>JAVJGI010000062.1:87626226-87682439 GCA_035590275.1 Ibycter americanus
GGCATTTCCCACCGCTTAAAGGAGTGACCACATCCCACAAATGGCACTATGAACACGTCCAAGCCCAGTAATGTCCCCAGAGATCTGTAGGTTTGATTCAGAATGCAAGTTGGCTCGTTAGAGCCTGTGGCGCTCTCCTGATAATGTAAGTTCCCCCCAGTTTGTGTCTTGGTAGGATGCAAGTGGCACAGGAGCCGTGGGGGTATTGGCAAAGCACAGCTCGGAAGGGACCAGTGGGATGCCAGTGCAGCCCACCACAGTGGGAGCCTCACAGGGCAGGCTCTTGGGTCGCTGTTGGAGATGGGATATTCTGGAATTATGTAAACCTTTAGATGCATCTTGTATGGTCTTGTCTTCTATTCTCTTGTCCCAGGCACAATAAATAATCCTGTTTTATTTCAGAGGCATGCAGAATCAAGCCCACCATAAAAATCTGTTCCACGGATTTCTGTTAAGGCTCCAAAAAAATGCATTTTTAGTTGGAGATAATATATAGCATTACAAATGGATCTCATTAATTCTATGTGACTGGCTGCTTGGGCTTTGTAGTAATTGTACCTCCCTGTACCACTGCCAAAGATAGAAGCATGCAGGTAGTATTAAATAGGATACAACATGAAAGAAAAAGTAAATTTAATGTCATGTTTATGCCCTTGTAAACATTGTAGCCTACGGTTATGGGATAAGAAAGGGAAGAACTAGAGTTCAGGTTCCTTTCCTGGGATCTTAGATGATTCATTTATTCTTATGCTTTATTTCTGCAGTTGAAAAATGAGCATAATTGTAAATATATGTCTTAATCCTGTTGGAAGACTTTGCAAAGCCCTGTAGGATCTTCAGGTGAAAGGTTCACTAACAATATAAATCATATCATTGCTTGGATCCAGGTTTTATCATTTCCTCCTTTTTCAAGTTTCATTTTGTTGGTGGTTGTTCCTAACTAAGGTCAAATTCTCATCTCATGTACTTGCAGGTAGATAAGGAATTATTGCTGAATTCAATGACACTATAATGTATTCAATTTCTCACTAAAGCATCTAGCTCTAATCCTTGAAGTTTCTGCTGGTTGTTTCATGCAATGTATGGTGCTGGAGGCTGGTTATACTTCCCTTCTGGAGACTAGTTTTCTCCTCTGAATACCCAAACACTTATTAGATATCGCACCTATATTGCCTAATATGATAATTGTTCCTCCTTCCATTTATATAGACTCTTCTTAGCAATGCAGCCCCTTGCTTTCTTTGGGATTCTTTTTCCTCCCCGTGAATTCCCAAATCATTTTCCTAGTCAGTAGCATGAACCAACCCTTTTATTTACTAGCTGTCATTACCAACCACCACTCCAAAGCTTTACACATTTTTTTCCATGTTTATCTGCATTAAACTGCAATTCGTCACTTCTTCTAGCTTGGCTTAAATAATGTAAATCCTTCTTATCTGATTGCATTGCTGCTCATTATTTATGGTGCTATGCCATATACTGTTATGTGTAGACTGGGGAATCTTCTTTTGTATGCAGTCATGGAGATCATCTTTATAAATAATGGAAAAGCTTACAATTGCGATTATACATCTTCTGTGCAATACCTGTATAGTCTTTGTTTCCCTAGCACTGGAAAGACATCTCAAAGACATGCGTAAGGGAAACTTTGTCTTTTATCTGCATTCTTTCCATAGAAATTCTTGTTTCCTTTAGACAAAAAAACAGAGAGCCTGGTTCATCTGGGAGTTCCTGTTCTCCTGAGAATGTATAATGTGAAGCCTTTGGTGCCACCCTTTCTCTAACTAGGGATGAGATGATCCACCTGCTCAATCTTACCAAGCTGCATCCTATGCACCTTTTTCACAACTTCATAAAAAGGGAGACCGGGGCTCTGAGAAGGAATATGGCAGGCACAATTATCAACGCATGTGCTTGAGATATTGCCGCTGTTGATACTGCTACTGCTTTCTATCAACACCCGTCCTTGGGGCGGCCGAGGCAGTACAGCAATGGGAAGGGTAGGTTTCCAAGAGGAAACTTAAATGAGGGAAGCCAAGTTCTCTCCAGTCTTTCTGCACTGCAGCAGGATATGAGCACGGTCTATGAGAAAGAGCCAAATGACTTGCTACTGATGGCTCCCTGCTCCCCTGGGGGCTGATGGCAGCCCTGTGTAGGCAGCAAGAATGACAACAGCCTTGGCATCAATCATGAGAGCAGAGAAGTTGCTTTAGGGAGGCTTGCCTCGCTGGTGCTGCAAATGCGTGTGATGGGTTTGGTCGGTCTGTCTGTAGGATCTGTAGATATCAAGCCAGGTTGGAAGAGAACAGAGCAACACAGCCTGTCACATGCTTGGGAGATCACTACCACACCACCCGAGTTTCTTGTATTTAACTTAATGGAAAACATGGCTAAGCTGTGCAAGGTTCTGTGGCTGGGACCATGTTGTGGTTTAACCCCAGTAGGCAGCTCAGCACCATGCAGCCACTTGCTCGCTCTCTCCCAGTGGGATGTGCAAGAGTCTTGGAAGGGTAAAAGTGAAAACTCGTGGGTTATTTCACGATAAAGTTAGTTTACTAGAAAAAGCAAAAGCTGCGTGCACAAGCAAAGTAATATAAGGAATTCATTCACCACTTCCCATCAGCAAGCAGATGTTCAGCCATCTCCAGGGAAGCCATCATGTGCAATGGTTACTTGGGAAGACAAGCACCATAATTCTGAACATTCCCCCCTTCCTCCTTCTTTCTCCAGTGTTTATTGCTGAGCACAATGTCTTATGGTATGGGCTATCCCCTGGGTCAGTCAGGGTCAGCTGTCCCAGCTGCGTCCCCTCCCAGGTCCTTGTGCCCCCCCAGCCCACTGGCTGGTGGAGTGAGAAGCAGAAAAGGGCTTGGTGCTGTGTAAGCCCAGCTCAGCAATAATGAAACATCCCTGTGTCATCAACGCTGTTTTCATCACAAATCCAAACCATAGCACCATAGAAGCTACTATGAAGAAAATGAACTATCCCAGCTAAAACCAGCACAGACCACAAAGTAAATTACACAGGAGCAGGAAATGTTCCTGGGCACTGGCACTCAGTCATCCATTCTCCTGCATTGTTAACAAGGTCCCTGGCATGGTGCTGGGCCACTAGACTGCTCTCCCAAACAATTCCGGGCATGGTGTTTAAATTACCATGGGCCAGGGACCACCTTGGCAGACCATTGGATATGGCTGCACCATAGCGGAGGATGAGAATTACAGGGAATGATGCTGGCCATTTTGTGCCAAGGAACAGGTTTTGCCTTGTTTAATTTACTAGATCAATACTTTCTATCTAAAGACACTTTTGAAAAAGTTGTATTAAGCAGAAAAAAGGAAGGGGGAAGCCCTCTACTCTAAATGGCCGCTGAAGCAAAGCGAAGTATCTGATGATTTTGAAAGGTGAAGAGATTTACATCAAGGAAATGAGATCTTGAAATTTGTAGCAGCCAACTGTACTTGCTACTCAGCACAGAAAAATAAATTCTTACTGAAGTGAGAGAAGCAGAGCAAATTTTTGCATTAGTGTGTTAGAGGTTTTGGTAAGGCATCTGCTGACCGTGCCAGTAGGTGCACGCTGGCATATCTGCAGATCCACTGCAGGGAAGACCAAATTTTCCATCTGATCCCATGATGTTCATGCTGGGATTATGGAAGGATGTTTTGGTTTGTTTAGGTCTTATGAAAATGCCACTACCAGTGATGTTTAAAGGTATTTAAAAAAAAAAAAAGTGCTGAAGTTTCGTTTCATTCCCACACATGAGCCGAGCGAGGCTGTTGTTGGCCCCACCAGAGATGCAGGTACACTTCTGTGGATCTCTGGGCACGTATGTGGAGAGTGTCAGAAGGTGGGAAAAATCCTCCTCCTGCTTGAGACCACATGCCGACTGTCCTAGCTATGAAGGTCTGAAATGCCAATATCCCTCAAATTACCAGCGGGAAGCAAAAGGAAAACCAGGAACACAGTCTGCTGCGTGTGGCGAAGCTTAGGGAAGGATTGTTTCCGTGACAGGATGATCCTTGTGGTTTTTTTTTTATTTATTTTTTAAAGAGCAGAAGAAAGTTACAGTGCTCCATGTTAATCTAGCAAATGCTGAAGTAGCAATGTGGCAGCAGCGTGGCTGGGCTGATGGACGTGCTGGTTGCAGACAGTGTCTGTGCTGAGCGCTGCCCTTCAGCCGTACCAAACCACAGTGAGGAAACTCAAAGCCACCGCTGACACAGACAGGACAAGACGTCACTGAGCCCTGCCCTGTGACCTGAGCGTATTTCATACCAGATTTTACTAGATTTATTAATAAAGTCACATCATCAATTGAAAAAGGGTACAATCCGGGTAAGGGCAAGCTTTTTGAATGCTGTGATTGGCATTTGGGTGCAGGACACTGACACCGCTTCCCGTTATCGCCACAAGCGCCGGTGAGTTCAGCTGCCGTGTGGGTCGGGGCTGATGAGCCGGTAAAGTTTTAGCAATTGCACAAGTAAGAAACAGAGGGGACAGTGGTAAAAAAGAGGGGGTCTGCAAGCCCTAATGGTATTGCTTTTTGAATTATTTTCACTGCCTTTCCAAAGCAGCAGTAGCAGTAACAGCGTTTCCACAAAGAACAAGAGAGATCAAGCCTGATTTTTTTTCTAATTTGTGCTGAAACAGAGTTACCTTTGTGAAAACAGCAAGGGAGGACAGTGAGGCCTGTTCACACATGCTTCCCGACCAGTTTACACTGACATCATTTACCAGAGTTTGGGGTTTTTTTCCCCAAAAGTGACTAGGAGACTTCTATTAAAGCAACACTCGCTCATGCAATTCTGTATTTGTCTCATTCTGCCCCAGTCTGTTTATCTTGACCTCCTAGATTTCGTGTTAGCACTATCAGTTAATTGTCTCATGATCTGTCAGAAAGTTCCTTTAAAATGCTTAACAGGCTGTTTCCGTACTCTCTGGGCACTATAGAAAGGCTTCCAGCTATACATCCCTGATGCAAAAGCATGTATATGCATAGGCGTTTGGGTTGTCATAGATTCTCTTGTGCTGTATTACCTTGTGGCTGGCTCCAGCAAAAAATGCATGCCTGCCACTATTATTTACAACTGTAACAGTGAGAAATTACAAACCCCACTCTTCATTAACCTCCACTAAGGCTGTTCCTGCAGCCGGCGGTTGCCATTACATTGATGGAGTGCTAATACAGCTCAACAGCCCCGGCTGGCCCGTGACTGCACCGCAGCTCCTGCCTCCCACCGCTGCCCAGCACACGTCCAACAGAAGCTGCTGGAATGATGGATGAGAAAAGCAGCTCAGAAAGGCACGCACAGTGCCCAAAGCAACAGCTGTCTAGCCCTGTCCCTGCAGTAATTAGATAAATGAACCCCAAGCAAAATCTTACAGGCAAGAGTAGAAGGAAGTGAGAATATCCGTGGTGTCAGTCCCCAACTGCTTGCACTGCTTCGTTCCAGCCTCTGTTTGTAGTTATTTGTGTGTGATACAGATTTGACACAACTTACCTCTCCCATCTTCCGTGCTCATTTCACTGTTGGTCCTCTAGACAGACCCCTGTGGGTGCAGGAGACACGGGGGTGTCAGCAGCCGGGGCTGGGCTCTGTTGTCTTTTTTTTTTTTTCTTCTGTGGCACCAGTTCTACTTTGCAGAGCATGCTGAACCTTTGTCCTGCTCCACAGAGCAAGAACATAACAAAAGGTCCGTGGTGGTAGGTCACAAATTGTGTTCAGCTGGGGAAAATCCTGCAATTAGCAATTGACTCTTCAAGAAATAGTTGATGTGTAATAGGGATGCACTAAATAAAAAAGGAGAACCAACAGGATGTCGTTCAGGAGCTGAAATTGCAGTAGAGCTGATGAAAAGGTCTGTGCTTATTTTTACAGTACAGAAACATAGTGATATTACAGCAATTCCCATATACCTGCCCTTGATGCCACTGAATGGTACCCGTGAAGGAACTCTTCAGTGCTAATGATTACCATTTAGAGATAAATTTATGAAAAGTGTATATATATTTTTATATATATTCAGAAAATGTATATGCTTTTTACAAGTAGTATGTATAATTTAAATACACACACATGTATGAAAGAAATGCACATATATACATATAGTTATGTATATTATTGTATATGTATGTATATTATATACATAATATACATATACCATTCATATACAAAAATACAAAGAAACTTTGTTGAGGGAACCTGAACAGCAGAGCTCTGATTCTGCTTTCATTTGTGGCATTGCACATCAGCAGTAATATTGTGGGATTCAGTGATGGTAGAATGCCTTTAAGAACAGAACAAACCTTTGCAGGCGGGGACTGAAATCCAGAGTAAATGGGGGTCCTGTTGGATTGCGTAGCTATCAAATAAAATCCTGTAAACTTACAGGAGAAAACACAATAAAAAGTGCTTCCAGCCTGAGCAGAATGACGAGGTGAAGTTATATCCTAGAAAAGGCACAATAGTGATGCAGAGCAAGTGACCTTTTCTTTTATTCTCTCTCTCTCCACTCTTAAACTAGGGTACTTCTTCCTGAGTTCAGCCTGATTGGTATGAGTGTAGAATTCGATCACAGTTAGGCCCAGGTTGTTTGTTTTGTTTGTTTTTCCAACAGTGCATGTCTCAGGAAACTGCTTCCATGTTTCCCTATGGGAATGGTCAGAGGTGCGTCTGAGGCTGGGCGCTGCCAAGAGCTGATCGCTGGGGTTC
The DNA here is from genome assembly GCA_035590275.1 of Ibycter americanus. Taxonomy (NCBI): domain Eukaryota; kingdom Metazoa; phylum Chordata; class Aves; order Falconiformes; family Falconidae; genus Ibycter; species Ibycter americanus. Next base: position 87,632,944 of record JAVJGI010000062.1, read on the forward strand.
GAGTAAGAATTTCTGGCAGCTTGAGTGGTCCCATTAACCGCAAGTGGTATCTCTTAAATGCTTCAACTGCAAGAGATTAGCGGGAAACTGTAGCATTGGACTAAAGGAGTAATGACACATAGGAAGTGAAGCAGAAAACCTGCTCTCTTCTTTTTAAGGAGAAGTTCAATTTACAGTTTGTTTAAATATAAATTGCAAGCATAAAGTATTAGAGTTCTTAAACGTCACTGTTCAGTTGGTTTCAAATTAACCGTACTGTATTTCTGCCTTCCCCAGAGCAGCACGGTGATCTTCAGCCCGTCTGTTCCTTAAATTGAACCGAAGTCTTTTAAGTCCATTAAGTTCCTGCACTATCCCCATAGCTGGCTGAGTTCCGTGCGCCTGTCCTGGCGCTGCTTCTCCCACGGCGCGGGTTGCAGGGACCAGCATGGGCTCTGAGCCCCCCACCGCTCCCCCCAGCTATAAATCGCACGCAGGAGTGTGAAACGGCAGGGCAGGAGGACGTGGTCTCCCATCGTTTCTACTGCCATAGCTTAGTTGATTTACTCTTGTCATAACCACCGTTGGGAAATGCTTTGCGCGGATTCTTGGGTTTAGGTTACATGCATAATAACGTTTAATAACGGAGTGCCTACCTAATGGCAGCTGCCTGTCCTTGGGGGGCCAGTAATGATGGAATGTCGGCGTGCCTTGCGGTGGAGGAAGCTGTGATTTAGCCCGTTGTGCAGGTGGGGAGGGTGAAACAGATTGCATCGCTGCTTCACGATCCTACGGCACCTGAGGCACAGCTGCTGGGAGGGGTCCCAGCTCCCCAGGCTCAGCCCGGTTCCCAGACCCCAAACGTGCCTGTCTCCTCGGGTGATATATCTAGCTCAGGTGTTTTAAAATCTGTTTTTGTCCACCTAGCTTATTGTGCCACGGCTACTATGCAGTTCTGAATCCCAATACGTGTTTCTCTGGACTGAAGTTTGCCCATATCTTGCCTGTTTGTTGGGTTTTTGCTATAGTCACAGCTCCGTGGCACATAGTGGATGTGTATTTCGCACAGCCAGGATATAACTGTCTTCTCAATTAACGTAACGTAAATCAGGAGTAATCTGGAAGAGTTACACTGGTGTGAAACTGGCCTGGAAGAATACTCTAGGCTCTACAAATTACCAGATGAGTTCAAACAACACATTGCTACTACTTACATTCAGTTTCCATCACACTCATGCACCCATCTTTATTTTTGCTAGCATGTAATTTTTGCTGAAGACTTTCACACAGATTTGTGTGTGCTACTGAATTTGGGCCAGGGCCTGTGCTGCCCAGGAAAAGCATTTTTATTCTGCTTATAGCAAAAAGAATAACTTTAGACAGTCTGCAATGTAGGCACCTACATCTCAGGTAATCATTTCAGATGCCTGTGGTGGTACTGGGAAAGCAAGAAGCGTTTGTGGAGTGCAACGCATCTTATCTGGAAGGCAGGTCTATAAAACAGACCCCATGAATTAAGTGCTGGAAGTGCCTGTTTCTCTGTTGTCTACAGAGAGGTCAGACAAATGGCTCAGATGGAGACAGCTCCTGCAGGCTGGTCTAAACAGAGGTGAGAGGAATTGGTGCCAAGGTGCACAGACGTCACGCCAGCTGCAAACAAGCTAGCTCCAGAGTAAGAAGTGGTCCAGCCATCAGGATACCCCCATGCAATCAGTATGATATTCCTCTGCCCTAACACACACGAACATGGTCATTTCCAACCGAAATGCTCCTGTGATTCTATGTAGATGTGGCACTTAGAGACATGGTTTAGTGGTGGACTTGGCAGTGCTAGGTTAACAGTTGGACTCAGTCTTAAGTGTCTTTTCCAACCTAAGTGATTCTATGACTCTATGAACTATTAAGTCCCAAAACAAAAATCTTACAGGAAATACACAGGTCCACAGGAAATGCACAGGTTCACGGCAATAGCAGTATTTTTCTTACAAAATGTCTGTATTTGCCAGAGTTGAGGAGCCAAATGGTCACAAAATGTATGTTGTTAGACAACTCCTGGGACTTCTGAGTTGAGCTCTTTTTTTATAGCAGTTCATTCGGTTTATCTGATGCTGGTAAATTTTTAGGATTTCAGTTAAATTGGTCTTTTACTTCAGGGAAAGATAAACCTTCCATCACTATAGCTGTTGGGAGTTAGGAGGATTTGCACTATTACTTCAGTAAGAAGTAACAGGAATTAATCTGATTTTGTGTGAACAGGTTTAAATCAGGACCCAAGCCAGTGATATTAAAATGTAACAAAACTGGTGTAGCTGAAGTTAAAACTGAATGCCCATACAGTTTGAGGCGAGAAAGAACTCTTAGGCTGCCTGTATATGAAGGGTTGTTAAATTTCACGCATTATCCATTCTCCAAAACCCAAAGAAACGTAGCCCCAGGGTTATTCAGTTAACTCTCCTTTGCACACAGGGATCAAGGATCTGGAAGACATGAATTCATAGCAGCCAGAAATACACATAAACTTATAGGGGAAGAGCTTTCTAAAGCAGAGCAAGTATTTTATTTCAAATAGTTGAAGAATAGCATTTATTTTGGTTTTCAGCAGATCAGTCTAATGCTCATGATATTGGCATCTGTTTAAAAATGTGGGGCACGGTAGAAAGAGCCAAAGTCATCCATGGTGGAAAACAGATCAAGACTGCTATTACCCTTTGTTTTCTTGCTCCTCTAGGATTTGCCGTGTTGTACTCCCTCCCTTCCCTGCTAACTCGACGAGTGCCTCCCTTCTGAGCTACCAGGAGACCTAGGGCTGGAATAAACATTCCAGCCTTGCCCAGTTCATGTGGACTGACCAAGGGTGTTGGCTGCCTTTGTCCTCAGTAGAAATCAGCTCCGCTTAGGGCTGGATTTAGAAGAATGCCTTTGGCAAAATATTAGAAATGTCTTTTTTCAGTTAGAGGTTAGGTTTCATAAGCAGCTTAGCTGAGCAGTTAAGAGAAACCGTTCACACCCAAGCTGTATTTTTCCTTTTTCCCCTCAATTATATTGCGTAAAGCTGAAATCACGTTCACAGATCCGTGGCCTTTTCACCATCTAAAGACAACCTGTTTTCTCAGGTTAAAATACACGGAGTTGAATCACCAGTTGGACTCACAGACACATGGAGAAGACATCACAAAAATACTGAATAATTCCCATTAATCTCTGACCTCGTTCTGTTTTCTTCAAAGGAGTTGTGTTCAAAATGAATTTTCCCAGATTTTACCTCTCAAAGCAGCTGATTTATTTCCGTATGGGATGAGCTTAGGCCAGCATGAAATGAGATCTGCATGCAAAGAGCACCGGTCTCCATGAGGGCAGCAGGGACTGCAGCCACCTTTAACTTCCAGGGCTCCGACCTCCTCGCAGGGTGGCCCTGCCGCTCCAACAGCAGGCGTGCTCCCACCCTCTGCTGAGGTGACACTTCGTGGTCCCTCGCGTGCCAGCCCTAAGTGGGTTTGATACAAGTGATGTACAATTAAGGAGCACTAAGAAGTTCTGCCTGGCTGCAAGTCAGTCTGCTGTAGGACGAAGCCCGTGCAGGCGTGGCGGGAGCTGGCGGAGAGGTGATGTTTGCCCTGTCAAGTTCAGGAACTCGTCTGTTTGCAGGTGGTGGATTTATGGGGAGAACCAAAGCCAGACCGATCGTCGTCACTTTTGCTTACATCTAAATTGCTTACCAACTGGGCTAAGGATGCAGCATAACCTCATTAAATCCTTGAAGATGTATTTTTGTCTTAGGAATAACGCTTTATTATGTAGCCGTTTAATGAGTTCTGAGCTAACATGTTTTAACAAATCTTTCATCGCTTATTACATTCCACTCCCTCGATGATAATTTCAAAATATGACCGTTAAAACAGGGCTCTTTTCACAACTCTTTGATGATGACACTTAGAACTGAACACTTCATCTTTTCGCATTTGGATTAGAATTGGAAAGGTGTAAATTATGGATCTGGCTTTTATGTGCTTTTATCGATTGGATTGCTTCGTAGAAACCACAGCAGTTCTGATAGCTTAGCAGTCTAGATTACCTTTCAGCTTTCTTAATTGGGCCACTGGGGTGCAGTTAATGTTCAATTTATATTGAGAGTAAGACAAGGTGATGTAACGCCTCATCATTGTACATGCATAACATCAATGCTAAAACACCATGGATGTGCCTTGTAATTCTCAATACACAAGTTGCTTGTTGAAGTAGATGGAGATGAGTTCTGGCTTTGTTCACTGCGTATTTTAGGCCAAATTCTGCCTATAATAATTCCTGTGTCTTCACCGACTTCCACTGCGATGCTACAGCAAGCGTGATTTGGTCAAGTGTAATTGGTAAATTCATTCAACATACCAGTCTAGAGCATCCAACAGACTAACCAAATGTGATCATCTTTTTGTGTGTTTGCTGACAGGTCAAAGTCATGGTGCGCATTTCTTCCACACTTGCCAGAGAGACGTCTGAGTCCAGCTCTTTCTTAAAAGTTGACCCCCGTAAGAAGCAAATCACACTGTACGACCCGTTGGCTTGTGGAGGTCAGAATGCTTTCCAGAAAAGGGGCAACCAGGTTCCACCCAAGATGTTTGCTTTTGATGCGGTTTTCCCCCAAGATGCCTCACAGGTAGGCGATGTATGATCAGAACAGTTATCTAAACAATGGCAGGCACCAGAGCCAAATCAGTTTGTGCTGCAACGATGGTACTTTCAGTGCAGTTAGAGCAGGGCTCAATGTGGTCCACCGATGTCATCAATAATGAAACCGGCTTATTAAATCGTATCTTGGTAATTGTGTGTTTTCTTTATTCTTTACTGTAAATAACTGCTCCTAAAATTATACGTGCAGGGTATGTGCTAATGGTACCTAGTAGGCAAATCCTCAATATCAACAAGTTATTGCATATTATAAAATCTTATTATCTGGTGTATATAGCAATCTGATCAGAACTGCAGTTATCTAACGCAGTTCTCTATTCATTAAGAAGTCAAGGATTATTTATCCAGTGTTCTATTGCACAGTTTACAATAGGAGCATGGGGATTTTAGCCCACAAAGCATTATTCATGTGTAAATATTCACATTTCTTATTTTTATTAGATTTCTTTGATTTGATAAACTATGTTACCCAAACGTCACGAGGAGGACAGAAGAAGAGTAAAGTAACGTTACAAAGTATAATTAGAAAAGAGTACTGTAAGGCTCTGCGCTCTTAAACTAGACGGAGCTAGGACACAGGGCCAGCTAAAGCACCATCATAAGATCATATCATTAGATCAATCCCTGACCTAATTCTGGTCCCCTCAGCAAGCACCCCCAGACTAATGCCGGGACGAAGTTCAAGGGCTGGCCTGTGAACAATCCCTTTCTTAGCCCATTTTATTTACTATTATAAAGACAGTCAAGAAACGAGGTGAATGAGGTGAATTTACATGATTTATTACCAAATGCGAAGTGCTTTACATTCGCCTGAACTGCGAATTCTGATTTCGTTTCACCCACCATTGATAGGCAGAAGCACTGTGACCATTCAGCCCACTGGAACTTTAAATCTAAGAGTGCCCAGGGTAAATGTGTGGGTTGTACTTCTGAAACTACTGCTACAGTCCTCAGGATACAGCCTATTGCTGCAAAAACCTAAGAAGGCTCATAATAATGTAGAGAAAAATTAAGAAATGTCACCTAGCTAATTCCAAAGTGGCTGTGTGTTCCCCTTACATTCCTTACCCACCTGCTAGTGGAATTGAGCTCAGGGGAGTTCAATATTTGGGGAATAATTGGGGAAATAATAGAGCCTGTAAAAATTCCATAATATTTAGTTGGTTTTTTACTCAAAAATGTATTTTTAAAGTCCCCTAAATAGCCAGTTCTAACAAACCAACCACATCCCCTTACAGTATATGTATTTTGTTTAACTCCACAAAGAATGTTGATGCTTCAGCAAATGAAACTTACTTGACACAGAACAAAAGCCCTGCTTCTTGTGCTTACACAAGTAACGCCATTCCCACCAACAGCATAGGGCATATAAATGAGACAAGCAGGATTAAACTTTTTGATATTTCAACATGCTAGCTGGGGCACTGATGGTCTTACGACCATTTTCCAGTGAAAATACTCTGTTGATTTTCCGTATTATTGTTAATGGGTTTATTTTCTTTCTTTTTTCCTTCTTCTTTTTTTTTTTTTTTTTTTTTTTTTTAATAACTGTGGGCAGGCTGAAGTATGTGCTGGAACTGTGGCTGAGGTGATCCAGTCTGTGGTCAATGGGGCAGATGGCTGCGTGTTCTGCTTTGGCCATGCCAAGCTTGGTTGGTATTGTTAAATTTCCCTACTTGAGCAGCAAAGTGAATATTTTTAACCCAAGACTGCTAGTACATTAGATTAGGGAAAACAAACCTTCATTTTTCTGGGCATAATAATTGTATTTGAAAGTGGTACGCTGTGCATGACCTTGTATTACACCTTCACCTTTTGCTTACACATCTATTCACTTTGCATATTGTCTAAACGTTGGGCAGCATGCTCTTTGAAACAGAAATTATCTTGGAGTTGTTGCTTCATTCTGTCCCCTGAGTACTATAGCAATTTTTAGCACTGTCTTCAATTGTTAATGAATGATCCAACAGTGAATTGCTAATGAATGATCCGACAGTGATCTACAGTTTTACAAACATGCTTGGTGTTGGAGACTCTTTGCCAAAATACCACTTCCATCAAGCTGTGTAAAGGCTGGGAGCATCCACTCAAGTACTTGATGTTTGTGATGGCACTATTCAAGTGCTGTGACTGGGCACTCGCATGCTTTGATTTAGATTCTATTCCCTAATTAGACAATTCACTCATTATCAACCTCTTCCTATTCTGTCTCCAACAAATCCTGTTCTAATGGTTTACTGAATGTTACCGGTGGGTCAAAGCTTGCACTTTGCAAACGCATCAACAGCATTTCAGGTATTCATGGAAAGACAACAAAAAGAAGAACCATTATCATCAACACATTACTTTTTTGAAATAACTGGACTTCAAGAGTAGTCATGTTTTTTTGTTCATGCTTATCTACTAGTATTTTGAAAATACTGTCTCAGTAATGAAGAGGGTTGTATTGCATGTGTACAAGGATCCCCGTTCCTTACCGTCTCAAAGAAACACTACACATACCATTTAAAAGGATAATTCAGTTTTTCAAATGATAAAGAAGATCAAGCCGTATCAGGCCATGATTATCCCAAATAGACAACAAAAACTGGAGAGTACCGAGCGCTGTAATGCCGCCAGCTCCAGTACAATGAACAGAGCAGGGCCACTGGTCCAACTGACCACGAAGCCCCTCTGGGCCAGGCAGGAGTGACACTGGGAGGAGCACTTGGATATTTAACCCCCTGCGCCCTGCCGAACAGGAGACGGCAAATGAGACGGACAAGAAAGCCGCCAGGTAAGTGTCTCACAAGTGCGACGTGTCCTTTAGAGAGGCAGCCCAGCTGGGGCTCTGCTGGAGCATGAGCTGAGCCTCTGCGGTTGCTTCGGTACCTGCACTGCCCCGTGCCCCCAGCCGCGGGCACACCCGGACCTCGCCACAGGCACCTGCACAGACATACTTTCCTCACTCATCTTTTTCCACAGAGATGCAACATAAGGAATGCAACAAGGTAAAGAAGCCACAAGTACTTGCCTGAAAGGATGTATACCTTTATCATTTGGCTTATAAATTTAGGAGCTTTAAAAAAGCTGTCTGAAAGCATTGTATGTAGTGGCACCTAAAGCAGTATCCGAGAGTACTCTGTGTCTGTTCTTAATCAGCAAACTTTTTAGAGGAGAGACAAGCCAGAGCTATAATTGCAAAGTCAAATGATAGCAAACCAGGGGAAAGTTTTGACCCAGGTAAAATATTTCTTGTTGTGGACCCACTTCTGCACTAAAAGAGCACATGCAGCTGTTGGATTTTTTTCTGCATAAAGTTGTATCTGTATGATCCTGGGACCAGGTTTACATCAGTCCCAACCATAGCGTAATATAGTGCTGTGAAGTAAAATGCTATTCAAAGAATATTACACGCACAGTATCTAAAGCAGGGATTTTTAGAGACCGCGGCAGTCCTGCCCTGCTCAATTCCCCCCACTGCCCACCCACGGCGGGGGCTGCGGTGTTGCGTGGTAGGGACCTGCAGCACCCTGCCTGGGGGATGGGAGATGTCAGGGGAATGCATGAGGAAATGATTTTTGAAAACAGCTCAAGATTTCATCTGCATTTTCCATGTACTATTTGTCTGCCTGCCTATCTTTCTCCCCTGCTGACTGTCCTTATTGTAATGAAGAAGTCGATGCATGAGGCTGTGCAAGATAATCTCTTGGCAGAAGGCTGTGAAGGTCCTGGGAGTGATGTTGTTATCTTTTCTCCGTCCCCCCATTCCTGACAGGAAAGTCATACACCATGATCGGGAAGGATGATTCCATGCAAAACCTCGGCATAATCCCTTGTGCCATCTCCTGGCTCTTCAAGCTGATTAACGAACGCAAAGAGAAGACAGGAGCCCGCTTCTCCGTCCGAATTTCTGCGGTGGAAGTATGGGGGAAAGAAGAAAATCTGAGAGACCTGCTGTCAGAAGTGGCTACAGGCAGCCTGCAAGATGGCCAGTCCCCAGGTGTCTACCTTTGCGAAGACCCCATTTGTGGCATGCAGGTGAATCCAAGGTTCATTTTATACTGAAACGAGCAATGTGACTTTTTTTTTTATTATTATTTTGAGCTGTTAAGATGGTTCAAATTCAAGAACTGCCCAGAGGATAAAGTTTATAGACTTGAAAGTGTTTACTATAAAACATGCAAGAACTTGATGACCTGCAGCTGCAGGGCCATCTGCTCTCCTGGCCTAAATATTTGTACTTCTGGTATAACTGATATTGAGCAGGGACTTGTGTTTGCAATAAAATACGAAAACATTCAGTGCAAACTAAAATTCACCTCATTCTTAAAAAAAAAAGAAAGAAAAAAGTGTGATCTCTCTTTTGTAAAACAACAAGCTAAAATATTTACAATACTGCACAAATAGCTGGAGGCCATTAATATGGCTGTTTATCTCTTTATAAACTACATTATTTATAGCCTTTTCATTAGCAGTGTTGTAGGAAGCATTAATCGCTACTTATTAATTGCTGCCAAGAAATAAATTCGTGAGCCGGGCAAGCCAAGAATAACTCAAACTCTTCTCAGGTTTGGAGGTTTAGCAGGAATGAGTAACTGGCTCCTGTTTTTTCCGGGTAACCACTAGAAAGTCTCAGCAGCCCTATTTTTTTCCCCTCTCTTGGTTTGAGGGGAAAAAGCGCCTATTCTTTCATTTTGCTGTCTCTGAAGGAGTAAATCTGGGTTTCGTGTGAGTAGATGAAGAGGGAGCAAACCAGCATGGTGGAGCTTGAATTCATTCTTTCAACCTTAAAGGCAGCGGCTGCTTCCATGGAGAACCTGCAGGGCACTGGCTGTCCGAGGGCGGGGAATGGAGGAAGTGGGGAACAGACCTACAGGGTCATGTACCCTATTTCCAGCTCCAAGCATCTAGAAATCATGATTCACATCCACAAAAGTAATGAATCATGAGATTTTAAATAGCAAGTAATAAATGTTGTGTTTTATCTCTGTGGTTTATGGCTTTTAGACATATTTAGGTCATATTTTCCGTTCTTTTCCATTCTACCCAAGGACTACAAAGTTATGTCTTGATTATAAATAACAATTAAGGTTCTCATTCTCCCTTGATTCCTGGCTTTAGTGCTGTATGAGAAACTTAGCGTATCACGAGATCTCACCCTCTGGTATCTAGAATGGGTGCAGTCTAGTCAATAAAAGATGGGAGACTTGAGTCTTCACAGTTCCCATTGGGTTGATAGATGGGCCAGTTAAGATCTGAATTAGCATACGTAGGTTACATACATTACATAACCGTGTAACAACTAGCCTCTCCTTAGACAATTCTTTACTAAGGTATTTAAGCACAACAGCAATAATAATAAATATCCCATTTGTGTTGCTTATTTTTCATATAGATACAGAACAGCTATATGCAAGATTGATTATTTTAGATCAGTGGAGAAAAGGTAGCTCCGTGAGACACGTATGTATTTCTGCAGTGTAATATACTGCATCAGTTTGCAAGAAAAAAAGCATTTTATGTGTGTTCACAAGACACAGAGACATTCTGGAGTCATGTGTCCTACACCTGAATTCTCAAAATGCTCAGATGAAGGGAGGATATTATATTATAGCCATACAGATATGCAAAATCAGCAGTGTGTAGAGCAAATGAATAATCACCATATGTCATACTGTCTGTCACTGGGCCTTTCCAAGTATGCACGTTTTCTTGTTGCTTACATTAGTGAGATCAGCCCACAGACTGGCCTGCCTTCTGCTTGCCTTGTTAACTCCTTCCTGCCCCTCTCCCTCTTTCTAGAGAGAGCTTAGCCTTCAGCTGTGTCACCCCATCCCATGCACAGTGTTGCTTTATCCCTCCTCAGGCTGATCAATGGTCACGAAGAGAAGACAGGAGCACTGTCTTCTTTAGGAGAACCTGACTTCTAGCTGTATTACGTAGTAGGGGAACAAACCCTGCAGATGGGAGTTTGTCCCTGTTTTTACACCAGGCAGAACAAGCCTATCCTGTGGGCTGCGGGCCAGCTCTGCGTGCTACCAAAACTGATGCCATCAGATTGCACAGTCACATGTCCCTTCCACCGAAAAACTAATCTTGGGTGACACGAAACATGCATGCATTCCTAACTGGGGGGGTTAATAATGCCTGCCCTCCTACGCTGTCTATCACTTGGCAGAGATAAGAGGAGGCTGGTGATGGGATTGAGCTCCAGCAGATGTGACTGTATGTACGTTACCTGCCTTGTTCCGTTTAACGGATTGCCCTGGCTCATCAGCAGATGCATAAGCTTGTGGTATGAAGGGGCGAGAAAAAGACTTCTCTTCTGTGCTGCTCCCCACATGCTGTGGGGCTTCGGTCTTACTATTTCCCAGATTTATCTGTGGACTGCTCCCTTTTAACACTTTCTGAAGGGTAACGCGTAGTCCTGCCCCTGCCCGTCTCCACCAACTGTTGAGTTTGGGATCAGCGTTTCTCCCACAAATTTTTTCCCCACTTCTGACCATCAGAAGGACATAGTGATTGCCAGAGCCAGCAATGCAGGGGGGGAAAAAGGCAGTAACAATAATGAAAATAATAAATAATTAATAAGCATAAATAGCTTACAATTTTGGGAATGTGAAGGAGGAAATTTATGCATCTGTCAAGCCCATGGGATGGTTCCCAGTTGCTGGAGTTTGTGTAACAACTGCCACCAGAGGTAGCCAAAGTGAGAACCCTCAAAAGCCAGGATTCCATCGTGGGGCTCCTGGAGGACATGCCAGTGTTGGGAGGGTCTCATTCCATGGGCACCTCCTCCCTCCTGGTGCCCTCAGAAGCCAGCGTGCCCACAGTGCGCGCTGACTGCGAGAGGTAGTCTGGCAGTGCTGACTTGTGTGGGAGTTTCTCGGTCATTTCTCCTTGTCTTGACTGCAGCTTCAGAACCAGAGCGAGCTCCGTGCCCCTACGGCGGAGAAGGCTGCCTTCTTCCTCGATGCTGCCATCGCCTCGCGCCGCAGCAGCCAGCGGGACTGCGATGAGGAGGACCACCGCAACTCCCACATGCTCTTCACCCTGCACATCTACCAGTACCGCATGGAGAAGAGCGGCAAAGGAGGAAGTAAGCTGCCCCCTTGCTCCCTTCTGTCCCCTCCAAGCCTGCCCCAAACTGGCTTTAAACAATATTCTTTAGTGGTGAAAATTAGCAGGGTTCTGCGTTCAGCACAGGGTGGGGCCGTTCATACCAGGCTCTCCACCTGCCTGGTGGAGACCCACCAATGGCCATTGAAGGCCACCGAGGATTATCACCATCACTTATCAATTTAGTTGCTGTTGTGGAGATACTAGCAGTTAGTCCTCAGCACTGTCTGGGCCTCTCTATCTAAACAAAAAAAATTTTTTCCAACTGGCTTTTAGTATTATCTTTACTGACAGTGTTGAGGTCATGGATTAAAATATTGTGGCGACAGGAATTCCTTGCCACCCTTATGTTAGCTGCTCCTTTTCGGCATCTAAATAGGGCAGTGTGTGTGGAAGCTGATGCTGGCAATCCATAAACTCTACCTTTTTGTGGAGATACAGGATATTTGAGTTGCTAGCCCAGCTATATGTGCACAAAGGACTCTCGTGGTTCTTTGTAAAGGCTCTGGGCTTTTCAGACTGGCTTGCTCCCTCTCTTTGCCATAGATATTTTCACTGGCTTGTGTCGTTCCTTCCATCTCCCACTTGTAAATGAGGAAAAGATGCTTCCATTTCTACTTACATGTTTTTATAATTTTCAAAGGTTTCATTTGACTTGCACCATTTCTATTTTTTTATTATACTTATCTTCTGTTCCAAGTCTCCCAAATTGTTTATAACTGGAGATAGAAGTTTGTTTTTTACTAAGTTCCAGTGATAAAAGATTTGTATAATATAAGCACCCCCACCAAAAAAGAAAACTTTCACATTAAAAAAAAATTTTTTTAAATAATCATTTTTTACAGGGGAAAAAATGTTTGTTTGAAAGACACCAGAGACCTCTGCTTCTTTAAATTTGTGGGCTTAAGCAATTCTGCAGAAACAGCATATGTTTCAGCTCCTGGCTCTGCATAGGTTATTTGTAATAAGGAATAGATTGCAAGCTATGATGTGTAGTGGGTGAACACCACTGCAGTATTAATGTCTAATGTTCAAATGCAGAAAATTTACACTGTCTGTCATTACAAGAGAGAAAACCAGAAAGTTGCTCTAAATGGAAATGCAGTTTGCATGTGTTTAAGTAATAACCCCTGTGGAATTGGCAGGCAGAAGTCTCAATTAACTGAAGGTTTATTAATTAACTGCTCTGCGGTGGAAAAGAAGACTGAATGCTCAGACAGACTGCTTCATAGGAATAAAGATGGCTGATTTTGAGGGAATTATTATTACATTTATTTAATCCTCCATGCTTTTTACTGCACGCATGTACATGTACACACAGTCCTTTTCTGCTGTTTTCAAACACAATTAATAAAAGGGAAAAAATTGTTTTCCTGTGGCTATAATGACTCATTTTCAAAAAATGAGACGTGATCCTGTTGGATTAAAATATGGCATGCTTTACCCACTGCCTTTAGTTATATCTTTGTCTTGTGGCCACACCACCTCCTGTCTTCAAGTTCCCATATCTGAGTGGCCTCACAAGCCAGGCAGGGTCAGATCTCACTGATAATTGAATGAGGGGGGAATTCCAGCTGCCCAGAAAGGGCGCCTAGTGATTACCACTGTCTCCTGCTGTAATGAAGAACTTTTCAGAAAAAAAAAAAGAACACGTGAAGATAGTAGAGATACACAGATTCCAGTAACAGGATTAAAAAAGGATAGGAAAAAGAAAGAAAAAAAAAAGAAAAAAAAGAAACCCAGCTTCTAAAGGATAAGAGATTAAAGGGTTGGCTAATGTATGATTTTGGTAAAAAATGACTGTTAGAATAACGCGTTGGTACTGCACTTACCTCCTTTTTAGATTCATTACCAGGAATGTCATGAAGCAGGCTCAGCACCACTGAAATAAATGGCATTGTGGCAGAGCTGGCACAGTCATTTTTCACCTGTCAGCTCTCCAAAGTCTCTGTGGCCATAGACAAAACCAAGTGTTGGGGTGTTCCACTTCTCTTCTCTATAGCTGCCAGGCACATTAGTGGAGAACTTGCCTAATAACTTCATTTTCAGATCAAGCAAGTAGATCTGCCATCCTAAACATGTCTTACTTTTACTTGCAAACTAAATAAGAAGGAAAGATCCAGTAATTTATCTTAATTCTAGATTTCCTCAGCCTTTGTAATAGGAGTATGTGTGGAAACAATATGACTGTGATTTTGAAGGGCAGTGATTTTTTCAATTTTCTTTCGTTTCCCCAATGTCCAGTAATCTTAGCAACAGAAATATTTATTATATGTAATTCAGTCAAGTCACCTGCAGTCATTTTCAGTAGCAACTAAACACATTTTGTTTTTCTGAGGAAATCACTGGGGGATACTGAAGAAAAGGTAGTTTCAGCCTTCGGAGTGTAGCACTCTTAGAGGACTCAGGGACTCCTCAGTCTAATTGCTTCAAGGACTTTTAGTGGCGAGGTAAAAGTGCTCGGTGAGCGGTCCAGAGTGAAGGGGCAGCTGCCTGGACGGGTCCCCAGGGCAGCCTGACTTTCCGCAGCGAGTGCGGGAGCCCGTCGTGCCTCTGGATGCTTCCCCATGAGAAGTGTCCCACCACTTCCCACCACGCAGAGCACGGTGCTGAAACTTCCATGGACACCTTTAACGGGTTGTCGTGTAATCTGCGTTTTGGATGCCTAGCCACCAACATTAATTTTAATCAGACATTGATCCTTCACTTCTGTTTCGTGATACTCAGCATGACTTAACCGATGTCACAGCACAATTTAATAAATGGAAGTCCTCTGTTGCCTAATATCTGATGTAGCTGAAGAACTGACAGGACTTGAAAGAAGCAGAAGTTATTGTATTTTAACAATTGTTGACAGAGATGCTGGCTACATTTTTGGAATATTATTCTCAAATCCCATAGCAGAAACCACTTTCAGAATATGTCTTCTCTAGTTGTTCTTTTCTATTCTTTCTTCTTTCTTTATTTTTCTCTCTGCTTTGCTTTGCTTCTCTTCTGTTCTTTCTCTTTGTCTCTTTTTTCTTTTATCATAAAAATATTTATTAAAACTAAAATAAATTAAAATTAAAAAACATTTTAGTTAGCTATCACCTACAACTGAAACGGAATTATAACATTATATATAACACATTGTACAGAAAGGATTAATATTTTTACAGAAAGTTTTGCATCGTGCAAGACACCAGGTAGTAAGACTAACCAGTGAGCCCTGTGTTTTGCAATGCTTGCAAAATGAAATATCTCTCTGCTTATTTTTTCAGTGTAAGTTAACATGTTTTAAATTACAGCTAATAGTGACGTGCATCTTTAGGAGCTGTATGTTTTCTATGTTTATATGCATTTTTCATAGTAGACTTTCTTTCTGTGAACAAATCTGCAAAATTATATGGTCGTGTATCACCTTTTTACATGGAGAAGTTTTACCAAGTGTCTTCTTCTCATCTCTGTGTAAGCTTATTTCCTTCTTCCTCCTACGGCACCTACATGCCTCTGTACCATGGCATGGTACCACAGCTACTGAATGCAGGGTCGTTGGAAAAAAACATGTTTGTGGTTGATAAGACCTTTCCAAAGCAATTAAATGTATCTGGAAAATACTTTTCTAAGGTCCCCATCATGTAGTTTCTCCCATCGCCATCTTTGCTTGTGAACTGGTCTCCTCCCACCGCTCATACTTTTCTTTACCAGATGCGTGAGTTGAGGTGCTGTGTCAAAATGGCTGTGAATTTATTTGCATAGAGGTAAACTCTGATGTGAAAGTATTTCCACTCCTGTTTTAGTTATGTGTGTGTCCTCAAATAGTGCTTTGAACTGATGAGTTAAGATCCTAGAAATAAAACTGCCTTTTCCTACAAATTGCTTCTAAACTAACTCTCGAGAATAGGGAGGAGCAGTCAAAGATCAGACACGGAAAAACCCGGCTAGGAAATTGTCTTGAGGGAGTAGAGAACCAGAAGAACTTCTGTGAAGTCTATATAGTCCCCGCCCTGGGTTCACAAGCCTAGATTTTGAAGAGAGCAAATGTCAGTTCATCTTGATGTTTCAACAGTAGCACCTTTTCACTTTAAAGGTAGTGTGTTGATACAGAGAAAACAAGAAAAAACATAGGGATCGACTGCCAGTTTTACAGGAACTATTTTCAGAGCAGGACAGTGTGTTGACAGTCCATTACCCATGGCATGGCAAACCTTTTCTTAGCCCAAATGAGAATGTAAAAGTATATAGACTTAAACCAAAGCTCAGCGTCCCACAGATTCTTCTGACGATCCAGTGTTCAAGATGGAAAAGATAAGTGAAGCTACCCCAGGGCCACTGCTCACCAAGCAGCAATTCCCAGCCTGGAGTTTTCTGGGCAGAGGAAGAGAAATGACAGAGACAGAACAGAGCCAACGCAGGTACAGGCTAACAGAGCTATATTAAAAAGGGGGGAGGGGGGGAAATACCCAACAAAACCCCACAATGAATCACTCACAGAGTGAAATCTGCAGGAGCGGGTGAGTACTGAGAGCCCCGGCAATTTGTAAGCAAGTCTGGAGTGGACAGCGATGTGCAGCAATAAAAGCTGACAGCGAGTTAACCGAACCCCTACCGTCTGTTGCTGCTGACACATATTAGGAGAAGTTTCTGGGCTGTTTTCGTCTTTGCAGGTGGTGGCTAGTCTTCTGCCTTCCTGGGAGGCTGCTGCTGGAGGCACACGCTAACTGTTCGCTCTGTTTGTGGCAGTGTCGGGAGGTCGCAGCCGCTTGCACCTGATTGACCTGGGGAGCTGCGTGAAAGTGCTCAGCAAAAACCGGGAGGGAAGCCCTGCCCTCTGCCTCTCCTTGTCAGCGCTGGGCAACGTCATCCTCGCTCTCGTCAATGGAAGCAAGCACATCCCGTACAAGTAAGTGGTACTCTATGTCGCACCTAGCGAGAGGATGCTCGCCAGCGGTTTGTTTGCCCGGGGTTGAGGCAGAATTGAGGTAAGCAGGGTCGGTGCAGCCCTCCTGAGGTACAGCAAAACCTGCCCGAGGTTCAGCACAACCTGATCTAACCTTACACCTGGTAGCTGCACTGTCTCTGATATTCGGGTCTCACAGGAAGAAGCCTGCTGGAATAGGACCCAGGTGTCTTAAAGATCTTCAGGCTCGAAGCTCAGCACATTAGGATTTTGTTCTCTAGGACAGTTCAAAGATATTTTTAATGTTTCAAAGCATCTGAGAGCCAGTTCTGTATCTGCTTCACAAACATTGCTGCCATAATGCAGCACTATACAGAAAATCATTTTGCTGGCCATTGTGTGGAATTAAGTTTCTTGAAGATGCATGTTGCAATGAGCACGCGTGTTTGTCATGAGATCCCCTCTGTGATCCAAGGTTACTTTGCATTTTATTGTGGTATGGTTGGAATCTCAGTGTCAGCCTTTCACTTCCAAAAAAGAAGGCAGGCCCCATTTCCCGCGCTAGACAGGTAGCCTTGGCTACTGCAGGTGGCTTCGGGGAAAGCAGAGGAATTGCTCACCTGGTGGGTATGTTTTGTACTCATGTCTCTTTGCCATCGTCTCACCCCATTTGTCACATGTGCAGGTCTGAAAGCAAGCTTGGATTCATTACCCAGCCCAGTCAGTCATACAGCCTTCCTATTGAGAAGTTTCAGATTTAGTGGATGGTACTGGTTTTCTCTAGCCTAAAGCCTGGGGAGTAGCAACTAGCATCACAGGGATGGCTTACAGTAGCATCTTGTAATCGAACTGCTAATGAGTGTCAGCATTGGTGAAGGACATGTATATGAGATCTGGAGTTAGGAATAACGGGATGACAGGAAAACAGAACCAAGTCATTCACAGAGCCTGTTTCAGTCCATACATTTTACTCGTCTTATCATTTTAAGGGCTGCAGACATGCTTATTTTCTCATGTTCATTCAAGATTGCAAGGTACTGACAAGTTTTCTTCTATGGTTTTCATATTTTCATTTTGGAAAATAAAAAAGAATTGAGATTGGTTATAATTTTATTTTTCTTCTGACATTTATTTTCCAAAATTATTTTGCAGTTGGCTTAATACAGGCTCTCTGGAAATATTCGTGTTCCTGGAGCTCACTCGGACTGGAATTCAGTTAAGGGCCAACCAAATTTGTACATAGAAACATTCATCAGATGTTTTTTTCATTGTGCACCTAGTCACAGTGCGAAAATAGTTTGAACTCTGCACTTCATAAAGCATAGCTCAAACTCTGCTTATCAAACCCCTGTCTTCCTTTCTGCTGGATCTTATGGATTGAAGGCAAGGCCAGCTGTAGGAATAGAAAAAATGATGTTAATGATGCTCCCTAGGCTAGAACTAAACATAACAGGGATAGTTACCAAAGACAACAGCTGTCCTTCCTGGCAGTGGCTGACTGGGAGAAAAGCGTTACCAAACTTTTCTCCTACTTGCTGCACCACCAGTCTCTGCTGGGATTCCCAGCTGTCGCACTCCGAGCTTACACAGCCAGGGGGGCCAGTGTACTCGCCCATCACTGTCTGTGCCGCTGAAAGCAGATAAAAGCTCTCTTCGGGCCAGCATCTCCTCTTGAATTCACTCCTGTAAGAGAAGATATTATAAATCATAAATATAGAGAAGTGGCCGGTCACGTGTAAATCACAGCCAACCTCTCTTCTTCTAAGGAGGACTTTTAAAATGTAATTTGAAAAACATACTGGCATACTTCGGAGCAAGTTTTGTTCGCTTCTTGCCAAGAAGAGTGCAGAAAGCGTTTTTTTCCCTAATGTGATCTATTCACAAGCAATGGAAATAAGAGTCTCGGTGGCTGGGTGAGCGCAAACGCTACTTGCTCAGTGGTCCAGCAGTACAGGTGTGTGCTGCTCCTCGGTGCAGAAGGGAGGAAGGCGGGGGTATGTGTGTGTGCTGCATTGTAGAAGAAGCTGAGCATCCCATAGACTGATGCGATACGTGTTTGGTGGCACCTCTTCTTTTGAGCAGCGCCTAGCCTATCTAGCTGAGATCACTTCCCTTTCCTTAGGGGTGTTGTCATTCATTATTAAGGATAAAATTAAAATTTTGTTAACTGCCTTTTTTGAATGGGACCAAAGGAAAACAACAGAAGTGTTTTCTTATGTGACAGCGCTGCACGTTTGTTGTGTGGTCTCAGCAAATTTCCATAGAGCAGCAGACAAAATGGAGCATCTTTTCTTTATCCGAGCTGTTAAACAGCCATTAAGTATCTTATGGCAGCCTGTCAGTTGGCACTGTATGGCTTCCTGGGAGCCTGGAAACTCACCGTTTCATAGACATCAGGTTTTCTCTTACTGCAGAAATTTAGTTCTCTAAACTCTGAGAGGCTGCAGGTCTTAAACTCCCTTCAGTGCTGTATCCAGCTTCATCTCCGCAGGTAGTAGTTGTAGGGAAAAGCCTGTTCAGATTCATAGCTGGTACCAGCAGATGCTACTGCATTGCCTTTCGTGGGCTGTGTGTTTATGCCAGGGATGAATTTGCCTCTCTGCCTGCAGTCTCTATGAAAAACACATGCTGCTCTTCAGCACATTGTGCAATCTTTTTTCTTACCCACAAGGCTAAGCCTTGAAAGCCATTAAATTGGAATCTTGCTCCCTTGGGGACACCCCCCCTCCCCCAACACACACACACACATTTTGGGAATAGTAACACAGATTAACACTAGTTTTAGCAGGAACTTGACTGCTAAAGTTGTAAGAAAGTAACGTAGAAATTCTCAGACGCCAAACAGTACAGGCTGATATGATTCAGGATCTTGTTGGGCATTCAAATTAAATTCCACATGGATCTGAAAAATGGGCAGGTTTCCCCATAACAGGCAACCACATGCAGTGAGTGAGTGGCCAGGCTGTGATTTCTTGTTTGTATCTTCCACATATGTACTTATAATCTCTCTTTAATATCTCATTGGGTTATCTCTTTGCCACTATCAATGTCCAGACCTATGTGGTACCTTCCTAAGCACGTCATTCTGTCGTGGTGTGAACCAGTGAGTTCGTCTAGCTCACTATGTTATATAAAAATAGAACTTTTAATTTGACTTAGATACATTGCCATTTCATGTCACCAGTTTCTTTTGCTCTTGAGTTACGAGCAAACCCCTCCAAAGACTGGGCAAGAATTATTTTCTCTGGAGCACTGTCAAATGTCTTCATAAAAGTTGGAAAGCGGCACGTGCGAGCCCAAGGAAGAGCAAGGGAGTCAGCTCCTGCCCTGGCCAAGTTTGACAGGGCTCAGATCTGCTACAGGAGCAGGGTATTGCTGAGCTGCAGTAATTGTTAGTGCCATTTTATTTTTTTAAGAGCATTTCAGCTTTACATTAGTGCTGCATTATTTGCCTCTGATTTCCAAGATGAATGTGTTTTAAACCCTCAAATGAACACCCATTTACACAAACTCCAGATACTGGTTTATATAGCTCACCATTCAAAAATTACTCCAGTTGCTAGGCAACAGGGGTGGTGATAATTCATGGTAATGCTGTTTTGGAAATAATCATTTTTATACATTTTAATGACTATGAGAATGTAAGAAAACTGTTTAGAAAAGTGCAAGGCTGTATGAATTTCTCTTTCAGAAATTGTTGCTTGCTTTATTTAATAGGCTTCTCTCTTAATGTGCGCTCCCAATGTGCTAGTGTTTCTGGAAGCATCCTATATTTTGAACTACATGCTGATGCTTATCCAAGGAGGGAGTCTTGTCTGTAAAATAGATGGGCAGGAGTCAAAAGCATGAGTTTTATTCTTGGCGCTTCTGCTTCTCTGTCATATGGTTGCAGTTTGTCCCAGCTCTTACATGCTGGTATTGTTTTGGTTTTTTTAATCCTATCTGTAGAAAGTAAAATTATATTAAGTGACTGGTGCAAGGTTGCACAGGAGGCTTAGTGGCAGAGCCACCATGTTTTAAGATCTAATCTGGTGCTTAAACCGTGGGCTAATCCATTCTTTCTTTCTGCATGACCTTTGGAAAATAATTTATTTCTGTATTTATTTATTTATTCCCATTTATAAAACTGAACTAGAAAAAATTGAAGTAGGAATTTGTAAAGGGCATTCCAAGTTGGCAAAAAGCACTACTTACATTTTAACTGTTGGTAGGACTCTGTTGGCTTATTTTTTTATATTTTTTAGAGTTAAGGACCCACATAGTCGGTTCTAATGGGATCCAAAATGTTTTTCATCGGTCAGGGGTAGACTAATATTGTTTTTAAGTGAAGAGGAGAAAATTATTATGGAGTATAGTATGGTGGTATAAAAGATGAGCTTAAAGAATATGCTGTATATCAGATATTTTCTTTAAATTGCTAGTTAATCATTGGAGTAAAATGAAAATAAGGTTTGGATGGATCCAGTAATTCAGATTCTTTTCTTGGTTAAATGGGTGTATCTGTCTGCAGTTGTTTCATCTGTGTGAAAAAACTGCGTGAAGAGATCTGGGAACCCAGGTATCTTTTGTTTATACGTCTTGCCTTTGCATTTATAGCATCAATTAGGTTATTTTTTTCAGAAGAAATGTCAGTGGAGACTTTTCAGGAAGAGGTAAGGAAAGCTAAAACCCAGTTCACAATACAATTCTTGTACAATAACTAGTATTAGTACTGGAGATTTTATCCTTATTTATGAGCTTGAACTAAGTCTTAGTTTTGTGGGATTTACACAACTGCATCTGCTTACTAGGCCTAGGAATTTAATGCCAAAATTGAACTATGTGCCCAATGAGCCATCTGTTTAATGGTTACTTCATCAGTGCCTAAGCCTAAAATAATTTGTGGTTTTTAACTGAGAGATTTCGATCAGTTTTGCTTTCCACTGCTGCATCTACTAGTCTTCTGTTCCTTGCTTTTACTTCTTCTCAATGAGAACATGGTACAAAGACCACAGAAAGCCTCGGAAAAAATCTAGTGCTGCCTTTGCAACCTCTAATCTTTCTGTGTTAATTTAGTATTGAATATATTTGAAGAGGGTGAAGAAATTTTTGCTGTTCTACTTGTGGAAATGTGAGAGCAGAAGAAGGGGAAACAAAGAATGAAAATGAGGACAGCTGAAACAGAATGACAGGACTGGAAAATGGCCCAAAATGAATGGGAGACCTCCGAGATAACATGTAGAGGAGACAACAATCCACAGAGAAGAATTGGGAAGCAAAAGAGAAAAAGAAATGAGCCCATTCAAAAAGAGGAATAAGCCTAAGAAACACCCCTGAATGTTCCAGTTGTAGGAGAGTGTTCAATAGAGATTTTGTTGAATGTGAAATAGTTCCTAATTAGCTATCAAAAACATGAGCTGCTCAGAAACAAAAGGCTTTTTCCATGCTGTTGGCAGCCAGGTCATATGGACCAGAGCCTTGGCTAGCAAACGCTGATGCCACTGGAGCGATGCCATATGATACCAGCTGAGGACCTGGCCTTAGGCATGTGCTCTTTGACACCAGCCAGAGTGCTTTGGCAACGTGGAAGAGCGATGCGGTTGCCAGCAAGAGCACTGAAACACCATCAGCGTGGCTATAACGAGGACTTGGAGCATCTGGCAATCACTTACACCTATGGGGTTTTTCTGTAGCTGACAGTTTTACTAGGTTGAATTTCTGACAATTTTTTTCTTTATTCCAGGGAACTACATAAAATAGATGGAATCAGGGATGCACGGTCTGTGAACGTAGGAAAGCTTCTTGCATGTTATTAGAGTAATTTAATCTGCAACTCAGGAGCATGAGAATAACAGCTTTTGCATGCTCCAGCAACCGCTGTTGTAGTGTTCATCAACAATGCACTTTATTGTAGGACAGTTTGCACAGCTGATAGTGCAGATTTGAGCTTTATCTGCACATGTCTTACAGTACTGCGTTTCATCATCAAGTTAATGAGAGATAGTAGACAAAATCCTCAAGGAAAGCTCCGGTGGAGCTGCCATTCCCCCGCTTTGGGTTTTCAACTCAGCCCTGCCAGGCTGGTAATGTGATAATAATTGGAGCAGAGGTGTCTGCATGCATGTGTAGTGGATGTAGGTGAGTGGGTTGAATTCGCTGAGCCCGATCCCCTGTTACACCAGTTTTACAACAGACCTCAGCTGACGCGGCTCCATTTGCACAAGTGTTGAAGTGGGAAGAATCAGGCCTCACGATGCTCTTTGAACCTCTCGACGAATTACCGCTCTACAGATACTGTAACAAGCAAATAATGATGAACCGCAAAATGAAACGAGAAGGGAAGTGCTTGTGGTTTAGAGTCAGATTTAATAGCAATTACTAATTGCATTTAAATAGTCGTTCCTACCGGTGGCAGATAGCTGCGTCGTGGAAGGACACTACGCTGGTCCCGGGCCAGCACAGACGTGACTGGTAATGAACTGGCAATCCAGTAGCGTGCAGTTATTGCTGAAGTATAACTTGAGTGGGACCCAAATAGGCCATCATGGTCATTTTGTATACAAATGAATCTGTACTTAATTCATTAAAATGCCATTCTGAACCTTCAGTCAGCGTATCCAGCAGTTTATTCTCACCTGTTCCACCACTGGTTCAGGCTCAATTGAACATTAATACATTTTCTCCTGTGGAAATGCAGTGATAATTCATTTCATGTATAATTGAACAATTTTTAAATAGTCATATTCTTGGAATAACTAGCTCTTTTGCAGTGCAGCAAATTATCAGAAAACATGTAGTAATATTTATTAGCCTTACTCCATGGTTTTGGTTCTCTCCAGTTTCTTGAATAGCTGCATAAGGATATGATCTGTGAAATTAACTTTTGTTTCCCCACTGATCCTTCTTTCCCTGCACAAATCCAGTATGACTCAGGGCAAGAGAGCAGAGACATCCCGCTGCAGACACCCAAAGAAAATAGCTTTTCTTTCCATCCTGCCAGGTTGTAGCCCCTTGTTCGGAGTTGGGTGTCTCATTGCTAGGAAAAGGTTACAGGCTGCAGAGAATTTAAAAGAGAAGCAAGAAGAGTTATGAATAGTCTGAGATGAAAGGGTTACTCACCTGGAAGAACATCATGACAGAAATAAATCTTCATAGCTTGCAGGGAAAAGAAGACCTCTGAGAGGGGAGATGACAACTACTCTAGTATTTCAAGGGTGTGAATACACACAGGAGGAGAGGATTGTTTCTGATGAGACCAAGTGGCAGAATGATTCTTTATCCTTAAGTAATGAGGCAGAGGAATATAAACTTGAAAGCAAGCTGAAACAGGGATTCCTGTTAGTCAATGGAATAACTTCGTGAGAGCTGAAGCGAATACTCCATTGGCAGAATGACTTAAAAGCAAAATAAACACGTAACTACCAAATATTAATGAACAGTTTTATAATAAAGAGTTCCCGCTTGGTTAGGGGCTAGACTTATGCAATTTCAGTGCAGAGTTCTGGGTCCAAATCGCCGACAAGTTTCAGTAACTGTACTTCCATTTTGATAATTCATCTTTGTTCAGAAAGGGTTTGCACATGGCAAGCAGTTATACAAAGAAACAATAAAATATGTTTCAGTGTGTCTACTAGAAACATCTCTGCTTTTAGGAGTCAGTCAGATTGTTACACTTGCAGGGCATCAAAGAAACCCAGAAAGTCTCAGTGGTGTCTTTCTCAAGACTCTGACAGGGATATGGGATGTCCAGTCCATTTCTGTGCCAGATGATTTAACTCAATTAACCTCTCTGAGGTCTCTTTCTGTTTGAATCGCAAAAGCAAGTTCTCTCAGTGCTTGATCCAAAACTCAGTGTAAGTCAACAGAAATCTTTTTATTGGGCTTTGGCTTAAACCCACAGATTAGAACACATGCTTATATCTAATTAGATGAGATAATCCTCAAATCCTTGCTAAAGGATATTGTATACCGTGGTTCACGTTCAATATTTGGTGATTAACAGCTTATTTGTTGAAAGAGGCGGTATATGCTGAAGTGTTACCTAGCGTTGAGTTTGTTTGGGATTGCAAGGGATGTGATTGATGGGGCTGGTGAATGTGAAAACTGGATATGTACAATCAGCTATTGACTGGTTGCAAACCAGTGCAAAAACCCTTCATGTGACCATGAATTTGGAGCTCAAGAAGGTTGTACAGGAGCTTGCCACATAAGTAGGGATTTGTGACTACTGAAGTGGCACAAGCAGGACTATTTTTTTGCAACCTTAACTGAAAAATCAACGAAAACATGGTTTACATTTCTGGACAAATAGTTGAACAATTTTTCTTCATAATTTTTTATTTCTTGGACCGTATTTGACGCCACCCCCTCAACAGAGCGACAGGCCCTAGAAGATGGTTTTTTCCATACAAACTTTTACTGAAGTTCTTATTTTCCTGACATATTTGAGAAGAAGGCAATGAAGACAACCCTCTTGTGCTCTTCAGATACCAGCTAGCTTCTTCTGGATGATCAAAGTTTTCTGGCTGATGGTTGCCTCCAGGCCTGTACACAATGAACAGATGTGAAGTGAATTTTTTAAAATATGCATTGACTTTAAAAAGTTAAGCAGGCTGGTTAGAGCTATCTTCTGAAATATTAACGTTGTCTCTCTCTCCTGCTGCAGAACGAGCTTGTTAGATTATTCTGATTTTTTAAATTTTGTTTGTTTATAAATGCCATCAGGTGACATGCTTTCTAGAAATATGTGACTAGACTCAGTAAAACTAATTTCAGACAGCAGATTTAACTCTTTTAGCTGTATTTTTTCTCATCACCCTATCAGCAAAACTGTTCTACCTGCCGTATTTAAAATTATTTTCCAATGGTTTATTTTTGAGGGGTGGGGGGAGTTGTTTCTCTCCCTATTCCTTAGTTTGTGGTCTTGGGCAGAAATAAAGCTTCACTCATTTTGAAAATTAATGATGAAACGTAAGCCCATACTGTCTGAAATATCAGCTCTTTGGCTCTCTGGCTGGTTCCAAAGAGCAGAGCGCTGGGTGGCAGAACGGTGGCGGTGGCTGGTTTGGGTGCTGTTACAAACTGGGAGCTATGGAGATACAGTCTTCAGCCTCCATAGACAGAATAAAAGGAGAAAGTGGGGAGCTGGCATAGAGGTGTTGGGATTTGGGGGCTTGGAAAAGGACGCACAACGTATTACAGTGTGCAGGAGTGGGTGCTCTCACGGATCGAAGTCTCCCCTCTGCCGCGCTCGCCGTAGGCAGCCTGCACAGCCTGCAGCTTTCCTGGGTGTCCTGCCTGCCCTCAGCGGGAGCTCCGGAGGGCAGGGGTCTCACGGAGCTCCCATGTCCGTGTGTGCCGGTCCCTGCGGGCACCTCGGGCTGCACTAGGCATCTGCACCGCCCAGCTCGGAGGCAGCTGCAGCGCAGCCAAGGGGAGCCACTTGCGCGGTGAAGCTGTTACAAGCACCTCATCATCTCTGTGCAGGTGGGACCTGAGGCTCCTTGGGGCAGGCTTTTAAGGGCTGAACACAATTTTCATGTCTGCCTTCCAGCTAGAAACAGAGAAGCTGAATCTTTTGTGCTCCTAGACTGCGTTTCCTCTCTTGCAAACACCAGTTTTCACAGGCTGCATGTGATGTGCTTTGTAGTTACGCGCCCGTGTAAGAGCACAGGAATTAGACACAGTATCCAGATCTGCTACCCAGCTGGCATGTACTGCATAACAAAACCCCAAATGTTTCCAAAGGTGTGGTGTTAGAGGAATAATTGCACTTTTTCAGAGAGGGAGAGAGAGTATTCTAGGAGCTCCATGTACTCAGTCAGCCCATGCCGATGCGCACCTCCCAAACCCTGCTCCTCTCTCTCGTGGATGGACTGGAGGGATGGAGAATACTTCTCATATCAAAGGGAACGGAGGGCAACTGCTGTAGTTGCAACAGTTTACACTGATGTGAAAGGAGAGCTGATGGAGGACCAAAGCTGAATAAGATTTGGCTCTGACAATACATGCCTGTGAAAGAGAACCAGCTGGCACCCTTCCACACTGTGCTCCAGGGAGACCTGTGAAACGCTCCTGCGTCTTTCCCAGCCAAGGGTTGAGGCTGCTTACTGTGGAGCGTGTTTTACAGAAAAAGGGTGTGCTTTGGTAACCTTTAGTATCTCTGCATCATACAGAATACAAAATAAGCCCATTAAGCTGATAACAGGTTTTCTTTTCTCTTGTTAGGTGACCACTGCCGTTTTGGATGGCTGTGCTGTGTGACGGCATTGTAGTCGGGGGCTTTTGTTGGGTTTGTTGGTTCTGAGCTTCCCTTGATTGCAGTCCTCTGGGGGCTCCTTTGCCTGGAGTCATTTGTGTGTGTGTCAGACATAAATATCGAGTAGGTTACACAACTGGCAAGTCCTTTGTGTCCGTTTGCAGGTGCCATGTCTGTTCCCCGGACCCTCAGCGCAGCGAGCCCCACGAGGGTGATGAGGGTGGTGTTTGGGGGAAGGCTCTGGCTGCTCTGAATCTGAGTGTGATGCTTTGGGTCTCTCTGCTGTACATGCTCCCAGGGACTGTCACTTGTCTTCCCAGCAGGGTCAAGGCTCGTCCAGGCATGGACATGGTGTTTCTGGGGTACTGTGGCAGAACTCCCCAGTCTCTACTGGTATCCCAATCACATCTGTTAGGTGTATTCTGAAAATTGAAATGGATTTTTTCACCCTCCTAAGAAAATTCAAAAAGCAAAAAGTTTTCCTTCAACTTTTCTACAAAACATGTTTTTCACCGAGAGATAAGATAATGAAAGCAAAGAATTACAAGCAAGTCAGTATGTATATTTAACGAGAAACTGGCTATTGGAAACATACCATAATAAGGTTTTCTTTACAAATCGGCTCATTTGATTAGAAAAGAATTTACTTTGTTTAAGACATAAGATTTTGAATTTTCTTTGATAATGCTATTATATCATACCCATGCAAAAGATGGCATAACCCTTAAAAATATGTTTTTAATTCCACTGGCCAGGTTCCATCCATCAATGGTGCTTCTCTGTAGAGTGATACCTGATTCTTTTAAGGAGCCTCAGCTTCACACTAATATGCCTAATCAGAGAGCAACCTCGGCTGTTGCTGAAGGTATCCCTCTCGCTGAAGACCAGAGAACAATAGATAACTGAAGAGAGTAACAACAAAATGCCACATCTGTTCAATAGGGAACATTTAGTTGTGGGCTATGAATAAAGAACATTGCAGGCTGCATACGAAATTATAGTAAGGTAATATTCAGCTCTAGCAGCAAGTGTGGGTATGTGAGAGTCATTTTGACTAGCAATTACACATCTATTTTATGCATTAAACAGTTATGTTATCTCTCTGTTGAAACAAACCTTAAGTTCAGAACACAAATAACTTTTTTAATAATTTTATGTTCATATCCATGTAGATATAAAACCAACAACTGTATGCATCATGATAAGTATTACCAGTGGGCTGCTTCACCTTAATTCATCTCCCAGAAATATAAAAATCCAAATGTTTCCAACTAATATCTAATCTGTAATCTATATTAAACCTAATGAATTCTGCATTGTTCTCTGTATATTATCCATTAGTAGTGCCAGGAACAGGAGCTTCACAGATGTTCCTTTTTAGGACTGCACAATTTGGAAGTACAATTCTATTGTGTCAGAAACCAACTAATAAAATTTACCAATGATTATTGTCTTAAATAAAAAGGGATAGAGTTAGGTATTCTACACTGACATTTTAAATCCTATGCTGCCCATATGACCATTCACTGCATTTTGCAATACCTGAATGCGAGAATGAGTTCCCCTTTATTAATCTCATAATATGCAATAGGAATATGGACAGTGCTTTTTCCTTCCGGCTCCTTTCTCACAGTAAATGAACATCTCCCAGCTCTGTGGTCTGATTATGTTCATATTGAAACATTTCTGGCAGTTAAATCTGCAATCCTTTGCATATTAAAGTAGAGAACATTCTTTTGGGAGATCTGGAAGGATGGGCAGAGCACAGCAAATCTGCACTCCCCTTGCTGCGCAGATTTCAAGAAGGGGAGTCCTGAGGGATTCTTGCTCTTCTCGCCCATAATAATAAGAAAAATTCTCTACCACCATCTTTAGGAAAAAGCTCCAGCTTCTTGCAGATCAAGGGCTATGCATTTATTGTCTTAAGGTCAGTACTAGGTAAGGGCTGGGAACTCGCTCAGTGCACTGTGCTCTGCCGTTATCCGAGTGTTGGATTGCACACGTATAGACCAGCAATGGATGGATGTGTTTGTGTGGTTGATTTAAAGACATAATTTGTTTTTTGAGGCATTAATGTGCATTTTGGTTATCTCCATTTTTGACTCGTTCAGAGTAGGAACCAGTAAACACAGGACACAATATTGGGATTTCGGCTGAGTCTCATAGTCTTCAGAAAAGAAACTCCAGCACAATTTGATTGCAGGAAATGAGATAGCCCCTAAATGTGACCTTGGGCTGCTTCTCAAATATTTCTGTCATTGCTGTCAGTCTGTTTATATTAATTATTAAATATAGAACTTGTATATCCCATGATGCCCTTGATTTACACAAGCTCTATAGAATGTGATCAGATACATTTTCCTACCTGTTCCTACCTACATCTTACCAGCTGGAATTCTTTGCACTCATTGGCAAGTGGCAACGTTATGAAATATCCAGTTCTTTTCCTACTTTATCTCCAATATATTTCAGAAGTAATTTTTATTTATCTATGGTTCTGGCAAATAACTGCGAAGCACTCGTTGTCACTGCTGCTTCAGTCCATGGTTATTCAGAATCTCAGTTCTGGCTGCCGTTTCTCAAACACTTCCATACTCTCAAGCAGGTGGGGCAGAAGGAGGCAGGCAGAACTGGAAGTCACATTTCTGATTCTGGGGCATTCCAGGGGCACAGCACCCTATGTTAAACCTTCCGGAGGCTTAACCAGCAGCAGGCACCATGCACGGGATGCCTGCTGGGCCACCCTGCTGCCCGGCATCTCCACAGGGCACAGTGTGCAGCGCTGCGACCCCGTCTCTGACACGTCCCCTCTACTAGCAGCAGCCACATCCTTGGCAACCCCCTCTGGGAGACTTGTAGGAGACCCACAGACCCGCAGGATATAGCGTCTGGGCTGCTGCCTCAGTGACTGTGCTCCGAAATATTCTCTGATACTGCATATGATTCTCTTTTACGTGGTGGAGAAGGTCTAGAGATGTGTGAAGTTCTCACCCTTTTCTGTTTTCTATTTGCCAGGCCTGAGATGGAACGCTACGTTCTGCTGTGCTAATTGATTAAATGGCATCTATCATAACATAAAGAGATCAAACAGAATTATTTTTTCTCCCGTGTTACCGTTTACAGCTCTCAATTCTGCTCAGATCATTAGCGTGTAATTTTCAGATGAGCTAGCCAGAAAGTCCCTAAATAAAAATTAGTAGAAAAGATTAGCTAGGAAAGCTAGACTGGTAATGAGCTGTTGCACCGTGGTAATGTGCTAGGTTTATAGTTCATATGTAGCCCTAATCAGCGATAAGTGCAAGTTGTCAGCATTTGATAGCTAATTGGTGTTTCTTGGAATTACACTGCAACAAAAACATAGAAATGAAAGTAAAGCTTTTCTTTATATATGACAAGTTAAGGATTAATTATAAATGCTTGGGTCAAATGTACCTCCTAGCTGTACTATATGCAAATTGGCTGCACTGAGGGAAGATTCGTGGGTTCTCAAAACTTCTTTGGTCCCTTTTGGGTCATTATTACTTTTTTTGAAAAGCGGTACAGTAGCGGCTTTGAAAACACAACAGCGCCTTTAAGTTATTTGCTATGTATTAAATATGTCATACATCACACAAAATAACTAAACCCGAAGTACTGGAAAATATTAACAATGCAACGATGATTTGAACTCTCATAACAGCCCATTTGTTACTGATTGTATTTACTCCATGTTCATTCAAGAACTGCTGTCCTCCCACAGAATTAATTGCACATAAAATCATAACATGGATCTGAAAAATTAGAAGGCAGGAATAATCTCAGCCACAGGACATGAAAGGCTTAAAAGCCTGGCTAACCTGACATCTGTGAGCTGGGGTTTTTCTCATTGCACAGCTATAATTAAATGGCTCTAATCACTCTCATAATGCTAATATGAGCAATGTCCTGCCTGTCCTCGGTAGCTGGTGGTGCAAACGACGGCGGTGCACGGTGTCCTGCCTCAACACAGGGCAGCATGACAAGGACCGCCCGGACACGCGTGCTCCAGGAGGCTCTTAGCCACCTCCTAAGAGGCTGAAGTGTACATCATCACACAATCTCATTGCTAGTCATCCTAATACATTTTTTAATTGGCCATTTAATTGACCATTCCCAATCAGATTTGACGCAGGGGCAGGTCTTCAGGTCCCTGAGGGCTGTGCAGGTCTGGTGGGACTGGGAGAGGAGTGGGGCAGGGGCAGGCTGGGCTGTGGCGGTGTGAAGGCAGTGGCCACCAGCGCTGTTACGGACCAGCGGAGCCCAGAGCCGGCTGGCCAGCACACACACGCCGGCGAGGGGAGGGGAAGGAGCTGCAGCTGGAGTTAGGTGGGATGTGGCAAGAAGAGGGGATGGCAGGAGTGTAGGAAATGGAAGAACACAGGACACAAGCCGACAGGAAACCAGTCTTCATTAATTCCCCTATTCATAGAACAACTTGTTCATTTATTCAATTCTTGCCATTTGAAATACAATTAGATGAATGTTTTTCCCTGCTGAGTGAAATTCATACCGTCAGCAGACAAACCCTCTCTAAATGATTCGCTCGTCAGCGTGTGTGGAGGAGGAGGAGGGACAGAGAGGAGAGAGGAGCTGAAACGAGCTCCCTGCTAGATCGTCTGAATGAAGTGATCAATTCTTGTTCCTGCAATAGCTGCAAAAGTCAACACTGAGATGTTAAGAAAGTCCTGCTACAACAAAAATTCGGTATCAGCATTCAGATGTGAGAGTAACAAATCCTGAAGGCCTGAGTTCAAACTCACTTTAGAGTAAATCCAGACAACAGGTATTGCCGTCTCTGAGGGTGAGCCTTGAAATATCTTGACTCTTCCCAAGACAGGGAAATCTAGAACAGCTGCCTGTGCATTTAAATTCAACACTCCTTCCAAAATGGACATACATTTGGATACAACCCTCTGGGTACAACCCTCACCCTCTGTTTTATGCAGGCACGATACCTAATGTCTGAATTTCCAGGTGAAAAAACAGCAGTAAATGTAACCTGTCTAGACCTGAGTAAATAACTAAATTGGTGTCCCAGGAGAAATTATTAGTTAAGCTGAAGAAGACAAGAAGCTGTAAGATGCATCAGGTAGTGAAGACTGATGAAACGACAGTAGCTAGCACTGAAGTGGGAGCTGTCAGAGTAGAGGGAAAGCCACCAGGGAAGTTCTTCAAGGGCCAGTTTTGGAGAAATTTTATTCAGTGTTATTATCAGCAGGCTTGGCACACAAAGCGGGATCGTGCTAATCGTAGCGGCTGGTTACACAAAGCTGAGAGCCGTCATCTGCACGAAGGGAGGTCAGAACATCAGATGGGAGCAGCTGTGGGACCTCAAGGGCTGCAGCAATAGTAAGGGCACTAACGCAAGGGCTTGCCCCAACTGGCTGCTGACAACCTCTACTGAAATCTAGGAGCTCATCAGCTGGAAAAGGGGTGGGCTGTGTGCTGATTTAGGCATATTGGTTAACGATCACAGGTGTCCACAGCTGATGTAACAGGGAGAAGGTAACAAAGTCTGAGGAGGCAGTAGGAATGACAGCAGATAAATAGTAATGTCTTTATGTGAGGGGACAACAATTCTTCTCCTGGATGCAGCTGTGGTCACCCATATAGATGAAGGACGAATTCAGAATGAAGTGAGTACAAGGAAGGCTGGCAAGGGGAGAAGAATAGGTTTCCGTGTGAGAGATGAAATGAATTTGGCTTGCATACCCTAATAGAGTTAGGAAATGGAGAGAGCATGAGAAGAAGTGTCGGTGGTGTCTGTACGTGCGGCGGGAGCATTCCTGTCCCCAGGCGGTGAGAATGGAAATGCAATGGAAACCAAAGAGCAATGGAAACCGAAGGGCACGGGCAGAAAGGGGAGCAGATGACTTCCAGCCTGCCACTCTGAAATGGAAGTGTGCGTGGGCAGTGCTAGGAAGCTCTAATGTTTTTAAGGATGGGTTTTCTAAATACTTCAGGAGAATTATGTGATTCTCGGTACTGGCTAGGGGCAGGAGCTATTAATTCACAGTTTCTTCTCACCCCAAGCATCACTTCTGCTTTGATGGCATCCCACAGGCATCAGGCTCGCAGGACCAAACGATGCATTTCTCTTCCCTCCCTCTCCTTCCGTGGTTGTTGTCCATGTGCTCTCCTTAACAGAATGCCTGTCTTTCCTCCTGGCCTCTCCTGTGTCTCCAGGCCCATCGGCCAGGGCTGGGTGGATTGGGAGCTGAGGAGCACTTTTCCCCACCCTTAGGAGGTCGTAGAGGGGCTGCGGGCAGGAGGCTGGAGAGCCTCGCTGTAAATCACCATAACCTGATACTGAGAGTGTAAAAACGACCGTGCTGATCCAGGCCAAACGTCCTTCTAGCATCCTGCCTCCGTCTACATTTAACAGCAGATGCTAAGGAAAGAGTGTAAGACTAGACTGAGTACTTTGCCAAAATATTCTTGTAGCCTCAACTATTTTCAGCTGCAGGAATTCCTGAGCTTCAGCAGCAGCTTTGTAAACAGCAGCGGGACCTTCCAGGCACACTGTGAGTCCGGTCTGAGGCTTTTGGAAGGCGGTTGAAGGTTGAAAGGAACTTTTTATGAAAGACTGGCTCAGCTTGGCTTTGAAATTTTATTTTAGTGCTTCTGGGATTTTGAATAGCTAACTAATAGTTATCATTCTATCACTTAAAATTAAATACATACAAATATTAGTTGTATATTAGTAGTTGTATATTGTAAAAATATATATTGTATATAAATATGTATGTATATTTGTAAAAGTTAGTAGCTGTACAGTGCTTTCAGGCACTCATTACTGTTCTGACTACCAGTCTTGTGCAGAGGCAGCTATTAACGTGGAAATACTTGAATTTACGATTGGTTTTCTGGGCGTAATAGATACCTATTGAACTCTAAAGCATGTTCTGGTTACCTCAGGTAAAACTGCAAGCTATGTAACAATTACTAAGTGGCGGGTTTAAAAGAGTTTGTTTCCTTTGCTGTCACACGCTACTAGGAGATCTCTGAAGTGCTGGAGCCCGTTGAGAATCTTGTCTAATTAATGGTATTATAGTGGGCAAAATAAATAGGAGACTTCATTTAAAGGGGGCACAAAACTTCAGATAACATGAAAAATGCATGTGTATCATTAGTATTTTAAATTGCTGCATAGATGAAGATAAATGTATTTGATATAGCTTATCTCCAAATGGTTTAAATAGCAAATAGGTGTACATTAAAAATCTTTCTTTATATATTGATTTGGCCACTTTTACTTACAACGCATAGTACTTGCATGGAGACTGGGTTCTCTCAGGTTTTGTTTGGAGTACTCTGTGAATAAAGTATGATGGAGTGTGAGAAGGATAAAAGAACCAAACATTTAGTTTTCTTGCGCCTGTGTTTATAGACGACAAAATTCCTGCTGCCCTGAGCAGCTGCTACATTTGGCCCTGTGCTGCCAAAAATGTCATCATAAAACTGCCTGTGGTTCCACGGTTTAACTTCAGTGCCATGTATTTGGCTTCAGATGGGACTGTCTTATTCATTATCTCATGTACCCTGTCACTAAATCTATAAAAACCCAACTGAGACCCTGCTGAAGCTTATCTGAGCCTTTCAGTGACAGCTGAGTTCGGATCACAGTGCCATGGGTTTCAGTTAATAAAATCTCAATTTTGGAGCTTGTTTTCAGACAGCACCAAAACCAGGCACGGGTAGAGAATTTTCCATCCGTGATCTTTAATTGCCCTGCAAGATCAACATCATCCCCGTTGTTGCTCAGTCTGTCTTAACATGTTTCTTAACCAGCCCACTGTGCACGTAGCTCAGCCCATCATGAGGGGAAAGTTGTTGCTGTGTGGTGGCTGGTCATTTTGATGGGAAAGGAGCTGCTGGTCTCTCTCCAGGTCCTAACAAGCTCACTCAGCCCCTGTTGACTGCTGGCAGTACAAGTATAAGTGCCAAGGACTTGCAGGCCAGAGAACACTGTGTTCATCAGATTCTACAGATGTCATTGCAGGTGTCCAAGAAACTTATTTTGACCCTAGAACTATATATTGAATAGTCAAGCAAGTGGAGGCTGTGAAGTGAAACCAGGTTTCTTATCTATTTTGCTTTTTTAAAAAGATAGGTGTAAAGGAAAAGCTCAGCTTGCTTACTCTTCTCAAAAGAGAAAGTGTGTGCGAAGTTAGCCAAGCCCACGCTTAGCCACCTTATTACCTACCCAGATTTTTGGAAGGAGATGGGCATGCATATTGTCTCGGATCTGTATATGTTACCTGTACATGCCAATACAGTGTTACCAAAGAACAGTCACAGTTTTTCAATTCCTAGATGGTTTGGAACTGAGCAACTGAGGCCAGGGTGTCCCCAGCTGAGAAATGGGAGATGACACGTGAAACATCCCCCATCTTGGAACTTGCTTCACCTGCTTGATTCCTATCTTAGGTTAGCAGATCGCTTGGCTGCTGCAAAGTCCATCTTCCTTGCCAAGGGGTAGGGATTGCTTCTTTTAGCAGCCTTTAGCGCTTTCATGCTTCTCTGTAAGCAGAGTTTGGAGCTGTATGTGAAGAGGAACTTCAAAAGGTAATAAATTGATTACTAGAGATGGAAGCATGACTTGAGAATCTTGACTGTTTGTTTTGCTTTCATGCTGTTAGTTTAATATTTTCACTGCTTTATTTTGTGTTTTGACAGCTTATAGTAAGGAGCCACTTTCATATGAGTGCATATTTTTTTGGTCTGTTGATCTAAATGAACAGCTCGAGAGCATCAGCATTGAGGAAATAATGCTTCTAACAATTTGTCTCTTAATTTTGACATCCAAAAGGGTATAAATACTGGCTGAAAGTTCCCCTGTGG
Source organism: Ibycter americanus (assembly GCA_035590275.1). Lineage (NCBI taxonomy): Eukaryota > Metazoa > Chordata > Aves > Falconiformes > Falconidae > Ibycter > Ibycter americanus. The sequence goes on from JAVJGI010000062.1 coordinate 87,668,685, forward strand.
TTGGGATTTTCTCTCATCTGTGTGCTTTCTCTGGTGTGTTCAAGAGCAGAGTTTAAGGAGTTTTAGTCTTGTTTCTGTGGGAGCACAAATAAGATTTGTCTCCATCCACCCAGCCATCAATTCTCACAGCATTTATAGAGACTTACTATCCTTGAGGCTTTTATATTATTTTCTCAATCTCTTCAAACCGGCCAGCAGGCTAGAAGTTTATTGCTGAAGGTGATGAGACAAGCTTGTACATAGGTGCGTAGGTAGTATGAACTCTTAAGCCTAACTTTCTTTGGGAATACATCCAGTGAAGTGGGATAGATGAATTTTATAGTTTTCATAATATTAATGACAGCCAATGACTGCTGCCTTCTTTCTTTTTTTCATTTCTTCACAGGAGTGCTTGCACTTTCACTGCCCTCTGCTATAGTGCTGTGGGCTGGAGGCTCTAGGAGGTCGGCATATGAAATCTTACTTATCAAAATGCAAAGTATATGGCTGGGTGACCTTCCCGGTTTCCTGGAGATGTCACCTATTTATGCTAGGAGCAGTGCCAAGTGGAGTGGTTTCTAAAACTGGGCAGCAGTCACTCTAGTTTCAGGTATCACTCCATTTGGGATTGCAATTCAGATTAGCTAGAGCTGCTCTCCAACCAGGAAACCGGGAAGGTCACGCTACCAAATCGTCGGCATCTTGATGAAGGAGCATAACCTACTGCTGTCACGACGGCAGATCGAATGAGCCTAACCAGAATGAAGTAGTTATGAAATCCTCCCAAAAGATCATGAATATTCATGGATCAATTACAAACATTGGAAGTTAATTTTCATTTGAGGAAATAACCCTGGTATTCCCCTGGCGGTGCATATGAACCATAGGGCTCCTTGCATGTGTGACCCCAGCCGGTGACACCGGCAGCAGCTGAGGGAGCTGAGGCATTCTGAACACAACCTGTGTGCTCAACCTCTCGCCTGCAGAGCCCCTCGCCTGCATCGCCCGGCTGCTTGACCCTGTGAAGGCAGGGGGAGCGGGGGGCGGCAGCGCTGCCAGCAATGACGCTGGGCAACGGGAGCGGATCCTGCTCTTCGTGCTAGTGGAAGGGTGCTGGGAATGCCCTCGTGCATGTCTCTGCTGTGCTCGTGCCAGCATTAGCCTCCGGAGGGGCTGAGGTGAAGGTCATTTCCAGAACATGTCCTCAGCAGAGAGTCAGGAGATGTTTCCTCATGCTTCTCTCTTGCTATGTGTTTTCCCCTATAGCTGCCCTATAGGCACAGGTGGTGGCCAGCCACTGGCCAAGCCTTCCCTTCCCAGTGCTCCCAGCAGCCCGGAGGAGAGGCAGGCAGGCTCCTGAGCTGCTCCAGTCCCTATTCCATAGCAGATGACTGTTGCCTTTTCATATAAAGCAACCACATGGCTTCACAGAGATCAGCTGAGCCAAGCCTGGGGTGGCTGTAATGCTTCCGAGTAAGGGAGCCAGACAAGGAGGGGCACGGCAGGAGGGAAGGCTTGTTCCTTCCCTTTGTGAGTGTGCCTTGGTAGATGTGAGCACAGAGCCTGGCCACATGCAGAGTCCTTAAATTATTTAAAATCTGGATCGTTATTGGTTTGAAGTGTGGGATTTTTTTTCTCCTGTAAATCACAGTCTGTTTATTGCGCATGTTTTCTTACACAGTGGCATTGCTGGTTTTGGTGAATCTGGCGTTAACTCCAGTTAACGGCGTTAACGGAGTTGCTGAGCCTAATTAGCCCCCTGGATTGATTGAGCTTCTGTTTTTCAGCTAGAATTTATTAGGAGCTGGCACTGTAATGAGGCAGACCACTAGGATCCTTTTCCTTTTTTATTATCTTTGAGATTTGTTTGTGTTTTTTTAATGGATGCTTGTGAATGATGTTTGGCTCTGTGCTGGAAGTTGGAGTACAGAGGGGAAAGGGATCACTCTGTCCATTTTCAGCGCTGTCCTCTCTCTGAAACCACCACTGGTCTCCAGCAGAGCTGCCCTCCCAGCCACCTTCTCCCTCCCACCCCACCACTTGCTCTTGCTGGGACTTCAAAGTACATCTGGATCTCTGAGCTCATGTAGCTGAGCAGGACCTCCAAAGAGTGGGGACTTTTATGTCATTTTTGGATAACAGGGTACTCAGCTATATTGTAGACTCGTCTAGTTTCATCAGCTTTGGGAACAACTTTTATACAAGTTATAGCTCTTGAATGAGTTCCTTTTATGGTGAGAGGGACCATCTCTTTCAAGGAGTCAGAATAGCTGCAATTGTGGGGACTCGGTCCTTCTGTCATTAGTTTTTTTGTCTGCAGTGAAAAGATACAAAAGATGCTATTTCGTGCATCTGCCACATGCTCATGTGTTATCACAGGCACAAGGATTGTCCTGCCATATGAAACGTGCACAGTTAGGTTCCTAAAAGACAAGAATTGTAGGGTAACCCCCCTGCATTTTATATGCAAATACTAGAATCTAAGTGTAACTCCCTGTTATCCCATACTTGGCTGCGGCACCACCTTTCTCCTGCTCTCGACTGCTGCAGTGTCACATCCCTTCCAGCTGTGGTTGTGATTTTCCCAGTACCGGAACGTCCAGCAGAGCATCCCCTCAGCCTCGTCCCTCCAGCTGGCTCCCCCTTCCCCTGGGCAGCGAGCGCAGCTTGCTGGGTTGTGCTGGTGTGCTGCAGACGAGGCAACTAACTGCAGTGGCAGTGGAAATTTCCACTTTGCTTAGTTTTCCCTTTAAGGCTAGTCAGCTTCCACCTGGACCAAGTTCATTATTTCCCCAATGCCTCATTGCACCAGGTGAAGGATTCCCCAGGTTAAAGGTCCAACATGTTACCCATCTCTCTTCAACTGCCTCGCTTCGTTCTGCTAACAAAGCCAGGCTCGCATGGCTGAAGCACCGAGGGCTTTATCACTCCACCTGGCCTCATTTTGCCTGTGCCTACACACATTGCTCCCATTTCCTCTCTCTTTCTCTCAAAATTATTAACAGAAAGGAAAGACGTAGCTAAGCAAACTGTACTGGTTCATCATGAACTCAGCTGTTACACACCTGTAACATCCGCTATTGGGTTTGTGCCTTTTCAGCTATAAACTGTCCTCTGTAGAGATTATTTCCATGCAACAAGAGCCAAAGCCAAATGGAGTATTTATGTGGTTCCTTGTTATGCAAGCATTTATTACTATGAATAAAGCAGTGCATCAGCACAAGGGAGTAGAGTTCAGACTTCATGATCAAAAATAACTGCCATAGTTGCTGAGATTTTTCCTTTGACATACCTCTATAAATAATTAGATTACAAGACACCTGAGGGCATACATCATCTGATCCTGTAACAATAATACCTTGAGGGAGTTGACAACTTTCTCCTTTTGGCCAAGTGCCTAGGAAGACGCTAAGGTACATGATTAATAGAGAGCACAAACACACACCCTTGCACATCCTAAAGCTTGGTTATAATATTGTATTGTATCCCTTGTGAAATGTTAGTATTTCTATTCCTGATGGTGCTGCTGTTGTCATTGAATAGCCAAAATCCTTATAGCAGTGGGGTGAGAGGAAACAGAAGACAAAGAAAATATTTGTTATTAAAGTGGTGGTAGTGGGGAAACCCAAACAAATCATACAATAGGATCAGTTAATTCCACAGAAAAATCATTGTTCCAAGACTTTTGCTGGATCTTCCTTACCAGTATTCCCTCCTTTTGTGGAATAGTCCTGAGTTTGCCTCTTCCATACAGAGAATGAGATGCTGGGTGACGAAAACTCCTGCAAATTTCCTGAGCGTAATATTTATTCTTATTGCTTCATTTTCTATTCATGAATTCTGTTTTGCAGCCCTAAACAAAAGCAATTACCATTTGCTTCTTTTCTGTGTAGCTCACTTCAAACACGTTGCTCACATGGATTCTCATGAAGGACCTGACAGAGGAAGATCCAGGAGGGCGCTGCCCATGCTCTGCCCCCTCTCCTGGGCAGCATGATGCAGTCAGCTCTGCCAAATTGTGGTGGGGTTATGGGGCTCCTCTGCCGGGTATCAGTGAGCGGCTGGGGGGACTCGAGCGAGGAGAGGCACCTTGGAGGTCAGGCAATGACAGTGGAGGACATCAGTGGGAGCAAGAGATGAGAGAAGAGGAGGTTAGTACTGGGAGAGTGTCTAGCAGTGATGCTGGAGACTGGCAAAGCCTGGTGTAGCCGGTCAGACCACAGCAGGATGAAGTGGGGCTCTGCTGGGCTCTTTAGGTGGGGACCTGGGGGTGAAGGTCGTGCTATGGGAATGAGAAAGAGTAAGGTTGGACAAGGAAAGGCCAGGACAGACACTGAGAGAACGGGATTGTCTGATGAGAGCATGGCAAAAAGGTTGTGAGCACATGAGAGCACAGCTCTCCTACAGCACAGGAAAGGATTGTGACGCTCCTGAGTCTCACTCTTTCTCTACAGGCAGCAAAACCTCATGGTAAATTATGCCATGTCCTTCTCTACTGCTTGTCCATACAAAAGGTGGCAACTGGCTGCTGCTCACAGCTACCGGGCTAGTTCAGCAACTGAGGCTTTGTAATACATAGGAAGGTTCCAGGCTTGCTGGTGTCTCATTAAAATATAAACACAAATCCACATGAAATTACATAAGAGCATTCAGAGTGTGAAATCAATCACTACACAGGCAGGAAATGTCAAAATTAAGTTTGTCCTGGCAAATTCACTTTGGCTTTATGGGCTATATATTGTGTTGTCTTTGCAGGATAGCCACCCCCCACCCCCAGTTACCATCTTTTTCAAGGCAGGTAAAGGACCTGCTTTAGACATGCATCAGGACTGTACAGCGATGTGGTCATTGTCAATAAATTCCTTCCCTAATTTGTAGCAGAAGTTGGAAGGCGTATGGAAAATGGGCTGTGGAAGAGAAGGGAGGTGTTCTGAAGGGAGCTGGTACCATCTTCAGAACTGGCTCTGCCAACGCGTTCCTCAAAATTTTACATGGGTTACTAATTGTATGTTCCTGGTTTTCTGGGTACCCAGGTTGAAAACCAGCTACCCCATTTTGTCTGCAAGACAAAGTTAGCTGTACTTGGAATATAAAAGACTATATAGTGCTCAGTACTCTGAAAGATCAGTGCTTCACACCAAACACCTGTACTTAGTGAAGTCTTCGATGCTGCAGGTATTACCAGAGTATTATATACCTCACCTCAGAGGCATTCCAATATTAGATACTGCATTGATGAGTTCCACAGGGGACAAAAAAGAAAAAGAACCTTTGAAGAAATCGGTCATTTTGGATTCAGAGCTGAGTTCGTACAGTCCTAACGGTAGGTAAGGCACAAGTCCACACATTAAAAGGCAAGGATTAAGTGAAAGACTTGAGTAACTTCTTGTTCAGTGAGCACTGTTTATCCTGTGCAGTGATTGAGGTGGGGGTCTAGTAGAAAAATAGTGTCCAGTCATGAAATTAAAGACTTTGACTTAATGCACATAGTGGGATTTGTGCAATGTCCAAGGAAACATACCACGATCTGGAGTACTCCGTTCCTCAATGTAAGATTCTGTGTTGTTTGAATCTGAGTACAATTAATTGTTCATGAGGAAGGATAATACAGGCATGTATGACGAGCATGAAGACGTACAGTTTTCCTTCTTAATGAGCAAGTGAAAGGACTCATTTACGCTGATCCCGTTTTGCATGGTGAAGTCTCAGAAGAGATCAAGAACACTGTGCTCACTGCAGCACTGCCACATCTCTCTTTCGGGGAGGTTTAATACCTGCTAGGGCTCCTTACGGTAGCTGTTGAGAGATGCAGAGAATAGCACTCAAGTCCTTCAGGAGCTGCTTTAATGTGAGAGCGTGGAATACGGGGGAGGTAAGGGAGCGGCGTGGAGAAGAGAGCACTCCTTTCCACGTGGAGGGCTGCTACTCCACGGAAGGGACTGGAGCTTCCCGCCTGGCAGTCTGCAGAGTTCCTCCCTTCAGGACCCTCTGTGCCCTACCTGCTCACATACTTCCTAGGCATCTGAGTTTGGCTTCCTGCCCCCAGGGCTCCTGCCTCTGGACTTTTCCAGAGACACAGCTTTGTATACTTTATTTTGGGGTTTTCCCTGTGTGGGATAAATACAAATAGTATTTAGTACTATCTTGCTGTAGCCATTTTGATCTAAGAAGTCAGGCACGAAAAGGTGTACAAGTAAGAGTAATGTATTTTATTAGACCAAGTGATGCAGTTAGAAAAAAGAGGTAACTTTTAAGTACTGAAAAGGCTGCAGAATTGACTTACTGATATACAGGCTCTGGAGTCTGAGGTGTGGTATTCTGACCCCTCCTTCATTGGTCTCTGTATATTATATCCCATTATATTCATGATGGGTTATGGTAAATTTCCTAAACTATAAAAACACAAGTGGAGGGTATAGAAATACATTTAAAATGAAGACATGTATATAAAATAGAGTCATCATGCTGCTCTGGCATATAATTTTAGTGCTCTTGGAGCAGAATAGAAATGGACCATTAGCATTCCTGAAGATCTCCCATTTGCTGTGAAGACACTGGTGCATGTCACCATGCTGCTATGAGGAACCCAGGACCTTCTGTAAGCCAGCCTCTGCTGAACGCAACGAGCAGCATGCACCCCGGAGCAGCAGCCCGTCTGGGAGCTTCTTTTTTCCTGTGTCTTCGTTTAGTTTGCCCAGACGGAAGGTCAAAAACGGTATTCCTTCTCAAAGCTCTTCCAGTGCAGAAGTGCAGGCTTTCCTTTTGTAAAACTTCTGCTTTCACAAGAAATTTTGCTTTCGCAAATACCAGCTTATGAATCACCTAATGAAACAGTTCAGAGCCTTTCTTTTTTTTCAGGCAGAAATGCCATGTCAGCATTCAGAAGAACAAAGCACCTACTTTGTGTCTCACGCTGCCTGTCAAGCAAATTTCAGTGAGACATCCAGAATGTTGTACCGATATTTTACTTGATGAGGATAGGTTGAGTTAAAAATTAAGCCACGCATTTTTGTGTTATTATGGTCTCTTTGGCTTGCTTGCTTTCCTTTAGAAGTTAGTAGGTGCTATTGTGAGGGATCAATGAACCTTGAACAGGTGAACTTGTCTTATGACAATGTCCAGAGCTGACAAAAATCTGTTTAGCATATTTCTTCCTCTTCATTTTATTTTTCAGTGTACAATAGTGACATGAGGCTGGTTATTTTGTTTGGGTGCAAAGCTGATACTCAAGATGCAGACTGTGCTGAATGAATAAACTCCAAAATCAGATATGAGTGTTGGCTGGCCCTTCTGCTGCTTGGTTTCAGGCTTTAATCCTAAACAAGCCTGCCCTTTAGTTCCTATCCGATATATGTCAGAGGATCATTTGAATTATAGAATAGGTGTTTCCCTCTGTATCATCATTCTTTTTGCAAGCGTGTGTTTCAGTACAAGGCAGATGGCACGGATTATTTTATATTCATAATGCATATACTTCTAGGAGAGCCACGCCGCAGTGTGCTGATGCTGGCTGCATGGGTTATGTATTCTCAGGAGACTGACATGTTCAGAATGTATTCTTTTGCCCTTTCCCCTGTCGTCTCATGTTTTGCTATGATAGAAGCACTAGCAAATGAAAGGCATGTTATTGATTCCTGTGCAGATGTTAATAATTTCCATGTAACTCTGCATTGGAGTGGCAGTAACTGATGTACAAAATTTGACATCTTAATTATTCCTTGATGGAAAGGAGGGCCACTAACCTGAGATACAGCAGCCTATTAACTCTGGATCTGTGGATTCAAAGCAGCCTTAGGTCACAAGTGAAAGGAGTGAGGCTGTCTCTGTATAGTCTTTATGGATGTTTGTTTGCTTCCCAAAGACACCAGGCTGTCTTCAATGTGTCTGGAGCAGGTGGAGGCAGAAATCCTGAAACAAAAAATGTTTTACTTCCAGTTTTGCTAGCCTAGCTGAAATCGCAAGGACTGGAAATCTCAGGAGAAGCACAGATCATGAGCTCCCCAGATTTACTGCTGGATGCATCAAAATATGCATCCCGAATGCTGCTGTTTACTCCATCAAAAAGAGAAGTTCAAGAATGTTGGTGTTTGTCTCAGTCCCATCCAGTAGGCATTGCTTCAGTTCCCAGCAGTTGCAGCTGTATGCAGAATTCCCGTGAGCTGGAAATGTTAAATGGACGACCGAGAGCCCTTGCGCAGCATAGGTCATTAGCAGATATTGAATAGCGAGCCCCAAAAATCTGATCCCCAGCATCTGAAGGTATCACTGTCACTACAACATGATAAATGTTGTAAAAAGTGAAAGCAATTCCTTTAGCAATAAGTAAATATCAGGCTGTTGCTGTCTTTGCTTTCAGCCATAGGTAACTATCATCAACAACATATAGCATAGGAGAGGCTCTCTGCAAGAGGATGCCGTTTCCCAACTCACCATCCAGTTGACCTGTACACCTTGTAGCTAAAGCTCTCTTTAAAGATTATGTCATGCATTTCTGACGATAGGATTAGATGACCACCACAGAAGCGTTAGATGTGCAGCATTATGCTGTTAAAATTCATATTCTTAGTCCAGTCACAGACAGCTCCACAGCAAGGCATCAGCATTTCAAAAGCTATCCTATGCCGAACAATAGCGTAAATGGCAAGAACAGAAAATTTGATTTCCGCCTCAGTGGAAGAAAAGATCTAATAGGAAAGAACAATTGTGTAGTCTTAAGGCTTGGTTATTTTGTATGTCACCAGCATTATCCCAAAATAATTGCAGTGATTTAACTTTTGTTATTAGTGAGTTAGCAAAGTGCCCTAGAAGGCAAGAAAAAAATTTGGTCCTTTAATCTAATCCACTACCCTCTTGTCCTCCAGAGCTGCGCCGGAGTTTGCTTGCACACTGAGCACTGGAAAAGGGCAGCAGTTTGGTGTTTGCTGCAGCGGCTCCTTAACAGTCAGTCCTCAGCGCTGGTCTGCAGCTCCGTATTGGCAGTGGCAACAGCACAGAAGGGCTGAGGACAGAAAGGTGGAATTGGGAAGAGGAAAGAAGTTTAAATTGTAGTCCAGGGTCTTTCAGCATGCTCAGCTGCAGTCACAGTATTGTGCAAACCTGAGGAAGGAAACTAATTAAGATTCCATTAAAAAGAGGAGAAAAAAATCTTGCTGAGACCCAAGTCACATCACGACGGTCAAAGTGAAACCTTGCTCGCTAATGTAGCCTTAATTCATTTTGTTTTGCAGAGACAGCAAGCTCACCATGTTGCTTCGGGAGTCCCTGGGGAACATGAACTGCCGCACCACGATGATAGCTCACATTTCAGCCGCCGCGGGGAACTATGCCGAGACGCTGTCCACCATCCAGATCGCATCCAGGGTCCTCAGGATGAAGAAAAAGAAAACTAAGGTAAGGCAACGTATAACTCCTTGTAATGATGGAGGAGGGAGGAAGGAGGACCCTGAAGGGTCCTTGATAGGGTAGAGCAGCATGTAGCCAAATCAGTAACCAGTTCCAAAGAGCACGTGGTGTGTGTGTGCCCTGTCCTAGGCGAGTGGCTCAGAGCACATAGCAGGGACCAGCTTCAGATATGGAGGAGTCAGTTCAGACGTATCTGCTATAGCCGGCTTGTAAGCTGGCCTCGTTTAGTGATGCAGCTGTCAGCATCTATTTTCAGTTATGCTCTTAGTGCTAATGAAATACTAAGGAATGAAACTGCTGTAGAGTTAAAGGAAATTGGGCTAAATGAAGAATTAGATTGTCTATGCTTCTCGGACAGAGCAGGAGCAAAATAAATGCAAAGCAGTGTGTCCATTGCCGGCACTGATGCCCCTTTTATTCCCACTCCTAAATACAGGTGATGGATTTTCCAAGTAAAGTGAGGGTGGGCTGTAGCCACTTTCACGTTTTAGAGTCCTGGTTCCTTCTGTGCAACTTACAGTGTGAACTGGGCATAACAAGTGAATTTTAAGGCTTTCATTTAAACTGACAGCCTATGGATTGACAAAATCTTTTTTTTTTTTTGTCAATGGATTGAAGAGAGACAAGTGAAGGGATTCAGTCCACACACCATCACAGCAGCGTGTCTCCAGAGACCTCTGAGTGCATGTTACACAGTTCCACACACTGGTAGTATGACCAAACAGGGATTGCCTTTATTTTCTGTGCCTTATTTGTGTAATGAGTTTTCTTGTTCCTCTTCACATACATACACACACACAAAATAGCAAAGCCTTTACCGAATGTCTGATTTGTTTGGCCAGGCTCGATCGAGGGAGGGATCCTATTCTGTTTGTTCAGTACTTTTTTATGGAAGGCTTATGATTTTGAGTGGGACACGGAGTTGGGGCATCGGGTTCGTTGTTGTGGATGGCTGTGTGTTTGCTGTAGGACCATGCATAAGAAGCTTCAGAGCTCTGTGCCTTAGTTCAGAGATTTCCCCGTGTAGATTGGACTGTGACCTTCCTGTGTGCACGCAGGGAGACGTTTGCAATGCTGAAATTTCCTGCTCTCTCTCTCCTCTCTCCTACTGCAGTACACATCGAGTTCTTCTGGAGGAGAGAGCTCTTGTGAGGAGGGCAGGATGCGGAGGCCAACCCAGCTGAGGCCTTTCCATTCCAGAAACGCTGTTGACCCAGACTTCCCTATTTTGCATTTATCGAGCGATCCTGATTATTCGTCCAGCAGCGAGCAGTCATGCGACACGGTGATTTATGTTGGCCCCAATGGCACTGCCCTTTCTGATAAGGAGCTGACAGATAATGAGGGTCCCCCTGACTTTGTTCCCATAGTTCCTGCTCTGCAAAAGACCAAAAATGAGGGCAGGTTGGAGGAAGTGAGTGAATCGGGACCCAGCACATCTGAAAGAGACTGCCTGAAGTGCAACACCTTTGCAGAGCTCCAGGAGAGGCTGGATTGCATAGATGGCAGTGAAGAGACAGACAAGTTTCCCTTTGAAGAGATGCCTGCTCAGTTTAGCTCAGACCAGATGTCTAAGTGCTCTGTCTCAAGCCAGCTGGCAGAGCTCAGCCACTTACCAGAGTCAGATAAGGAAGAAACAATGCCAGAATGTCAGCATCCTGATAGAAAAGCCAAGGAAAATATAAATACAACACCCAGCAAAACTAAGCGAAATCACTCCCCTGTTCCTTCTGGAGCCCTTACTAATGTTTCAACTCCTTCTTCTCCCAGGAGTGTAACAGGCAGCTCTGGCAAAGAGCTTAGCTCTGGTCAGTTAGCACACAGCACCAGCCTGCAGAGCAGCAGGGAAGGTCTCAACACCTGTGGGTTTGTGGAAGGCAAACCTCGGCCGATGGGTTCTCCCCGGCTGGGCATTGCGAGCCTCTCAAAGACGTCTGAGTACAAGCCCCCAACTTCTCCTTCCCAGAGGTGCAAGGTCTATACACAGAAGGGAGTCCTGCCCAGCTCCAGTCCCCCACCAGCTCCCCTGAGCAAGGATACTGGGATGACATCTAGTGAATCTTTATTGCAGCCAGAAATCCGGACCCCACCTGTCGGCATGAGCCCTCAGATCATGAAGAAGTCTGTGTCCTCCAACAACGGGGATTTTGAGGAGACCGTTCTCGATAAAGATCGACAACAAAGCCTTTCTCCAGAATCCAAGAAGGAGATTCTGAGCACCACCATGGTGACTGTGCAGCAGCCCTTAGAGCTGAACGGAGAGGATGAGCTGGTGTTCACCCTTGTAGAGGAACTAACCATTAGTGGGGTCCTTGACAACGGGCGCCCAACCAGCATCATCAGTTTTAACAGTGACTGCTCCGTGCAGGCTTTGGCCTCTGGCTCTCGGCCAGTCAGTATTATCAGCAGCATATCTGAAGATCTGGAATGTTACTCCAGTGCAGCTCCTGTGTCTGAAGTCAGCATCACACAGTTCCTTCCACTTCCAAAGCTGGGCCTGGATGACAAATCCCAGGATGACGGCAGCAGGCGCTCATCCATCAGCTCATGGTTGAGTGAAATGAGCACAGGGAGTGATGGTGAGCAGTCGTGCCACAGCTTCATAGCCCAGGCGTGCTACGGGCATGGGGAAGCAATGGCAGACCCCCCCGTCTCCGAGTTTGCGAGCACCATACAAAGTGCCAGCATGATTTGTGTAAGTGACAACCAGAAGCCAGTGGCTGACAACATGCTTATACTGTCGGAAATGGGGGAGGAAGCTTTCGGCAAAGTGCCACCCCTCAAAGGCTGCAAAATATCAGCTCTAGGGAAAACGACTGTCACGATCAAAAACACCGCAAGCCTCAGCAGCTGTGAAGGCTACATCCCAATGAAGACAAACATTACCGTGTATCCATGTATCGCCGTTAATCCCTTCAAAGCCCAAGACACTGATGACGCTGTACCGGCACTAACTGCAGACCCAAAGGTTGCTCATCCCCATGATGGGAAAGAATCCAGTGCTAAGAAGGATATCAAATTCGAAGACCCTTGGCTGAAGAGAGAAGAAGATGTGAAAAAGGACAACTCTGGGAGCAGTGATGGGCAAAGAGCTGACACTGCCGCGGTTTCAGCCAAGCCTGAGCACAACACCAAGCAGTCCTCAGCAGACAGGTGCAGCAGCAGCAGCAGCAGTGGGGATGCCTCTATCTCCCCAGGATCTGACAGTCTAAAGAGGATTGTGGACGGGTGTGAGGTGACAGCATCCAGCTCTGCAACCCAAAGCCCTGTTCATTCCAGTGATGGCCTGAAGAATGGTAGCCTCCCTCGAGGGTTCCCGAAGGCAAGCAAGATGGAGGAGCCCGACAGTCACCTCCATCCTACTGCCACTGACAGCAGCGGAGCTGGCTCTTCTGCCCTCCCCCAGTTTTCTAAGGCCAGTCTGGATAAGAAGATGGCTTCTCCCAAACACTGTGTCCTCACTCGTCCCAAGGGGACTCCTCCTCTGCCACCAGTGAGAAAGTCAAGCTTGGATCAGAAGAACAGAGCCAGTCCCCAGCACAGCGCAGCCAGCAGCACCACCAGCAGTCCCTCCAGCCAGCCGGGGTCCTTCCTGGCCAGCTTCCCGGAGGAGCTGAATGCCAAACAGAAGGGCCCTGGCATCGACAGCAGCAGCAACAACAGCAGCAGCAAGCTCTTCAGTGCCAAACTGGAGCAGCTCGCCAGCAGGACCAACTCCCTCGGGAGGTCCACAGGAAGCCACTATGAGTGTTTGTCGCTGGAAAGAGCGGAAAGCCTGTCCTCCGTGAGCTCCAAAATGAGCCCTGGCAAAGACACCACCATGCCTAGGGCTGGAAGGAGCCTCAGCCGCAGCGTCATGTCCTCACCCACCAACTCGGGGCTCTCCCAGTCAGCGGGGGCCTCCCCAAAAGCCAGCCAGTCGAAGATCTCTGCAGTCAGCAAGCTCCTGCTGGCGAGTCCCAAAGCCCGCAGCCTGTCTGCCTCTGCCACCAAAACGCTCAGCTTCTCCACCAAGTCTCTTCCCCAGTCCGTAGGGCAGAGCTCCAGTTTGCCTCCAAGTGGGAAGAACATGTCCTGGTCGATGCAGTCCCTCAGCAGAAACCGGGGCTCCAGCCTTGCTTCCAAATTGCCCCTTCGGGCTGTCAATGGGCGGATTTCGGAGCTGCTCCAAGGGAGCACCAGTGCCAGAGGCTTACAGCTGCGGGGAAGCTCGGAGGCAGACGAGCGCGGGGGTCTTCCCGGAGATGAAAAGCCAACTGTTCACATGCTGCCTTCACCTTACAGCAAGATCACCCCTCCTCGGAAACCTCACCGCTGCAGCAGCGGCCATGGGAGCGACAACAGCAGTGTCCTGAGCGGGGAGCTGCCCCCTGC
>JAVJGI010000062.1:87682539-87716105 GCA_035590275.1 Ibycter americanus
CCTCGGAAACCTCACCGCTGCAGCAGCGGCCATGGGAGCGACAACAGCAGTGTCCTGAGCGGGGAGCTGCCCCCTGCCATGGGGAAAACAGCCCTCTTCTACCACAGCGGGGGGAGCAGTGGCTACGAGAGCATGATGCGGGACAGCGAGGCGACGGGGAGCGCATCTTCGGCACAGGACTCCATGAGTGAGAACAGCAGCTCTGCCAGCGGCCGATGCCGAAGTCTCAAAAATCCAAAGAAAAGATCCAACGCAGGTAAGCTTGCGGTGGCGTGAAAGAGGGGTGCAGACCAAAGCAGGTGCCTAGTACATGGTGGGGAGGCTAGCCCTAAAGGTGAGCTCGTTCGTAGCGGCTATATCTCTTAGCAGAGAAGTGAGGCCAGGGAAAGCATCCTGGGCTCCGAGTGTCTTCATTTTGCAGCAGGCACAAATCCCGTGTGGTTGCATTGCCTTTGCAGTGGGGTCTCCCTCTCACCCATTTCACTTAGGTTTACTTCACATGAACAGAAGAACATTTATCCCTAAAACTGGTTACTATCGCCAATGGCAGCCCCATTCCAGTATTCATTTGCACAAATATTCTTCTGATTTGATTCCAGAAAGATGTCTTTGTGAGGCAGCGAAATGAAACTATTATTCTTAAGCACTTTGGGCACAGGCTTCCCTCCTTGTATGCATATGTTTCACCAGCACAAGGTCAGAGCCTTGCTGAATAGCAGTACCTGTTCTGAGCCCATTTTCAGTCCCTCTGGGCATTGGATGCCCGAAGGTGCAAGATGCTGCGCAGCTGAAACCAACGCTGAGTTCCTTTTTCCCACCTAGAAGATGGAACAAAGTTGTGCCCGTGCCCCTTGAAAGATGTTATCCTGCCTCTGAGACTCTTGGTTTTTAAATTTTGAGTTCAGAGCCCTTCTTTTTCCAGTATTTTGTAGATAACAAATAATAAATCATATTAATATTAATATATGGGAACTACTGCACTGAAGCACTTGCAAATCTGAAATCTTTTTAGTGATCATAGAAAGGATCAGAAAGACTTCAACTCTGTTCAGATATTATGCCCAGTAGCTTTCACACCACATCAGGACTTTTCAATTAGATGGCAAGAACGTCCGGGGTCATACCATGAGTCTGTGCAGTTGCAACTGATCCATCTTCCCACTGGAATGAGTTTCAGAAAACTGCAGGACAGGGATGAGGAGCACCCATCACCTGATCACCTCACCTTTTTCCTGGGTGCTGTTCTCTCAACCTGAAGCACAAGTCCTGCTTAACCTAATTTTGAAAAAAATGCACCTTGGCATTGGAACTGGTGCTCGCAGGGATGTGAAATCGGTGGCTACTTATCCTACAGCAGCGCTGGCTGTCCAAACTGTGTTACTCTCGTAGAGTTCCTAATTAACCAGCCATTCCACTTGCTGGGATACTCACCTCTGGGATTCACTTGCAGTGAACGGACTGAGTAATGCAAAACTCTCCCTTTCTTTACGCTCCTGACTGTGGTGGCAGGAACAACATGTGCAGCACAGATGTGAACACAACAGATAGCGCTATTAAAACCATATCCATAAGTGCATGGCTGGTGGTACCTGCTCAGGGGATGCATCTGAAAGTGATCACTCTACCCGGAGCAGGCACAGACCAAGTGATGAGATAATCTTTCTGAATTTAACTTTGCATCCTATGAGAAAAATTCTTTCTTCTCCCTTCAGGTTACTTACGTGGCAATAAATTGATTTTCCTCTTTCTGAGGTGTTCCTGTGATAGCTCCTTTCAAATATTAACATTTCAATAGCAACTTGCAAGAAAAAGAAGGATGATTTGTATGTTGTGGAAAAGGAAAGCAAAGCTGCCCGCAGAGGTGGCATTTGTGGGTGTACACTGACAACTGAATTGGGTCTTGTGGAGAAGCTGCCCACATAATACAGACTTTTTCCACGGAATGTGTAGATGCAAAAATTTATCAGGCTCTGTGGAAACAGGCATCTGTGCAGTTGAGGGAACAGTGAGAAAATGGCAATATAGATTTAATCTTAGACAATAGAGACCATCCCCTCTTCCCTAGGAGAGATACTTTAAAAAAATACTCTGAGAAAAGCTTCAGGCAGAGCCTGCAGATTCTTTACACTCCACAGTTCATCCTAAACCTAAATCAGTAGGAGACCAGGGTTTGTTTACCATGACGCTCATAAAACTAGTTGTTTCGTTTCCCTTCTCTCTGCTTTGACAGCACATTGGAGGCTGGACAAGGCTGGAGACCTGAATGAGAAAAGCATCCTCTTTGTGTTGTAATTACAGAAGTGCTTCAGATCTTTTTGTTGTACTTTATACCAGGATTCTATTCTGGCTCACGGCTCTGGCTTTCGGTAACCCCTGTACAGGACTGAACACGGTGTCAGTGGCCACGGGAAGGGAGTTACGAGGAGAGGACTGTGTGAGACTGGGGGTTCAGGTTGCTCCTGTAGCAGTCTGGAAGGCACAGCTGGAGAGAAGAGGCTTTTCCATGGTCTACCCAGCCTTGAGCCTAGCTGGCAGGGCAGTGACACTGCTTTGTCGTGCTGCGCAGGTATGCAAAGGCGAGCAGGACTCTTCCCTTAGTGGGGAACACGGGGAGTCTCAACCGTGCTGCTTTTTTACTGCTGCGTAACATCTGACCTGTCTTTTTCACCACATACAGCTTTAATTTGGCTGCCCAACAGATAAATCTCTTTATTCTGATTGCTGGTGTGGGTTAGTTCCTTTCTCCTTGGTCAGCGGTGTTGCAGATATCTCCCGCTTGCTGGACCTGAATCTCAGAGGGTTTTTGGCGGGGGGCTTGTGTCCCTGGCATTTGCATGCCCCAGTGGGCTCAGGATAGTCTGTCGGGTTGCCCTCCCTCAGAGTGATTTACAAAGCTTCCCTCTTAATTCAACCCATCACCCGATGTGGAGAGATTCTGAATGTATCATTGCTGATACTTTACTTTTGAGAGTGATTCCCTGTGCCAGCAAGGAATTCCTGTACTGTTCTGAATGGCTTGTATTTGTTTATAAGTACAACCAGGGGTTTTATGCAAATAATAAAAAAAAAAAATCTTTACCACCTTCCATATCTCTAGCAGCAAACTGCTGCCCAGAAATTAATAAGGCTTCACTTTCTTATAACCCAGCTCCTGTTTGCATTTGGTCCTGCAGCAGTGAAATCATAATTCTGTTTTGATGTGTTTGATAATAGTATAATTTTTCACATGTCAGCAGATTTATGATGACATAAAACCAGGATTATGACTTCGATGCTGGAGAACATGAAGGAAGAGCTGAGATATGTGGGAGAATAGAGCTGTTCACAAATATATTTTTATTGCATAATAAACAAAAAAAAATGCAAAGGTTTGCAATCTTTCATCTTCTGTAATATCCCCTTTCTATAGGTCTGTTCTAGTGTGAATGTTCTCTCTTAAGAAACACTTTTTAATGAAAAAGATAGCAGACAAAGGTTCTGAGCTCTTAAAAGACAGATATTATTTTAATACATAGTGTCAAGAGCATTGGACCTTTCCTGATTTGCGGTCACAGATCCACTGTGCTGTAATGGATATGGCACTATAGATATGCTCATTTCAGGTCAGGCAACCTTGTCCACTTTATTTATGATTATTATTAACAGAAATGCTAGCTGTCAGACACGATCAACATGAATCAGCCCAAGGCCCCTGTAAGAGGAGCTATAAAGAGTCTTTAAGAGAATCACCAGCAGATCTCACAATTACTTCTGAAGTTCTGACACACTGGAGAGCCATCATTTTTGTTTTTTGAGATTAAGATCTTGCCTTTCAATGCTCTTAAGTGCATTATTTGTATGCGTAGGTGCTTCTGCCCTGGATGTCATACATGAAGCATCAGACCTACACTGACAGCTTGTGAAAGATAAAGCTAGTCCATATCCTTCGGTGTTAGCATTAGGGTAAATTTGGGGCTGTGCCTGGGTACCTGTACAGATCACAGACAGCCCAGTATTGTGTGTCCAAAATTAAAAGGAAATTAAAAAAAAAAGAATTTGCCTCTTGCACTCTGGCACCCATTGAAAAATCATGTGTTTGCATCATGAAGCACATAAGCCTTTCCCCTGAAGCTAACCTCTCCATTTAATAAACATTCCCATCTTTCTAGCATTTAACATTGGTCCTATAATATCATGTCAGCATATATTGCCCCAAAGTGACTGCTTCTGGCTATTTAGCCCTGATCTACAGCTGTATGTTTCAAAGCTCTGTACAGCTCCTCTTTAATCCACCCTGTGGTGTAAGTATTATTCCAGACCTCGTTTTACAGATGGAGAAATGAAGGCAGAGAACTTTACTGACTTGCCCAGTGCCTACAACAAAGGGAGAGCCGGTCCCAGGGTTAAATTATCAGCATCCCACCTTCAACCCCAACTGACCTGACCGCACAGCCTCCCCGGCCCTTGGAGAGCAGTGGAGAGGGGGGTTTCATTTGTTATTTTCTGTTGTGGCAGGCCCTTCTTCCCTCTCTGCCTACAACTATCTGTGCAACTATATTTTCTCTGATTTCTTTGCTTACTCCGTTAGCCTTCCCCCTGTAAGAAACAACTGGCATCGGAGCCAGATCTCTGGCTCTGGCTCTGGTCCCCTCTCCCTTGCGTAGGCAGTGCTGTCTGGAGCAGGGCACTGAAGGGTTAGGGCATAGTTTGTACCGTCATCACTAGCACCAGTTATATATTAGTTTTTAATTCCTCAGCAATTTCAAGGGCAATGGCCCAGTGCTACTTCATGGAAAGGCACCGATAAGGGTGCATGTATAGTATGTACTTCTGCGTGTGCTCAGGAAACGCATTTCAGCTGAACTCTGCTTTACCAAAGCCGAATTTGCATCCCGGGAGCACAACAGGTATGAGAGGGAGGCAGGCAGGGTGGCACATTAGGGCTGGCAAGATCTGTGTTGAGTTCTCCAGTGTGCTGCTGGTGCGCTGTATCACCTTGGGCAACTCTTGTCATTTCTGGGTTACCAGCTCATAAAACGAGAGAATAGTGTTGTGAAAAAAGTAACAGCAGGGTCCTTAGATCAGAAGTGTTACCTACCTGCTTTTTGCTCTTCCGCTTGGTTTTTTTAGCATCTTTTCTCCAGTTTGGTTTGGATGTATGTGAGCTTTACTTTGAAATAGTTCTCGATGCAAAACACAACTGGATGATTTCAGAGATGCAGCTTTGGTGACGGCTCCAGGTCCTGCCCACTGTGAGCAAACAGCAAAGCAAGAGCCCAGGCTCTCATGAGGTGTAGCCAGTAAAGCCAGGTCCTGTTCGCATTCTCGTGTAACATGCGTGAATGCCTTGTTTCTGCCTTTTACCACCCTCTCCTACAGATGTTGTTTTCTGGTTCCTGTTCCTTACAACGCTTCGGAGCTGCCTGTAAGACCTTCCCTGGGGACAGCAGAACAGGAAGGGCTCTGAGACATTTCATCATACACGAGGCTTTTCACGAAGACCACAGAGATCTTCCTGAGGCTGTTTTCTTTCCTGTTCCCTTTGGGAATAGGGCTGGGTGCCTCAGAGAGTCCCCATCCATGTGACATTGCGTTAGACCCGAGGGCTGCCGTCTATCGCTGCTTGCAGTGCTCTGCCGAGATGGGAGGGCCCTCTGCTGAGGAGCGTGTCTCCTTTGATTTCTCTCTTTGAGGTTTTCTGGGGCCAGTGCCGGCAGGGTGAAACGCTGGGGGCAGCACCCTGTGGCCCCAGCAGGTCCGGGGGAGCAGCAAGGGTGCAGCAGCAGTGATGCACCGGTGGGGACCGCTGCCACGGGCTGGTGTGCACCGAGCCGCTCGCGGGGACACAGACCCGGCACTCGGGCACGAGAGGAAGATGTGGGAAGGAAGGAGCCAGGCAAAGAGGTGAGGCTTAGGGGAGAAAGTTCTTCACTGTAAAGTGCTTTCAGGTTCAGTCAGTCTGGGCTAGTTCAGCTTTCCTGGGTGCTGAGTATCAGTCAGCATCAGAAAACAAAAATCTAAGGGATGCTATCAAAAGCAAGGCAAAGTAGCAACAAGACCGGGGGAAAATTAAGGTTTCCAAATGCTGGCTTGCTGAAGATTAAACCCGTGCCCCAAGCTGGAGTTGTGTATCTCAGCATTTGCAGGACCCTGCTCTTAGTCCAGGATAGGACCGGCGTGGGTGCATGTGTTTGTGCACAGGCTCCAATCATCTCTGCACAGGGAAGCTGTCTGACTATAGATAATTAAAGATTCCTGCTGCAGCATTTTATGGCTATTGCAGTAAAGTTTCATGACTCCTTGCGGCTCTTTCTCAGTACTAAGTTTCACCACCAAAGCAGAGCAAATTGCTGCATGATTTTAAACACTTTAATAAAAAGACAGACTGTTAAGACATGACAATAATTGTCTACAATTAGAGTCCATTTTTCTCTCTTATTGTGTGCTCTGTGTGTCACTGGTGGGATGGTTTTAAAGATGGACATTTAGAGGTTCCTGGAAAGCCCTGAAAACTCTATATTTGAACATATTCAGTCTCTGGAAGCACTTAGCCCTGCCTACAAAAGCCAGCAGAAAAAGGCAGAGGCTGGATCCGTGGGCTGTAAATTATGAAAGTCCATCTCCAACCAATATTGCAAAGCATCACATTTTGAAACGTGGCCAAAATGATAATGATGAAACAAAACACCAACAAAAAGAGTCTGAGCTTTTCTTGTTGAATCCAAGTGAAAAGGAATTTGGTTCATGTTTAGACTGCCTAAGGCGCAGTGTGGGGATCTGAAAATTGCCCTTTGTATCACAAAGCCGTAGGACATCTCCAGCGTTTCTACTTTAACTTGCTTACAAGTGATGGTAGCTAATTGATCTCCTGCATTATACCTTTGCCATGACAAAAGATGTTTAGAATTATACAGGAAAAAGCTGTTTGCATGCAGGTGACCACTTTATGCATGTGACCGCTGGCTGGACAGCCCTGGGGGGAGCAGAGGGAGGGGAAGTGTGGGTTTCGGCTCCGATTATTATTTTTTTTTTGTTCATTAAAACAACAGCATTGATTTTCCCAGGTCAAAGCCAGGCCATTTCATGCAGCAAATCTGTGTTGAAAGGGATCAGAGTAATCATTTTTTACACGCTTGACTACTGCATGCCAGCACTGAGCTTTCAGCCACATGAACATAGGAATGATTTAATAGAGGAAATGGCAGCAGGCTATTGTGCACGGTGAGGGCTCCATGTAACATGCATGACTGAGTCGCACACCATTAGGCTGGGTGTAAATAAAACCTGCTCCTGACACCGCCACAGAATTAGCTCACTGGAATGCCTCCGCCACTGTCCTGTTGGGAGCTAATGCTCCGGCTGCAGAGCCCCTTCCCCCTCCAGCCTCTGCCTCTGCTGCCCAAGCACCCGGCGCAGCTATTTAGTGCAGTACTGTAGTAAGAACAACCAGCTCCTTAAGTAATGCCACAGTGAGGACAAAGAAGATTGTAGCGAGGTGGGTGTTGGTCTCTTCTGCCAAGCAGCAAACGACAGGACAAGAGGAAACAGCCTCAAGTTGCGCCAGGGGCGGTTTACGTTGGGTATTAGGAGAAATTTCCTCATCGAAAGGGGTGTCCAGCGTGGGAACAGGCTGCCCAGGGAGGTGGTGGAGTCACCATCCCTGGGGGTGTTTAAAAGACATGTAGATGCGATGCTTAGGGACAGGGTTTAGTGGTGGGCTTGGCAGTGCTGGGCTAACAGTTGGACTCGACAATCTTAAAAGTCCTTTTCAACCTAAACGATTCTGTGATTCTATGAAATACCTGTTAAACCAAAATCCAGCCCAAAATGAGATAAATAAATAAATATCTCTTTTAAATAAAGAGATTCTGGTGTCTGGTGGATTTTTTGCTAGGGATCGTGGGTGCTGAAAACAACCCCCACCGTGATGTGCATCTTCCCTGGAGCATCTCCCAGATTACTTGTCAACCTGCCACGCTGCAGGAGGGCTGCTTCCTGATGGGGTTTCAGCAGTGCTCATTCACCAGCTCTAAACTGCCCGGGAAAGCTCCTGTTAAAGTGAGACAGTAATTCAAGAAGCAAGGTTAAGAAAGGGACTGAGTGGGTAGAAAAAAATTAGGAGTAGGCTGTCCCTCAGCATCTTCCTTATACCAGTACAGAAACAACAAATCTAGTATAGGTATGGATGCAAGAATATAAACAATGGTTGCTTTATTCTTATTATAGCAAGCAGCAATTTCTAGCCTCGAGTGTCCTTGTACGTCTTATTGATTCACAATGGCAGGATTGCGTATAAGTCAACACAGAATATGGCCTGAATTATTTTACAGTGAGGTGGACATAGAAGATTTTCTTCTGAATGATGGGTCCTGTCAGTGTTTCCTATTCCAGGCGTTCAGGTACAACATGGTCTTTCCTATTTAATCTGAGTTGCCAGGCTGAGCAAATGCTGTTTAGATTTTCTGGCAATAAATGCCTGGGTTCTTTGGTGGTTGGAGTGCCGACCTCAAGATGGGCACCCTAAATACTGCTGGTGAAGCCTCCACATCATCACAGGGGTCTTCCACTTGAACACATTGGCGATGTCTGCAGTAACTGGGAGGGGAACTGTGCAAACTGTGTGTTAACCTGAGGAGTGGATAGCTATGTGCTCGGCACCGGGGAAAGCGCGCTACAAAATCAGCTAAGAGAAAGGTCGTCAAAGGCATGGGGAGGAGTTGGCTCAGTCACGGACAGTTGCCCATAAGGGCAGACCCCATTAGGAAACGGGAATGAGAGGAGAAGTCAGCATTGTGTTTTGTGTTTTCAGCTCAAAGAAAGCAGGAGCCCTGTTGGCAGACAGCAAGGGGCAGCAGGGGGAACAGGACAGAGATTCTTTGCTAGTAAGCAAACAGTTTGATATTGCATTTGAGGTTGATGCTATTGCTGCTGGAAGCACAGTATTTCTTGGAAATGAAGCCACAGAAGGAACGGTGGGAGCTTAGGGGTACTGCTCTGCTTAGCCAGGCTTGGGTTTTGTAATCACCTTGAGTTTGGATGGACCATCTAGTGAGGAAAAACAAAATGCTGAACAACAGGTTCTGTACAGAAAGGCAATTCTGCCTCCCATAACATTAAGTGCAGTGGGGAACAGCTTTGGCTTTGCATCCTGCCTTCGAGCGCACACACTATAAACTTCGGAAATTATGATATATCAGGTTACAGTTTCATTTTCTGTTTGGAACACCTTGAAATTTCTAGGACAGCAGTTGTTTTGCATCCTATTCAGATGTCTCCTGCTTTGAAGAGACAGACATCACACTTCTTTTCATGAAGATGTTGCGTGTATACTTTTTGCCTTTACCTTTTTCACAGAAAAGATGTTCAATCTGGAATGTGCACTTGGAAAGCAATCTAAGGGGAACACTCCAAAATATACAGTACTTAAGCAAAACCAGACCTCTTAGTTTCTGCCCTGGTCAACACACACTTTTACAAGCACACATCCTTGTGCAGTTGGGCAATTTCACTGAGGTCAGTGAGTCTTCTTATCCTGAACGTTACCCTTGCATACCTAGCTGGCTTGGTTTGTGTTTCTAAAAAGGCTTCTCGCGGCTTATCTTTGCTGAAGTATCTTGTAGCTTCAGTGCCACTCTTCAGTCAGATCTGCTTTCACGCTGCACGCCTCCACTGCTGTGTTACTCCCTTTATCTTAATTTTAACCTGGCCAAACCTTAACCTATAGCTTAAGGTAGAGCAACAGATGTTTTGGGGAAGTGAATCTTATATTCTGGGCATGTTCAGGGCTATTTCATAGCCTGGTTATTCATATTCAAGCTAGGCTTAAGAGGGGTTGTTCTGAGTGTGGATAAATTCAAACTAAGCGAAAAGCATATCCTCCAAGTCATTTAGCAAATGGCATGTTGTTTTACATGCTGGAGGGTCATAAATTAAAGTGTCATTATTCTGTCCTGGGCTCAGCTTACCGGATTTCTTTCAGACTGATTTGGGGTATTATTTTTTTTTTTTTTTTTTTTTTTTTTTTGTGATGGAGGAATCCCATTTAAGTGGCGGGAGGGTCAGCTGGTGTGTGGCGCTGGGCAGGGAGCGCAGGCAGGGCAGAGGCGGGAGGGAGCTGCTGGAAGCTGCCGAGCTCCCCGGCTGCCCCCGCCGTCCTCGTAAGAGTTTGTGTGGGGCAGCAGAGGACTGGTGAGCTGTAATTCCTACAAAGCATTTTACGTATTATACAGTCAAAATTTATGAGAATCCTAACCCCATCAAGTGCTCCCAATAAATTCAGGACTTCAAATGGGTATTTTCTATGTAAATGGAAAATGTATTAATTTTAACAATTTAATTGCTGTGTCTGTGTGTTGATACGGATGAGCAAGCTGTCAGCTGCTTTGTGACACTCACCCTGAAGCTCCGGTTTGGCTGTATCTTCTTACTGATCCCAATTAAGGTTAGATCAGGAAAAACAGAGGATTACTGGAGAGGTCAGTGGCAGGAGTCTCCCGTCAAAAGACACCATCATTTTCTGTACCTGAGCTAATAAACAGCTCTGCATGTTTAGAATAAACTAGATCCGGTTTTGCCTCACTGCAAAGATGCAGGAGGTCTTTCATTTCATTTTTCTCCAAAGCGCTCTAAACCTCAGATAAATCATCCTGAGTCAGCACTCAAGGCTCAGATAAAAAGACATCCCTCTTTCTCTTTCTCCTCTGCCTCGCACACAGATGTCCCCGCTGGGAGACCTGCAGCCCCCGTGTGCCGCGGGAGCCCTGGGTGGGGGGCGGGGGGTCAGCCCCTCTCAGGCAGCTCTGCCCTGCCGCATCGCCCCGGTGTGCCCAGAGCCGGCAGCCTCGCCTTGTGATAGCCCACGGGCTATCCAGGTGCCAGCTCGGGCTAGCAAAATATAATGAGGTCATGTCAGCGTGTCTCCTGCCGCTGCCGTAGTCCCCGCTGCCTCTCCACCGAGAGGCGAGCGCTGTTAGCTGGAGCTGCAGGTTGGAGCCCCCCTTCTAGACCACAGGCTTCTCTTTCTCGTCGAGCGAAATGGGTACGAATGGGAACTAAATGCAAAAACGTTTGCCCTTGTCCCTGTACTTCATAGCCCGGTGACATCTGTTTTGCTTTGCTTCCAAAAAGAGCCTGACAGTGTTCTTGTGGCAAGGTGAATGAACCTTGGCATTCCCAGAGTGTCTCAGACCTGGATCTGGATCTGGCCGGCGACACCATTTTTCCATTGAGGATGGTTTAAAATTTCCCCACTACACAAGAAGGTGGTGTTAACATAAGTAGGAAATGTTTTAGAAGAATATTCTAAATAGAATGTTCTATTTAGAAGAATATTCTACTGAACAGAGACAAGGCTAATGCAATTCTGGTGGCAACCACCAAGCTCTAGCGTACTTGCTGCAGGCGTTTTGTCCTCTCCAGTGTTTCTACTGCTCTGGCCAGCCTACAGTGGTGCTGTGCACAGGACGAGGTGGTGGCACACTGGCACTCAGCTCCAGCATAGTAAAAGAACTTGGGTATCCAAGTGGTTTTTGTGCCATGATTAAAGAAAAACCAAACCCACACCTCCCCTGGAGATGGTCTGTGCGGAGGCTGGCTGATGCTGCTGCTTAGGTGGAAAGAGCCTGTACCAGTAAAGGGATAGGAAAGAAAAGCCAGACCAGTTCCATCCTCCCACGCTGGTCCTTCACTGGCATAGCTGTGCACACTGAGACCTGAGCGAAGGGAAGCAGGCACAAGCTGTGGAAGCTTCAGGGTACGCGTGCCCTCTGAGGGTCACATCCTGGAGCCAGGCACCAGAGAACTGTGCGGATCTGGCTCCCGGTGAGTGCCACGGCTCCCATGGCCTCCCTGGGCTTTCGCTCCCGTTTCTTCTGTGTGTAAGAAGGCTGAATAGCTGTAGTTTGTAGGCATCCCTGCAGATGGAGCAGAAAGGAGAGGCAATAACCGTGCTGACGTGAAATGGCACTTTCTGCCTTTGCAGGTTCCCAGAGACGGAGGCTTATTCCAGCTTTATCACTTGATACCACTTCCCCAGCCAGGAAGCCTGCCAACAGCCCCGGGGTCCGCTGGGTGGATGGACCCCTGCGAAGTGGGCAGAGGGGGCTGGGGGAGCCCTTTGAGATCAAAGTCTATGAGATAGACGATGTGGAGAGGCTCCAGCGACGACGAGGTGGGGACAGCAAGGTGAGTGCAATCCATATAACGTCTCCCTCCTCCTGGAGGGTGTAAGAGGGCGAACGCAGATTACGCAGTCAGAAATGAGCAGGATCGCATATGGTTAATTCAACAGGCAGCAAAACCTATTATCTCATTTAAGAGCAGTTACAACTCACGTTGTGGCTTCTTCTGTGGCAGCCAGTCAACACTGGTACCTTGTGGTTTTGCCCCTTGCTTATGTTCTTGGTGGCTGCTGTGCTCCAGCACATTGTCACATCTGTCTGTCAAGGCAGCGATGGTGCCCGAAGGGCTTTGATGATGTTCTTTTCAGGATAGCTAATGTCCTCTCTCTAACAGAGTGGTTCTTGCCGACCTCAGACCTCCACATTTACAAGATCAGGGAACTGCAAAGGTCAGCTCTTGAAAGGTACGATTAGGAAGATGATCTGAGGTTGGTGGAATAGCACCAATTTTAAAGTAACTATGGATACAGGCTATTATTAAAGGCGCTTTTTCTTCCTAGCCCCTGTCACTCGGTCAGGCTGTTTGTGATGTTCTCTGATGCGATTTTGTATGGAGAAAATCATCACCAACAAGGGTGGGGTTTCCCCTGCGCTTTACCCACACGGCACATTTGTCTACAGAGCAGAAGGCAGTGTTGTGATCTTCACATGGGCTCGGAGCAGGACAGTTCTGGTGTTGGGAGTGCTCCCACACTAGCGAGGGGACCACAGCCCTCACCACGGGCTCACTTACTGCACACCTTGATGGCTGCCACCTCTCCGAGGCCATGTGAGGCCACACTGGGTGTCTCCAGCCAGCACTGCACCCTGTGCCATCACTGTGCCCCATATGTTTGCAGAAAATATATCTTCTCGATTAATGATTGTGAATTGCTAGAGCTTTTCATAACATATTCCCTTTGTTTAAGGATGTTTTAAATTTGATATTGCTACCAGTTCTCTTATTTTATAATATGACTGCTGCATTTCTGATGCGCCAAGCAGAGAGATGTATTTAGGGTTTCAACACAATGCATTAAAACACAAAACATTAAAGCAATGGATGTCCTTCTCCCAAGAGCTTAGATTTTCTTAGCCAAACTTCTGGTGACAAGAACCAGAAAGGTTTTGCTTACGGTTAATCTGATTTCAAGATGCTGCCTGTTATTATTATGGTGTATTATTAACTATCATTGCAAAGTCTCCAAAGCTCACTGATGGAAAACATCAAAACCAAACAAAAGCAATAAAAATAAAACAGATGATGGATGATTTCATGCAGTGATTCATAGGCTTCCACATTAAATGGTTCATTGTCAGTGTTGTTGATAGGAAGATATTTGACTCAATGGATCTGGGTATTTCTTCTCCTCTTCACCTATTCCTTTCTTGCTCCCTTTTTCTGGTTGGCAGGAGGTGATATGTTTCAATGCCAAGCTGAAAATCCTGGAGCATCGCCAGCAGAGAATTGCTGAGGTCAAGGCCAAGTATGAGTGGTTAATGAGAGAACTGGAGGTGACCAAACAGTACCTGATGCTGGATCCTAATAAATGGCTCAGTGAATGTAAGGACATCGTTTTATTGCCAGGACTCATAGGTGTCCTTTGGCTTAGTTAATGGAGGGGTGACAGAAGGGAGCAGAAATATTTGCTAAGAACGAGATGTGAGCTACTGTGTTTGTAAACTAAAATAAGCTGACATATCACCTAAGGGCAAGTTTTAGATTGACTGTTTTTCTAGAACTAGTCCCTATAATTCTTATTAAATGTTGACAGTAGAACTGAGCAATCCTTTTTGCCTGAGAGCTGAATGTTGAAATGGTACAGCATTGTAGTGCTGAATATTGCCATTGGTAGATTAACGTTCACGCGTTTCAGTCCACAGGTCCTGAAAATGAGATTTTTCTTTTCTTTTTTTTTTTTTTTTTTTGGCCTCAGATCACTCAGACATGAGCAATATTATAAATCTGCTCTTCTACCACAAAATAACACTGTGGAGCAAACTTGTCCCTTGACACCAGTGAGCTTACATGAAAAATTAATTTGGCCCATTTTTTATAACTGTAGATGTGTAAAGTTCAGAGAGCTTAAAGGGCATTCACATTCAAATGAAGAAGGACCTCAACACCTCAAAGGAAAAAAGAGAGTACTGCAATAATTGTACAACAATTTTTATTATTTGCAAGTAGATGAGTTCATATCAAAGAGTTCTAGAAAATAAGGTTATTTTCAATTTATTTAGGATAAGTGCAGGTGGGAAAAGTTTCAGTTTATTTAGGATAAGTGCAGGTTGGCTGGTGTGCTCTTTTAAAATAACCTAACACTTCGTTTGACAGCTGCCATAAGATAACACTAAGTTGGTACATCCTGCAAAACCACCATAGTTGCTTTAGGAATGCTATTAAGGAAGAAAGGTAAAAAGGACAGATTTAAAGGGAGCAGAGAATTTGCCATACATTGCTGTCCGCTTACTGTGTCGTGCCTTCGCTTCCGATTCCAGTGTGATGAATGCAGAAAGCCTTAAGGATGGCACAGACCTCAGGGACCAGATAAGATGGGAAGTGCTGGCTCGGACAACACATCCCACACTCGGCTTCCACGGAAGCCACCGTGAGCTGGTGTCTGGCAGCACACGGGCACTGTGGTGGTGGTGGAGCCACCGCTGTGTACGCCTTCCCCTGCCGCTCCCCAGTGGTCTAGTGAGAATCCCACGGCGCAGGGAGAGGTGTGAGCAGCAAGGAGGTTGGAGGTTGGTTTCTAACTCTGAGTTCTGAATTCGGCAAAGGGCTTGTCCTGCCGGGGCAGAGCACCTATTTAAATCTCTTCCTGGTCGGCAGAAGGTGTGAGAGAGTCAGCACGTGCTTAGCATCCAGCGTGTGCTTAGGGGTGTTGGGCTGCGGCAAAAGGCATCTGCAGAGCCGGAGAGCACAGCACACCGTATCGCTCAAGAAAGCATCCCATGCAACCTTAAACATATTTTTCAGTATCAGGAAGCCACTGTGCCATTTTAATAGCCATGAAACAGAAAAAAGCAACTTTTAATGACAATGGCAAGCCAGAGGTGATGCTGTATCCAGTACTGCTGGGTTTGAAGATGAATTAGCGCTGTCTCTCCCACCACTCAGCACTGGGATTTGGCTGCTTTTCCCAGCTGTGTGTTTTCTTTCCCACAGTTGATCTGGAGCAGGTATTTGAGCTGGATTCTCTGGAATACCTGGAGGCCCTGGAATGTGTGACCGAGCGATTGGAAAACCGTGTCAACTTCTGCAAGGCCCACCTCATGATGATCACCTGTTTTGACATCACCTCCAGACGTCGATAAAGTATGAAGCTCGAGAGAATTCCAATGCGCATCTCTGTCATCCTCCTTTTCCCGTCTGAACAGCATCCCAAAGAAAACAGAATGAGGATGAAGGTTGGAGTCAAGTCTCAACTGTGTGTATGAGAGATTTGCTATACCATACAGAAGAGTAGCATTAAATAAAACAGGACAAGCATGAAAAATGGAGATAGAAGGTTGATGATTCTCTTAGCCTAAAAGAGCACTTTGAGGAACCTTTAAGGACATGTCTGTAAATAAGAACTGCTGGCAGAAGACACTTCTTTCCCTGCGTTAGCTGAGGGAGGAGGAAAGGTGGTTGTAGGACTTCCATTGAGAGGTTCATTAAAAGAAAACCTATCCAGAAAAACTGTTTAAGTGCCTTGCAAATCTTTATTATCCAAACATTTATGTTCATACTTTATTGTGTACAGATGGTGCTAGTCAAGAAAAGAAAAAGGAAAAAAACAAACACACTTTTGAAATGTATTTACAGCTTGTTTTTCTCTTGGTGTTTTCTCCTATTTCAGACTTGCTGTTTCTAAGTAACTTGTGTTTGTAGAGATATTTCCTAATCAGTACAACATATGAATAAATGTTAACTGTCTTTTCTTGTTACCAGAGTAAGGCCACTCAAAGAGCAATTCCGCTTTCCCAGATGACACAAAAAATATTTCTAGCACTGCATAAGGTTTGCTTATATCTTCTTCTGTACTATCTCACATGCTGGAGGACACAATAATTTTCCCAGCCTGTAGGTTCTGCAATGTATGAGACAGGAGAAGTGACATTACCACAAAGTAAATATCTTTTCCATTTCATCCAACCCTCATAACTTGTTTTCTTTTTCATATATTTTTAACTTCATACTAGCTAGAGTTATGGATGAGGAGGAGCTTTTATTTTAACCCCTTTTTCTGGTGCTAGTAACTTGCTGAAAAATTACTGTTTAGGCAGTGGGCTCCCACGCTTATCAGCCCAAAAATAAGTGATTTATTCTGTCTTTCTTTCTTAAGACTACGACTGATAAAATCTAGCTTCACCTCTTTTTGACATATACCACTGCAGAAGATGTTTTGGCAGCTTTTGGTCACTGGCCCAGTCTGTCCGTAGTCACAGACATACCTGAGAAGTGCAGGCTCTGCTTAGCTCAGCACATCCAGAAATAAAGCGGGAGTCGGGAGTGAGCGGATATAGCACTTCGGGCATGTTGGCCATGGCATTTTCCTTACCAACCCCCCAGTACTGAAGCCATGGTAAAATTCACATTGACACCAAAAGGATGAGGGTCTGTCCCTCAATGCACATCCAAATGTTCTACTTGTTTGCCTCTTTATCTACAAAACAGTATGTGGGAGGGAACATCCCTCATGTTTCTTAAAGGAATGTGTGAAATCTGCATTTTAATTACATATGAGCATGAAGAATTATTTTGTTTAATTGGGTTTCTTCTTCTTCTGTATTGAAATAAGCCCATTAACACAAATTCCTCTCTCACACTTGTGCTACCCTCCTGTTGCTTTTAAGAGAAAATGAGAGCATCATTTAACATATACTCAATATGCATCAATTTACTGCTGTACTTAAATGCAACTCTTCTTTTACCTGCACCATCCTATTAATGCCATCTTACAATATTCCAAGCAGCAAGTCCCAATGGAAATACAAACCTACAAAAATACTGATAGATTTTCTAGCAGTTAGCTGAAAAAAAGTGCTTTTTAAAAAAAAAAGGAAATAATCTTTATATGGTTTTATTTTCTTTTAGTACTCTACAACTTGTAATAACAAATCTTATTCATCCTATTAGCCTCGTCACTGGATTTTGTAGAAGATTCTTCTTACATTCTATAGGACTATTTGGAGGGAAAAAAGGGTCCTACATGAAAATCGCTTTCTAGCCTGTTCCACAGCATTTTCCTATCATGAAATTTATATTCCAAGTAAGTATCAAAGACATAGGTCTGATCTCTCTAACCCTTCTCTCTCAAGACAAAACAACCTCTGAAAAAATCCCCCAAACAGCGCAACTGATCTAGCTTTGTTTCTCTTTGTAATAATTTCGGTAGCACTTGCTATGTATTGGTTCTGTCGAGGCCACCTCTTCTCCGCAGAGCCCCTCGAATTCCGTACAGCTTCACGGGAATCGTCCCTGCAGTTTTGTGCTGGATGAAAACCTAGTGCCCTCAGGATAGGGACTGCATCCCTCTTGACGGGCTTATCCACGGAGCCCCAGGTACATGCTGCCAGGTCACACAGCCCCGGGGGGCTCTCCCAGCCAGCTTCCACCTCTCACTCCCCTGCATCCCCAGGTAGGTCTGTCCCGCTCGCACCGTGCCGCTGTGCTAAGCCTGCCTCCCGGGCCATGCCCTCACCTGCAAGGAAACCCCCGTCCCTCCCCACCGACATGAAATTAAATGTTGCCTTCTTTAAGCTTAAGCATTCCTGAAGGTGTGTTGGCTGGAAGGTGGGAGTTGGGTAATTGGGATGCCTTCTCCTTCCTCTGCTGAACACAAGCAGCTCAAAATGGGCTGGGCTCCCTGGGGACCTGTGGAGAGATGCTAAACGGCAAGCGGTAGAGTAAAAGTAAATGCACACTTGATAGAAGGTGAAATCCTAGCAAATGGTGCATGCACAGAATGCATTATTAAGAAATGCCCGCTCACAGAGTCTGGGACTTACACAGAAGAGCTGATGTTTCTATAAATCAAGCGGACACGTTTCAGAGCTGTTGTAAAATATCTAGTATTACGTGTAATATTCGCCAGCATCATTAACTCAATTATTCATTGTCTCTAGATTTAGTACCTCTGTGGATTAGGAAGCATAGCAAAGAGCCTGCCTATCTAGCCATTATTTTAAATAGTAAGATCGTATGTTTGCGCTGTTTATCATGATGGACCAAAATGGATTCCTGAAACCAAATGGATTCTGCCAAGGATGGACTTGGCACACACAAGTTATGTACTAACTGAGGAGAATCACAGTTCTCACAAATATTTTATTTCTGAGGACTTAATTAGATTAGCCATTAACACTCCCATCGTATGCTAGTATTCATATCCTAAAATCCATACTTACCCTCGCTTTTTTGACTTTCTGTCAGCGCAGTTCAGAATCTGCCACTATATTGTGGTGGCTTCATGAATGAAAGGGAATGAAAATGTACGGAGATTTAACACCTCTGAAATGTTCTCTTGTTGAAAATAGCTTTTTTACTTCAGAATTGATATTGTTATACTTCAAATAGCGGCAAAACAGATCATTAAAAGCATCAGGACCTTATTATGAAATCAATCGTAGTCTACAGGAGCCAGCGTTTTACAGAAGATCCATACACTTCTGTAAGTCGCCCAGGAAGTCCCATTCTTTAAGGAATCGCCAGCATAATGCTGGTTTTATGCTGATTTTTTAAAAGGCATCAAGTTGCCCAAAATACACAAAAGCAACATGAATGTAACGCTTAATTATTTGCATATTCACAACTCAATCTTATTTCCCTGGGACGGCTTTAGTAGGAAACAGCAATGTTAAAGTAATTAGGATGGAGGGTTAATTCTTTGTTAAGAATTCACCAGTTCTTCATCGTCAGGTTGTGAAGAGGCTGCAAACGCCCCCGCTGCTCCGCATGGCCACGGCATGGGCACGGGCAGCTGCGGGGCGGCTGGGGTCTCCAGCTGAGAACTGCTCCTCTTGGCATACACGGACCTTATTTACACAAGGGGCAGGACTTGCTCCATAGCTACAAATTTGAGTAAAGCCTTGGAGTGGGGAGCTTGGTTGTGATATGGACTCGGGCATCCCACCGGTCTGTGTGAGCGCTTGCAGCGGGCAGAAAGCCACGGGCTGCCCAGCCACCGACGCCGGGTGCCAGGTCCCTTTGTATCCCAGAGGATGTGGGAAAGCCCCAATTCCTGGTGGCCTTGTCATAACAACACATGTCCTTTCTTCTGCCATGCATGCCTTGTATTTGCCTCAAAACGATTCCTTGTCAATTCATTCGGATCGAAGCGATCTAAAGAATTATTCCATACAAAGGCAAGGAAGCGAAGCGATGCTCAGGACCTCCGTTACCGGGTCTGTTCTCATCCCACCTGCACTGCTATAGCTGAGACACAATTAAGAGTCAGGAGAGTTATAGCAGAGTAAACCCGGTTGGGAAGAAAAGGAAAGTTCATCCACCTGCCATTTCTTTGAGAATTTACCGTGCTAGTAAGTTATATAGTTGAACAATATGCTGCCCTTACCTATTTGCCACCCCCTTGTTTTGCGTGAGGGCCACGCACAGGTCTGTCATGGAACATCTGCTGGCTTCCATCCAGTCTTGGAAGGCTCCCACTGCCGTACAACCTGACTTCTGAAACTTGCAGCTCCATAAAACAGTAACTGGTAAAGAGCAGCGGCGTGATCCCCTGACTCGAAGCAAGCTGAGTGGGAGCTGCAGCTAATGTACAGAAAAGGATGAAAGATACACGCTGGTATTTTTTTCTTTAATCTCTGAACATGGCAATTATAGAGGCAGAAAGCTGGAAGTGATGCTGGCAGTAATGCACATCAAGTCCCAAGCTTGCTCACAGGATAGACTCAGTCTGTCTTGAGGTGATTTTTTTTCTTTTTTTTTTTTTTTTTCATTTATCTCGATAATATGGTTTGTCTTAAAATAGTGACTGTTATCTGTGGCATGGAACTCAAATTTTGTGACAGCTGAAGGATGTAGGCTCCTTTACAAACATTGCCTTTTACAAACGTTTCTGATTTCCTTGCATCTTTTTTTCTGAGCTAAAAATAATTGTAACAATAAGGCATATATACATACAGACAAAGGTATATATACGCAGCCTGAGAGAGACAGCCCCCTCGCGCTATTGTGGGGAGCTGGCACAGCTGTTCACAAATGGCAACAACATCACTCCCCCTTCCTCCGCCAAGGGATACCTATAAAACCTTTCTCCTTGCACTTCCCAGGATGAAGCTGACTTATACCACACTATAGGGAAAATGTATGCTTGAAACACTTTCAAAGGCTCCTTTTAAAGGTCCTTTCTTCCCCATGATCTTCAGTCTGCAAGCCAAGCTGCTGCAGTTCCCATGTAGAGTCTGTCATTGAAACATTAAAGCCTGTAAAAGTAACCCAAATAAACTACTCTGTATTTCAGGGTGTCATGAATTAAAGGCAAGATATTTTACAATCAATGCTGTTAAGTTTAAAACAATTTAAATAAAAAAATAACTTTCTGCATATGCATGAGACAGACAGCATAATTGTATCAGCTGAAAGCCTGGACTCGTTGCTGTCTATGAGAGAAAGCTTGCTGTCTAGTCCTAAAGCTTTAAAATTGTAACTTGAAGCTTCTGCACTGCCGAAGCAAATAAGATTCTCATAAACCCGAGGTTCGGTGACCCGCTGATGCCAGTTCAAATGAGAGGGACGGTTGCACAGCATCAGGGATGCACCAGCTCACTGCAGAGATCAAAGCATTCGTATCGCTAAGTACCAACACGCGTGGATGATGACCAGCGAGACGCTGCTTCTCCAACCCATGGGCAACATACCTTGCTTAATCCTGGTGTCCTCACAGTCTTTGTTTTGTTACTCCACAGGCTTTCGCATTGGCAACAGCCAGCCGTTTTTGGAGACGCAAGGCTGGCTGTTGCTAGCTATCGCAAGATTTGAAACAGGTTTCCAAATAACTATGGCAAACAAAACTGTGAATGATTTGTTAGTGCAAAGTTAATAATCTCTATCTCTTGCATTTATTGTGCGCTCATCCCAGGGTTATCTGAGCTTCCATCCCTGCACTTGGAAATAATAAACCATTTTATTATTGTCTTTATCTTTTCTTCTTTCTCCTTCTCAAGCCAGCTTTCAGAAAGAAAAGAAAAAAAAAAAAAGAAGAAAAATCAGTTTCCCTTGAAAATGTAGCACCCTCTTCCTAACCCCAGCAAAGTCAATCCAGTTTTTGCCACCAGCTTCACGGACAGCAGACTTGTGCTCACTTAGGCAACATTTTGAAGCTGACAAAGGGGGTGATGATTCTGCAAAGGTTGGAGATGCTGAAAGTGAAATAGTAGCATTCATCTATAGTATTTCAAACCACCTTCAAAAACCTCCTGGACAGGAAATAAAACACAACCCAAACCATCTTACTTTGAGTGGTCCTACTTCAGTATTGAGCAAACTTTATAATAATGGTAATAAATTGGTGCTTGAGGCAGTTTCAGCTATATTACATATTCTCTATATACTATAGATATCGATGTATTCACCCTCTATATTGTATATGTATGTGTGTGAGTATTTACATATAGCACACATACATATATGTTTTATGTATGCATAGATACTAACTTTTCTAAGTTTTACTTCCTTCCCTCCCATAGCTGAAACTGCTGGTTACTAACATCCACATCATATTCTATGTATGAAGGATATAATTTATTTGTAAACTCAGGATGTTCTTGTTTTATAGAGTTGCTTGTATTTTATAATTTATTTACACATCATGGTTGGAAATGCTTATCTAAGTGCTATGCATTGAAGTGTATGTTTGCTAAATCCATTTCACTCTGTCTGTGGCTATGTTCTTTCTCATTATAACAGTGGTATAAAATAGGGCTAAGGAGGAGACAAACTGATGGATATAGAACTTATGCTGGTCCCACCAGCGGGTAATTCCAGAAGAGGATGTATCAGTAGTAGATATATATATTTTATCAACTAAATTTTATGGAGAAAAAAAAAAAAGAGAAAGAACAGCATGAGGACAAGTTCAAAATGTGGAAAGTCACAGCCATTTCCAAGTTGGTCAACGAATGCATTGAGCCTTTTGCCATTAAAATTGTAAAGTTTATTGTTTGCTGGCTAAAAAATATCCCTTTTGTGGTATCTGAGGTGTGAAACATTGTCAAAAATATGATGTCTGGAAAAGAAAATCAAACTATAGTGGCATTAAATGTTTACTTTTATCTTACCAATATATCTGCCTCCTCCTCCTGACTATTTCACTTTGGATGAGAGCATTTACGACACGGCAGAGAAGACAGTGCCTTTGACTCACAAGAGGATGTGTCATTGTAATATTGAGAGGGAGCAAGATCAAACCTGAAAATAAAACAGCCAAAGGGATTCTACTCAGCAAGTATTGCTGGGAAGCAAATTCACCAGAAAACGATAAGGAATGGCAGGGTTTGATAATAATGACAGAAATATCACAACCAAGTGCAGGACCATTAGCTTCTGCCCTGCTGCTGCCCAGAACAGAAAGAAAACACAGTCACTGAGCCTGAACGGGTCAGGCTCGTACACACGGGTTACACATTCGTGCCTCCCTGTGTTAGCAGGGATGGCTCTGCCTGCACCTGTGAGCAAGGGGAAAACCTGAGACCAAACAAATGACAAAAATGTGTTCGTAGATAAATTTTTTTGCAGTCTCTAGTAATTGTGTGACACTTCCCTCGGCCACCATTCATATAGATAGATATATATATAATACAATGTAAGAGTCATAAAAAGAGTTTGGATCCCTTCCTGAAGACATGCTTCTCTCGGAGAGGCGCTGGAGGCAGGTTCAGCCGGCCCCTGAGCTTCTGCCAAGGTGTGTGCGATACCTGCTCGCCTCCTGCTCATGGTTGTGGTGCTCCCTGCTGATAACTAAGGCAGCACCTCACTTGCAGGGCAAGATATGAATTAGCTCTCTGGGCAAATCTGAAATGCCCACTGACACCTGGGTAAGCCGTGATAAGGCCATTGTGTTTTTCCCATTGGAAGAAATCTTATTTCTTGTGGGGAAGAGAAAAAAGGAAATTATTTAAAACATCCTTTAAGACACATCATATGCCAGCAGATGATTCCCTCGTATTCCCTCCTTTAGGAGGAACACGTCAGTGTGCTAGGCTTCAGGATATTTGGTTGACAGTCTGGTGAGCATTTAAACCAGTCCTTTCTTCTCCCTTGTTGTCATACCAGCTCGGCGGCAGAGCTGGCAGTCTCGGTGGCAGGGGATGCGGTCGTCTACAGCCACCACCTCTTCCAAATGAAAAATACCGCGGTGGCTGCAGAGGCAAAGGCCAGCACTGAGCGAGGTGGTGTGGCGGCGGGGAGGAGGGAGTTTCTCCTCCGTTCTCCTCTCCCAGCAGCGAATGCTGTGACTCCAGCACCACCTTAGCTGTTGCCCCTGGGCCAGCGAATTTGCATGCTGGTGCCTCTCCACGAGAGCTGTAAATTAAGACAAACAGCCATTTCTTTCATCTGTGGGCTGCTCAGAATAGCTCTGATTTGCTCTAAAGAGCTAAAAGGCTTATTGCCTATTTTTGAGGTAATTTATCTTCATTGCCGTTATCATGCAGCCGCATCAGTATTAAAGAGCCTGAAGTGCCTTACAGTGACAAAACCAGAGAAAAATGGGTTAGTGCGAGTCCTAGACTTTGTCTAAGGCCATACTGGTGGTGAGAGCTCTATTTGAGCTGAAAACAAAACCGATTCGCTCTTGGTCAGTTCTGAAGCCATACAGACCTCTGTGCTACACACCTCTGGATCGGGACAAGGCTGCCAGGAGAGGTTTCAGGCACGGAGCGAGAGCAGGGGCTCACGCCTGGCAAAAGGCTGGTGTCCTTATGAGACCTGCTTGAAATTGTTGGCACCTCTCGCAAGCTAATGCCCTAGCCACGACCAAGTCTTGACTTCACTTTAAAACCAATAACTTGCCAGGCTGAACATCAGGAGAGGGTTTAATGTGGAAACCTGACTGGCCTCATCTCCTTGTGGGGTCCTGAACAAGCTCCCCAACTACTGGTAAAGCAGAAGGGGAAGGAGGCTCTCGGGCTGGTTCCTCTCCCACATCTGCCTGCAGAGCACTGGGGGTCCCAGGACCTCAGGATCATTTTGGCTGGCAGCACCCTGGAAGCTGCTGAGGAGGGAGGGGAGCAACAAAATTCAGCAGCTCCCAGTCTCTTGGATGAACAGAAAGTTAATGTTTAGTTCCTCTAGCAAAAGCCATCTGTAAGTGGCTTTCACGTTTTATGATA
The DNA here is from genome assembly GCA_035590275.1 of Ibycter americanus. Taxonomy (NCBI): domain Eukaryota; kingdom Metazoa; phylum Chordata; class Aves; order Falconiformes; family Falconidae; genus Ibycter; species Ibycter americanus. The sequence goes on from JAVJGI010000062.1 coordinate 87,707,019, forward strand.
TTTGTTAGCATTCTTGACGGTTGCCAATCTGGCAGTTTTGGAAGCTGACATCTGCTATTTAACCACTGAGCACTACATTGCTCAAAGACCATTTTCATAACCTCGAAAAGCAAGTAGGTGGCTTGGAGGTCCTACCCACCCTCCCTTCGAGACCAACCCTGGCAAGTGCCAACCTGGGAAAAGCTCTGAGATGGCCAAAAATGGTCCATCCCCAGTGGATGCCTGTATCTAGGGGCAAGACCTGCAGTCATTTTCATACGTGTTTACGTGCATCTCATCCGTGGACACATTGCATGGGTTTGGCATCCATATTTTGCCTCAGATCGCCGGTTTCATGCCAACCGACTGGCAGCTGAACGTATGCAGCTGTGTGTGTCTGGCACACATCCGTATTTCCATTTCTATCTCCTAGAGAGCCAAGTACAGTGTGGGTAGGTGGCAGGGCTCGGGCTTGCTGCGGGGAGGACGTCTCACACCTCCAGCGATGGAGGACCTTTGTCACTCACTTTAAAAGGAGCAGGGACTGTCCCGGTCCCTGTCTCATCCCTGCTCAGCTGCATCCTCTGAATGATGGGAAACCAGGGAAATGGGAGAAAACCTGACTTTTTCCTATATTCAGTTTGTCAAAAGATAAATTGCTGATTGTAGTTACAATAAAGGAGAGAGGGGGGGAGCACACAAGCCACCCTGCTCCCTGGGCTGTGCTCCGGAATCCTCCACACCGGTGCTGGTGCCGTTGGATGCTCTGTGCCGCTCAGCACAGCCCTTTGCAAACTGCCCCTTGGAGCTTGCTTAAAGCAAGCGTGCCCAGCGGCGCTGGAGGAGTAGCAGTGCTTTTCCCCTGCCCTCGTCCTTCAGTGCCCATCCCTGCGTGGTGCCCAGCTCGCTCCTGTCTGTGCTGTACCTGGATGCCCAGGGGCACAGCTCCGAAGGGAGTCATGGCAGCTGCGGGAAGATTCACAGCCCTGTTTTTATTAAAGTGCAAGCTGCCTGCTCCAAACCCGTATTTGATGGAAACCTCGCAATACCCAGCAAGCAGCACCACGGGAGCCAAGCAAGACACTGTAAACATGATTTTCTCCTAATTTCCAAGGACAATGGCAGGCATGGCAATTATGCGAATAATGAGAAAGGGAACAGTTTGGCTCCTGGCCCTGCGGCTGGTGACTCCTGCTGCTCCCACGGGCTGGTGTAGCTGGGACTCACGCCTGCCCTCAGTTTCCAGAAGCTCAAAGAACATTTCTGAAGGTTATATGTAAAAAAAACCATTAAGATGCTGTGAAATCCACAGAAAAGCTTCTGGACAGCCTCTAAGCCTCAGCGTTGCAGACTTTACATCCATGGGACTTTATTCTCTCTGCTGGCCAGGCCAAAACAGCGGGAGCACCGACCCCAGCCTGCTCCACAACTCGCATTGCAGCGGCACGAAGTGGGCTGCGGCGTGGGACAGTCCCAGGAACAAACACTGTGGGTGTGCTAAATACAGCCCTCGCCTAGCAAGAGGGCTTTGCCCCTGACATCTCCGATGGGGATGCAGGTAGTGGGAGAGTACTGGGGCACTGAAACACTTCCACAGGGAAAAAACTGTTCTGGGGCTGATTGCTCCACCCAGTAACTTCACCTTGGCACTCGTGGCTCATTCTGTGAACTATTTATTTCTTGCCCCTCTGAACAATTCCTATCTTGCTTTTATGTCCTGTTAATCGTTTGCTTTCCAATTCTTTCCATATGTTTGCAACATACACTGGCCCAAGAGGCAGGCTCCCCAGCTCTCTGTGGCAGGTTAGTGTAGACATCAAGGTCAAGGCAGGTGAGCCTCCCTAGGAGGTCATTGCAAAGCTGTCCTCAGTTTCTCATTAAGATGCTTTCGAGGCTGCTCTGAACCGGCCATTTTCACCGCTGTGTATCACCCAGACACTAGGACAGTGATGCTGCCTGTGCACAGCGCCCGTGACATGTCCTGGTGCAATGTGGTCACAGGCTTGTTCTCCAGCGTGTAGCTGAGGCCAGTGCCGCCAGAGCAGGGAGAAGGCAGCGCTACACCACAGAGAGGCAGGATCGAGGGGAAACAAAGGGGGTGGCAGAACCAGTCCCGGTTCATGGAGGCGGACGGACAGTCACAGACTCACCAGCAATGTAAGAGCAGAGCAGTACCGGGTGGGCTGCGGAGAGGGTGAACGTGACAGCGCCTTGCTCGCCCCTGCAAAGGCACGGAACACACGGCGTCACCGTCTCATGTTGGGATTCATTTCTGGAAGCAGAAACCCACCAGGGCTAGAGGCAAAAACCCCCAAACCCCTGTAACCTAGTAGTTATGTCAAAGCTAGCTATGAAGACTTGGGATGATTTTTCCCTTCCCCAAACAGGAACTTTAAGTGAAATTGACCCTCATGCTAAGACATTTTGACCTTTTCATAAGCTAGCACCATAAAGTGTGGAGGCTGTTACGCTGCCTTATCTCGCTGGGATTGTAAACCTTTGAGCTTTAAATTCCCTCTATGACCCTAGAAATATTCCCCAGGCAAGACAGAGTAGAACTTCTTTTTTTTTTTAAAGCACACAGTGAGGTAACTTGTAATTAAACCCCAAATAACCAGTGTGTTTCAGATGGGAAAGCTGTAAACCCATTTCCCTAAGAAATTACACACCTGACCGCATCCCAGAAGCTTTGCTTGGCTGCAAGGTCCCGCCGGCTGGCCAGGAGCTGGGCTGCTTCATGCAGTGAGATTTTGCTGTGAGAAAGTTTGTGATGCCTGGGGTACCCGGCAGGGCTGGGCGAAGGTGGCACAGGGGCACTGGTGCCAAACCTGGGCATCTCTGCCTGGGACCATCTGCCAGCCGGAGGCAATTCGGGGTTTCCACCACTTTCATCTGGCAGCCTGCGTGAGCTTTCTCGTGGGAGTTGCAGATGGCAGAGGGAGTTCAAGCCTGGTAACAAGAAGATTCGCTTTCCTCAGGTGCCTTTTGCAAACCCCGCCTCTGTGGGCACCCCCAGGCTGCCAAGCCCTGCGCCATGCAACGGCAGCTGAGCCCGGCGCACTCAGGGCTTCAGGGGCAGGGGGACGGTGCCAGGACTGGCCTGGCTCAGCCGGTGCCAGGGAGCGCCGGGCACGAAAAAGCTGCCACGATCCAAAGCCAACACAGCAGCTGAAGACTTGTCCTGCTTAACTGTTGTTCTCCAACATGCACCAAGAGTGGAGCAGCAAGCTAAACGTTTCCATGCCACTTCAGAATTTATTATTATTTGTTTGGTTTCAGGTTTTTATATAATTTTTTGCTCTCTGTTCCCCCTTCAATAGATGCTGGACACTTGACATGGTGTTACAAGGGTAAAACCTCAACAGCTTCAGGAGCGACGGTCCCTGCTGAGAGGCTGGGTCCCCGGCGGGGCAGGACACCAAGGGGATGGTGAGGAAGGCACCGGTTTCCCTGCGGTGCAGAGCAGGGAAGTGGGAAGCTCCCTGCGGCACATGAAACGCTCGCTGCAGCATGAGGTGGAGGCCTCAGCAAGTGCCCCAAGGCACCTTTGTGCCGCACTGTGAAAAATGCAATGTGCTCTAGAGTTGGCTTTGGCTTGTTGCTGCATTCCCCACACGTAGAAGAAAGGTGTTGGCTGAAGGCATCGTCACACCAGGCAGGAACAAACCCCTTGCCTTTGCCTCCCTTGGCTCCTCGTTTGGCTCTGACCTGAATTGAGCTACTGGCCCAGCTGGGTGACGGTCTGACAGAGCTCGGTCAAGAGGAAAGAGGCGCAGGCTGAAGCCCCCCTGAGTCATGGGCTGGGTTTGAGTCAGTCTGTAGGCCTGCAGAGCTCTACACCTGTCGTTTCTGCAGCTCTGCAAACACCGACCAGGGCTTGTCAGCAAACGGGCCTTTTTCCAACTCATGAGCAGGACCAGCTCCTCCCTCCCACCACCCAATAACCATCGTTTCTTGTGACTTAGCAGCAGATTTCAAAGGGTTGTTCCACAGCAGAAAAGATGGTGGTCTATCGATGAGCTTCACCACCCCCTTGGAAGGACATGTTTTGCCAAAGCTTTAGATTGAAATGGCAAAACAAAGAGCTTTGTGGCCTGGGTGCATCAGTCACATTACATGGCTTGCACGAAGAGCTTTGGGGCTCTGATGAAATTAATTTGGACAATGCCCATCTGAAGGATTTTTATCCATCTTCCCATCTGCCAGCCATAAAGCAAGGCGGCATCCTTGCCTGTGGCTGGCGGGCTGCCCCATCCCAGACTTTGCATCAGAATTCCTCTGGTCTTTGCAGCAAATACAAATCGGATTTTTGTCTCTTTTTCACAAATTATGTAACAGTCCCCACAGACAACATTTGGTAAGGATGAAAAAAACATGTCTTTGTATACCCTCATTGCACTGACCTTTCAAAATGCCATTATTTACTGGTGCGTTCAGCCACAGATGTTCAGAAATTAACATTCCCAACTCATGAGAGAGAATCAGCCCATTCAGCATTCCTGTTAGCATGATGGGGAACATCACGCCCCAGTAATGGTGCTTGGATCCCAGTCCTACATCGGGAATAAGCTGGGTACAAGACGTTGATGACATTAAAGAGAACAGAAAACCAGACATCGCCAGTACCTCACTGAAGACTTTCTCCCCAGACCTTGACATGACTTTGTAAAGGAGACTGAAGCACAACAGGGCCCTGGCATCCCAGCGGGAGAATGGGATTGCCTAGGAGAAACAGAAGCAAACCCCCAGCAACGACTGCTCCCTTTCACGCAGTGCCCGTTACCTCTGCTGCTGCCATTCCCAGACCACCGGCTGTCCCTCGGCTCCGTGCCGACCACCACAGGCATGGAGACCAATTCCTCCCCGCTGCCGTGTGATGCTGCGACTCTCCCCAAAGACCACCCACCTTTCCACCCTTCGCTGTGGGCTCCTGCCAGCGGGAGGGATGGCAGCTCCGTGACTTTGCAACACATTGCTTGGGTGTCCCCAGCTGGGCAAGGGACAGCGCAGGGAGGATCAGGCCAGACCTCTCCTCTACCTGTTTTATCAAGGGATGCTCGCCACCGCACCTGGCACCTATTACAAGAGGAAGGCAATATTAAAAAGCCTTCATCAAAAGCAGCTTCATTAAAAGTGAGCAGGCAAGTGCGGCACAGAGCAGAGCACAGGGCCTGGGGGAGGGGAAGAGTGGAGCTCCGCTAATTTTCTCATCAGACGCCCTTCTCTATTACCGTCTCCTGGCTCCTGCTCTGAAAGTCAAGTGGAATTGTCAAGAGGAATCACCTGTGATTTAAAGTGCAGTTTTCCTCCAAGAGAAATGTAAAATTGCCACCTTCCGATTCAGAGCCTCTGGGGAGCAGGAATCAGAGCCGCCGAATTGGAGGGGCGGAGGCAGAGAACACTGCTCATCCCTCCCGTCGCGTCAGCCACGCCGGAGCCAGAGACGGGGCAGCGGGATCCCCGGCTCCAGGTAAGGACACCAGCCCAGGAGGCAGAGGGCAACTGCAAGCCAAGAAGAGGCTGGGTGATCATCCCCTTCCCCCTGCCCTGGGGGCAAGGAAATCAGAAGAGATTGCGCTCTGTCCCGATTTAGGCATCTTTGGAGTTAAAAAGGACTCGGGCAGGATGCTTCAGCCCTGCTCTCTTGCTGTGAGCCCCATCAGAATATGGTTAACAAGGGGCTGGATGGTCTGAGACTACAGCAAAGCTTGTGTGTATGCGCGTTTCTGTGCGTGCCCGTCTCTGTAGCTATATAGAGATATATTTAAAAGAAGGTTAATTGGTCTCCTGGGAACTATAAGGAACTTGTTAGGTTCCTCTGTGTGAGCAGCAAATGCATGAAGCCTAATTACTAAGCCTGAGTTATTCTTTTTTTGGGGGGGGAGGGGAAGGAATCTCTAAGGTCCTTATTAAAACCTACAAAAAGTCTAAAGAATGATGGAATTAGAATTGATTTGTCTGTGTTGATCACGAGTGCAGAGCAAATAAAAACATTGCACTCTCCCCATGAAATACTAATGGGGGTCACATAGGCATGGCTTACACACCACTGTTGTGGGGAGAAACAGAAACCCCCATCCTGAATGGCAAGAACAGCCAACTGCAGACTTTCAGGTAAGGTGCATTTTTTATGCTTAGGGCAGGAAAAATACATACTTAGATGTTCTTCTAGGGAGCATTTTCCAAACCAGCCATCTCAAATGTATTTTCAGGCTGATTAACTTTGCAGAATCAGAACTGAAAAAGAAAAGGACTTTCCTATGGGAAAATTTTTATTGATAGGAAGAAGAAAATAGCAATTTGAAAAGAAGAGGAACTCTAGCATGGCTTTGGTCTGAAATGCCCAAAAGCATTTGCCTGGGTTTTTTTTTTTTTTGGTCTGTTCTTTAGATTTGCTGAAGTGCTGTGGGTGGAGACCCAAGCTTGGTCTACATGGAAGAAGCACAGCTTGGGCACAGGCAGCTCACCACGCTCTGCCTGCGTGTGGCAACTCAGTTGTGGGGGAACTATCAGGCAACACCTACAATCATGATAAGCAAGTACGACGATGCCATTTCATCCCGTGCATCCCACAGCCAGCAATGGCAGGAATGGAACAGAGACACTGTGTGTAGCTACAGTTCTGTCACCAGTCGGGACATGGTCATATGAGATGTGATTAATGTTCATATTTTAAAGTACTCAGAGGTATTTTGAGAACTACATTTTCTGTGCCTAGCTCTCCTGCTGTCCTACAAATAATGCACTAAGGGAACACATATAGACTCCTTAAGCTCTTATAGGTAGAGAAGAAGAGAGGCAGATGCATGGAGAGTTGGAGAGTGTCATGTTCAGTTTTGGTTTTTTTTTCTTCAATGAGGAGAAATTTCCCAAGGATCAGTAACGACAAAGCCCAACTCTGGACGTCAGTCTAACCCTGGCTGATTTGCCCAAGGTCAGGCACTGTTTCTGGTGCAGCAGAGAAGCCAAACCAGAACTCCACAGCCATAACTAAAAGACCTTCCCTCTTCTCCTTGTCTTATGGGAGCTTTATTTCTGAATCAGGACAAAAAAATCCTCAAAATTGGCACAACCTCTGTGAAAAACAGAACTCTGTTCATTAAAGTCTTGCAGTGGCCAGGGACTATTTGGAATATATTGTGCAGGGAAACAGCCTCTGTATTTCATAAATGTGCTATGTAAAAAAATCACCAGTCTAAGCAAAGCTTGCTTAAACACCCTAGCCATCAGAGAACAGGGTTACAGCACGAAGCAGAGAAAGGGCTGAGTAGTGGGCGAGTTTTGTTGGCATAAACCCACGCACGATAGACTCCATAGACAGCTTGATAGACTCAGGGAGGTCAAAGCTTTAAAAACACTGGTTCACTGCATTTTTCTCTCACTGCATTTCTTTTACATTCTACCACCTCTGCTATGCACTGCAGTTCTGTTTGCTGGGGGCCCGGAGAGTTTTCACTTCCAACATCAGGTCAGCACACTTTGAGGGGTATGGATACAGAGAATTACACCATGCTTAAAAACACAGTGCACTTTAGGGAAGTAATTTATTTTATTTTTTTTTTTTTAAGACAGATGTTTTGTTCAAGTGGAATCTATTTTTCTTAGCAAAACTGTATAATCCCCTGTGCGTTGGTACCACTCCTTCCAAACAGATACTGCAATGCAGTTCAACTCCCTCTAAGTGCAAGCTAACATCGTTACTCCTGGAGTAATTTAAGGGGTAGCGACAAATCAAAAGTAACTCAAAATCTGTGCCTAAAACTTGAGGTGAACCCTAATTACCATTGCTTTCCAAAAGGCACTGGAAAAGTCTCTGACCAGCTGGAAGCAAGCAGCAAGCCTGCCAGCATTACTGATAACGTTGCGGTCTGCCTCTTTCTGACTTCAGCATCTTTATCTTAGCAAGCTGATACCACCTGAAAAATTTGACAGATTATTTGTAAAGACCGAAACATGATGTCTGTACAAAGACAACTCCAGCTACTTTAAGTCCAAGCTAAAAAAATAAGATTACTTGATTTGAAATGAGTGCTTATCTAATGTTCCTTCCTTGCTGGCATGCTTGTTGGCTACCGCACTTCCAAACGATGCATATAGCTAAATCCCTCTGCAGGCACCAGCCAGCTTTCTTCACAGAAAACAGGATGGAGTGGGACCACTGGGAGAGAAAATGTGCCCACAACAACCTCCCCAGGGCAGCATCAGCAGCTCTGCCGGCGGTGTCAGTGCGTGTGAATGGCCAAGGGAAACCGCTCAATAAATGATTGCAAACAACCAGAAAACTTGACTTTTTCCTTGACCAAGCTGAAAGCAGTGCAAGTTTTCCATCAACAGCAATGAACCTAAAGCATGAATTATGCCCCCATACTACAGAGTCTGCGCAGCCCAGCCCCGAGCAGGCAGCCAGGCAGGGCAGGCAATGCAGCGGTGCCCTTGGGACCCTGAGCCAGAAACCAGAGCCACAGACCAACCTGGGGACCATCCGGTTCCTTGGGTCGCTCAGCGGGCTGCTGATCAATCTCCTACAGCCCTACACATGCAGCAGCACACATCGTGACATTATGTGGCCAACACAGCATCCTCTTCCTCTGCTTTCCCCCAGTCGCTGAACTGTTTCGCCTGCACGCTTTCTCTAAGCATCTGCTATAGAAACAGAGAAAATACCAGTGTTGGGTGATTCTTCAGCTTGATGTAATGTGGCCTTTCTCATCTGACATCAGGTAGTTCTGCCCACCCTCGGCGCCCACCTTTCCCTGCTATGGTGCTTGAGGAGTTGAGGTGCCCTTGCACCAGAAGCCCCTGGGAACAGTGCTGCCATTCACACACCCAGACATGCCTGCACACACGAGAGCTGGCGGGCCATCTCCAGTATATGCTGCACAAACTAATGCATCACCTTAGTTTACATTCTGAGGTCCCTTCCATTTGCAAATCTTAGCATTAGATACGTGTTGCAGCACTACCAAACTATCAAGCTGCAACAAGGCTTTTGCAGCCCCATACCAGCCCTCTCATGCCTCGGCACCACCACCAGTCTCACACAAGGTTCCAAAAGTTCATCTACTGTCCATGCTGTTTCTTCATCCTCTTCAGGCCAGTCCACCCTGC
>JAVJGI010000062.1:87723009-87784567 GCA_035590275.1 Ibycter americanus
GCTTGGAGCAACCTGGGCTAGTGGCAGGTGTCCCTGTCCATGGTAGGGGGGTTGGAGCTAGATGATCTTTAAGGTCCTTTCCAACCCAAACTGTTCTATGATTCTAAGATTCTATATTAGGAATCACATCCTTTACTTGCAACAAACTGGGAATTATATCTTGCTCTGATTCGTTCCAGTGTAGACAGCAATGAAGGGAATCAGTTTCTGATCTCATCCTACACTTACAAATTGCACGGAGAAACAGGATGACAAGAAGCTTTTCTCAGCTGTGCTCCCAGAGAGTGGGAGTTCAGTCTCCCTGTCTCACACATGTGGGTGGAAAGAGGGAGGCTCAACAGGGAATAGGCAAAACCACAACAGGATGAGTTTGTACATGGTCCTGCGTCTCAGCTGTAAAGCACTTACTGTGTCCTTGTGGACCACTAATGGCTTGGAGACCGCAGTCAGAGGTGCACTGAGGTATGGCATAGAATGGTAAGCAGCACCTTATTCTCCCTTTTCAGGGAAAGAGGAGATCACAGCTTGAAAAAGCGGTTTTGCATTAGGCATTGCTCAGTATTCGAAGGATAATACACCAGCAATCTGGCTTGCAGTGGGCAACTCCTTCACTAGAAACATCCGAAACCCCATCACAACCTCCACGCTCACTGACAAGCAGCATTCAGACGTCTCTAGAGGATTCACTCCAGTTTAATTTAGTGCAGTATCTTATTAGAAATGCAATTAGAAGAATGCCTGTTGATATATTGTGGCAGCAGCAATGCAAATAGAAGCTCCTCTGACTGGGGTCTCGCTCTACCTCCTGAAAAGGAAAGTCTGAACGTTTGGAAATTATAAATATTACGGGGGAAATAGCAGAGCAGATTATCTGGCACATGACAGATATATGACTGACTTCTGAATAATGCATGGAAAATAGAATTGATTACTCTTCCACCTGCTCTTTAATGATCAGAATTGGCCATAATTTAAGTTAAATATATCAAGTGAAGATTTAAGTTACCAAGACTTAGTAAGACTGGCATCGTATTAAATACTAGTTTATTATTTCAACATGTGGAAAGTATCAGTTCTTCAGCTTGCATAAATAATCAGGTATTACAAACAAATAGATACGGGGATTGAAAAAAGTAAGTACAAAAAACTAAGTTATCTAGAGAATCATGACAGATGCTAACTTCATAGGGGATCCAGGCAGGAGTAAAACTCACTTCTCCCCCCAGCCCCAGTGCAGACACCCATTCCCTTCCATCCCCAGCAGCTGCCCTACCTCTTTGCCACAAGACTAGCTGTCCGTGCAAGCGTGCACCTTAACCAAAGCGGGGACACAGCCAGCTTCTGCACTTCTTTCCAACACTGGGGCCAGCGCTGGGGCCCGCTCCTGCCCAGCAGCAATGGGCCAGTAGCTGGGCCAGGTGGCTTTCTGCAGCACCAGCAAAGGCGATGAGGAGCCGCTGCCAGGCACTGGAGGTGGGCTGAGAGGCGGAACCGCATGGAGCACGTACTGTCCTCCGGCTAAGCTGACCACAGGACAATCAATAACCCAAGGGAATAAAAGCCTAAGACGTCTTTGAGGGGAACTGGAGGCAGCACATCTTCCAGGGGGAGAAAAACACTCTAGCAGTGATTGAGGGCTTCAGATGGGAAGCAAGTGAGAGCCTACATCTTCAGAACATGTTGCACGTGGAAGGGGATTCTTATTTAAGATGATACTAACAGCAATGTAACAGCAGGACAAATGAAAGCCTGAGGTAGGAGGAAATTAATATAAAAGTCAGCTCAGGTACAAGAGGGATGGCTTAAAGCTGAAATGTAACTAGCAAAGCACCAGCTGCAAAAAGAGATCAAAGAAGAGAAAGACGATGAATGATACAGAAATAGGAGGGATCAAGAAGCCTGCCTGTTGATTTGAGTGTGGCTCACAATAAAATACAAGCGTTAAAGGTAAAGTTCTCCAATCTGAAATCACAGATCCCTGATAGGGAATAAGAGGGTAGAAACTGCAGCTCTGCTCCTGTTCTTGCACTGTCAGTGCTCCCAGACTCACTTTGCAATGGCAAGAAGGAGAGTGTGAGGCACTGAGATATTTTTATCTCTTCGGATCTAATAGTAATTTTTCATCCAGGCACCTCTGAGCTATCAAACTGTAATTAGCAGTGACTGATGCTGGAAAAAGTCAGTGCCTGAAACGCTGAACAACAGTGACCCATCACCGCACTCAGCTGCAGCCTGGGGAGACACCGCTGATGGAAAAAGCAGTGAGGAGTATGCAAAGGCACGAGGGACAGTCAGAGCAGAAGTGGGGGACACACGCAGCAGGTTCGGGAGAAGAAGAGAGGGGGACAGAAGAAAGTTCACAATACTGACCTGTTTCAAAGTCTCCAGTGCTTGAGGAAACATGTCTTGACTGTATTGCAGTTTGCCCACTCGCATCAGCTGGACAGCCCTCAGCGGATGGAAACCAGGATAATACAAGCTGCGGAGAAAAAGGAGGAAAATGTCCGTGTCAGCTCTCACCTTCACAGTCACTGCCTCTGCTGAGAGCTATTAGGGTGGGACTGCAAAGTCATTGTGAATGTTAATAAGGTACTCAGAGAAAATTAGCTGCACTACTGAGAAGCATGAAATACTGACGGGAATTAGCAAATTATTACTCTCCACCTCAGAGGAATGCCTTTAACATTATCCTGTTAGAAAGTGACGGGAGTGGGATTATTTAATTCGCTACTGTTGGATAATACAATAGCATTTACTGTACTTAGTGTTGCAAACAGAGGTCGTTCACAATCTCAGGTCTCTGGAGAGGTATAATTTTAAGAGGAAGCTTCAGCAGGGAACCCACTTCTGGATCCTCCCAGATGAAGGAGAGGGACTGCAGGGAATGCAGGTATGTAACACCAAGGCCACTGTTTCTGAGGGTTTGCTTGCTGCTCCTTGTTGCAGAAAGAACTGGTGCTGCATGCCCAAGGGGACATCTCAGCCTTGGCTTGTGCATCTAAGACAAGGCATCTACTAGTGTGAGGATACGCTCCCGTTCTTAATTAATTTCACAGAGGCAGAGGTTTTCCATCAATCTCGCTGGAGTTAAAAGCAGAACTATGCTCTCCTTCTTTCTAGGAAGAAGATGGAGAGCAATGTCATCATTCATTCCTCTGAAGATGCTCTTGAAATGTCCATGCTTTCATGGTGGCCACTCTGCATTTCCAAATCCTGCTGGCCTTTGGCTCCTAACACGTGCATCTCACCCCAGCCCTGTGTCCTCAATGTGGAGAGCACAGCATCTCGGAAGAGCAACTTGGGGGCTGCAGAAAGCCATGGATCTGACTTGCCTGGAACTGGCCAGCAGGAAATACGAGGTGAAGGGACACACCTGGACGTTACATCACCTGCAAAATACCTTATATTTTTTTTTGCCTAACTACACAAATGAAATAATAAAAGCCTTAAGCACCACCCACTGAAGACAAACACCCTATTATCTGATCAAACAGCATTTTACTTCCTCAAGTACACCAGCGGTTTGTTGAGGAGTGTCTAAAAATATACAAAAGTTGTCACAACTGCAGGAAGAAGAGCTGATAAGCTTCCTAAAATCTACTCTTTGAAGAATTTGGTTTTGTGTTTACACCAAATCTACCACCATTGGACTTCAGGGGAATTGCTAATGAATGATACCACTGCAGTCTGAAAGACACTTAAACCTGCATGAGTACGATTCAATGCATGCTAAGACATTAAACGATGTAAATTTGTACAATGCATAGGAATCTTCTGATAAATCTGCGTGGCAATGAATGAGTTATCTTTCTCCATTATTTTTCAGTAATGAAAATGCAAACACGATTAAATACAAGTAATTGTTTAAAAGGCTGCGTATCTGGCTGTCCTTCCAAATCTCAAATGAAGATGTGTAAACATCACGGAAAATGTTTTCACACCCAAAACCCCCTTTTCCGCTGATCCCACGCAGTTTCAGTGACGACAAACAGAAACACATGGGAAGCCTGGCAGGATCTCAGAAGCAACAGCTCTTGATCTGCCAAAGGCTCTCATGAAGCAACAGAAACCAACTCCTCAATGAGAATAATCCATCCTGCACTGCCACGAGCACCACCCGCTCAGACCCCCTGTGGGATGCGGTTCAAGAAGGCTGGAGAGCCAGCGGGCAAGAGAGCAGAAAAATGGTAGCGCTTATCTCAGTCCAAACCAACCGCTCAGGAGCTTCAAGGATCTGGTTAAACAAACACCGGAAAATTATCAGTAGGTTTATTTTTAGATTCTGTTTCTGGTTATTGTATCAGTTAACACGGTGCTATCTGCTACTAGTTAAATAGGGAGAAAATGCAACTAAGTCACAGGTTTTGGTGTGAATTAGCGAAGAGCAATAGAAATTGCAGCGGTAACACAGCACAAACGGGAGTAGTGAGCACATGCACGACTTAGTAAAAATTGCAAAAAAATGATGCCTACGTGATTGTGTACTTCTGCCCCCACCTGTGGCTGCTGAAAAGGAAGGAGTTACATGGTCGTTCCCTCTCTCTCTGGGCCACCAAAATGCCAGGGTGCCTGGGGCAAGGATCACAGTCACAAGAGGAGCCAGGAAGGCAAAGACTTTCCTATATCTATATCAAAGATGATAACTCATCTTTGCAGTCCCCACTAGACTGTCTCTGCTGTATCCTGACAGCTCTGATTCTTTTCCCACTGCTCCTTCACAGCCTCTTCACATCTCCTTCGTTTCGCACCTTTCATCCTTTCAACCATCTTTTTCATGTCTCTCCTGTTCCTCTCCCTCCTGAATAATCAGCCCCATCCAAAATACCAACAGGAACAGGGAACGTGGGGTGTGCCTCGCCTGCAGCCACCTCAGGGATGGCAGCTCACATGGAAAAATCCAGGCTATCCTTTTGTTCAGCATTGTGGTGCCTGCTAAACTCCACCTGGATCCATCAGAATTCAGAACCTGCCCCTCCGTGCAAACAGGTTTCTTTCCATAGATCATACATTCACCTGCGGTCAGTAAAGATTTAGGATTGTGGTATATGCAATACCAGAGAAAACAGGCAGCAATTTAGCAATGTCAGGTCCTCGTCCTGGACTAGCAGCCATAAACTAAAGCAAGTGAAAATTTAAGATGAAGACACAGAAGGAGTAAGTGTAAAATGAAGAACCTCGTGCTCATAAATATTTACCAAGCTGTTTTACTGAGCTGATTTATACTCTGATCTTATGCATGTACATAGTTACATTTGGCAAGCCTTAAAATTGACATTTGAAACAACTGTTTATTATCATATTCTGGAATAAATCTATTAAACTTTGGAACACCTTTTGTGGAAGCACATCCATTGAGTGAGTTTACTAGAGAAATGCAGACAGCTTGCGGCTCTTCTGGGAGACGTGTAAGTGAGAAAAATGCTGCCGGCTTCTTCCAGGCATCCCTAGGATTCAGTATTATGAAAAACTGGCATGGCAGAAAGGACTAAAAAGCAGTGTCAGGTACTTGTGAGCCAATTTATTATCCTCACACATTGCTCTGAACAAAGCCAAGTGGATAAATTTAAGAATAAGGAAGACATTTACCAGCCAAGGAACTGGTACCTAAAGACTGTCAACAAGAGACTAAGACAACTATAGAGAAATACATGCTGTGAAACACGTTACAGCGTGGGTAGAGTAGGAATTCAATCTGAAAAGGATTTTATGAGATTTACCAGGACCTGAGGGACAGGAAGGGGAACAGTAACATACTGAAAGCTGAAATAAAGATAGTTCCGTGGAGTGATGTTTCCTGGCCCTTGGCGCTGGTCAATGCTCAGTAGCTTGCTTGCAAAGAGAGATTAAACCGAATACAACAGCTAACAAGTAAAGCTGCGCTGTAAACAAGAGAACTGGAGGAGGCTGAGAAAGAGCTGTACATTTTGTGTCACATCTTCTGCTTATATAAGGCAGCACAGCTTTGTTCCCATCTATGACCAACAGCATCCATGCCAGCCTGTCCCTCCTGCCTATCGACTGGTCCCCCCACTTCGGTGTCATCTGCAAACCCCACAGAACTGCCTTCTGTTGCCTCCTCCAGGTCATTGATAAAGATGTTAAACAGGACGAGTCCCAGGACAGACCCCCGTGGTACCTCACTGCTATTGGCATCC
Source organism: Ibycter americanus (assembly GCA_035590275.1). Classification (NCBI taxonomy): domain Eukaryota; kingdom Metazoa; phylum Chordata; class Aves; order Falconiformes; family Falconidae; genus Ibycter; species Ibycter americanus. Next base: position 87,729,165 of record JAVJGI010000062.1, read on the forward strand.
AGAGAGGTATGACCCAACAGCCATACCCTCTCGCCCCCGCCACCCAACCAATTTTTTACCTGTCATCTAGCTCTCTACTCACCTGGACTGTAACACCCTAACTTGGGTGTTAACTCCCTGATCTTCTTGACCTTGCAAAGATAACAGTGAGCAAGCTGGCCAGCTCTCCCAATGCCTCTGCTGGATGTAGCCATTGGGTCTGATGGGTTTGTAGGGGTCACACTCTCCCAGGTAATCCTTGGCTCAACCCTTCTTCTGGGATGTGCCTGGGAGACTTCATAGGTGAGCAGTGGAGCAAAGGCGGCACTGTCCAGCTTATTATGCAAAGCCTCAAGAGAAAGCTATTTCCTAGTCGCCAGACAGCTTGCACCAGTGTTTCACTGTTCCAGGCACGAGCAGTTCCTGCATTTCATTCACAAAATACAAGGATACCAGTTTTCACTAGGCAAAGTCATGGCTCATACTTTGTAAAGCAATAGCTGCTTCTAACACACCATGAGATCAATAGCTCCTCTTTGTAATTCAGCTGCAAGGTTTGCCTTGATTAACCCCCAGAGCAGTTGCTGATCACATACTTTATAAAGAAAAAAATCTTTTTGTTCATTCTATATATTAGCTCTGAATCTCTCCAAGCAATCCCTTGTGCTCTCATGTAAAGGAAAATGTAAAGAAGACAAGCCTTGACAAATTTTAGCCAGTTCCTTCTATTTCTTAATACTGCAGTTCCATTAATTCCACTCAACTTATCTCCCATTACAGGGTAAATAATGAGAGCTTTTTTGTTCTCTTGTGAATTAAAGCCTAGTATTAAAAAAAAGACTATGCCAAATCACTGCCTTTTCTGATGCCTCATATTTTAAAATAAATAGACGCCTACCACTCCTTGTAAATCAGTCTGTGGGGTTAACATTTACACTGTTGTCTTCAGTCTGACGTAATTAGAAGCAGGCAGGATTTATAAAACCTGAAATAGGGGTTTAAAATGGAAATGTTACAAGGCTCTCTAATATGGTGACATGTAAAAAGTGATGCTATACCTAACTGTAAATTGCTTTGCAGTATCTTTTAGTGCAAGTAAATATGACAGCATAAAACACATAAAGGGGTTTCAGGAGCCTCAGCAAAGAGAAGGAATTAAGAAGAGGCTCCTGGGCTTCAGCAAAGGTGGTGGGCAGAAAGCAGTGAGGACAGTGTAAGCCTCATGACAGAAACATACTTGCTACAGCTGGTGGAAATGTTCACCACAAATACAGCACCCAGTAAGTTCAACCTTCTCTTCTTTCTCTGACTCGTTCTTGATTTCTGAACTGCTCAGTATTTGAGCACATTAATTAAAGCTGTTCACTGAACCGCAGCCTAGGAATTATTTTTATGTTGTCCAGTTACTTGATTTTTCATTATTCAGTGATGTGAGACCGGTCATCTAATTCACATGATATTATTTCTACTCCTTGGCTGGGATGGTCAACGGGTTCTACATATGGCAATTATGAGAAACATTTTTAGGACAAATTTAAGGACAAATTATGATTTGTGCTAAAAAGTATAAAACATTTGGTTTCTATCAACATTTCCAGGGAGGAACCAGTTATTTTAGGAATAGTCAAAGAGATCATGTGCCTCAGGAACATAAGACAGGTGATCTAAACTATGCTCAATTAGGAGCTTACAGATCTTAATGCCAAAGGTGCTGCCGCTGTTCAGTCTGATCTCCTGTATGGAATTTCACCTAGCAATTCCTGCTCCAAAATCAGCAATTTGGGGCTTAAATAATGCTTAACAAGCAATGCTGTGTTTATGGAAAATGATCTTGAGCAGCTTTATACATAATTTCCTCAATATTGGTATTTTTGAATAAGCATGAGCCTTGTGCAAGAGTTTTGCCTGGAACAGAACAAGGTTACAGGGTTATTTTTGGAGGGAGTGGGAATGTGTTATCAATACTGGACTAAGTGACTCTGTTTTGCATGTTAAGTATTAGAAGCCTAGTTGGAATTGTAAAATTTCTAAGGCCAATAGATCTGTATTAACCTGTGTATAATCATTAGGGCTCCCCGTGAAAGCCTTCCAAAAGAATACTGGCCTGGCTTCCATGATAATAATGTGTTTTTACTTGGAATAATAATGGTGTCAACCTGTTATACTTTCTGGCTTCTCTTCCTCTCTCTTTCTCCCTCTCTTTCTTTTCTTCTCTCAACAACTTCCTATTTATCATGGATAACCAGACAAGTGTGAATCAGTTCAGTACCTTCCCATTCCCCTTACACCTTCTGCAGCATCCGTGCCATTTCGGGAGCAGCAGACTGAATGCTTTACCTGTGGCAGACCTGATAGACTCCAGCTGCCCTGAAATGTTTATTGTCCATTTTATCTCGCCATCACAGTGTCTCATGGAGACAATCAAAACATCAGTGAACAGCTTAATGCTGGCATCACTCTTGTCTATTTTCTCCCAGATTTGACCTCTCTCACTTGGATTTTGGGATCAGCTCCTCAGCACTAGCAGGGAGGTTTTCCTGGAGGTAACTGCTAGTGCACATCCCTAAAGCATTACAAAAAAGCTTTGCCAGTGATGAGAAGACATTACTATTATTATTATTATTATTATAAACTTTATGCTAGGAAATCTCTTACAAGCTAAAGCAGGAAAAGTCACTTTCTGTTACTCTTACATAAAACTATTAATTACCACTAAGAGACTTACTTTTCTCCTGGTTTAACCAAATAACAGCAAAAAGTCGGCAACACTTTCTCAGCCAGCTGTGGCCTGACACTAGTAGAGATGTGTAGACCTAACACCTCTAATCCAAGTTCACTTGGAAGTCTCCAGACTCTTATAATATATCCTGGCTGCACATTTTTGCAGCCTAATTTACATGTGCTCTCTATCTGTATTATTGCTGTACTGGCAAAACTCTCAGTAACCCCAATATCAGAATTTTTACCAACGACCACAACTCAGGCATGAGCCTCATACTACGAAGCACTGAAGAGCACAGCATGACAGCCCTTGTTCCGCGCAGATCAGCCATGGAGGTCCAGACAAATGCAGCAGTTGGTCCAATGTTGCTAGAGAAAATCCCTGGGAAAGCCAAGAGTTGAACCTAGATCTCATTGTAACTTCAGGATGGTTTTTGGTTCATGCAGAGCCTGGTTCTTGTGTCTATGCTGTCTTCTCTATCTGTCTAGCTCTGGCAATCCAAATGAAAATAAATGTAGTTTTACAGGCTTAACAGGTTTGCTGTATATTGCAAATGAAATGCAGAGGCAGTAACCTTAGTCTAGAAATTTTTGTACCAGACTGCCAACTCATTATTCTGCTTTTTTATTTATTCTGTCCCCACTCAAGAAATGTCCTGTTATTTCAGTGAAACAACTGCCTCTGGAAACAGTGTAGGATTTACATCTGTGAAATTATGGCTCAAAGTATTTCTCATCACATCTGCATCTCATACTGTTCTATTACTATTTGTTTCAGTAATTTAACTGATGTGATCAAATAAGCAATCACACTTCTTAATCGACTGAATTCTCAAGAAATGTTAGCTATCCATCTCAGAAATCATTTCTCTCTGGCTGCTGATCATTCTGCCATATTCCTTATGGTGATAATTTACGTCACATTAAAATGGATATTGTTCCAGATGTTGGCTCTGCCAGATTTGAATGATAACTTCAATAAAATGATAAAGCGGTCTAAAATGCAATTTTCATCTTGGCTCTCAATCTGTCTAACAACTCACCCACTTTAAATGCTAACACTATCTGTTGGAACTGTCCACTTCAAATGTTCTGTCTTCTGGTGTTAAGAGTTGTTAAGGAAAGAAAGAGTGCTCCATCTGGAACAGAAATAGGAAAAGATTTTATATAGATTGTCCCTGTGTCCTGATCTTATAAACTGATCTTCAAAACATCTTGTAGCTCTTGGGTTTTTTGTTCACCATCCTTACAGCTGAAGATGGTAGGTAGGATGGGCTGTCTCTGCAGATAGGAACATACTGTCTCAGCCCTTGCATAACCAAGAAAGTAAGAGATTAAGGTCAACAGTTTAGTTCAAAGGATTTATAAAATGATTTTTAAAGCCATACAGAGTATTTTGGAAGAGTGCCAGAAAACACAAGAAGTGTAGGGAAGATGGCAAAGAAAGAATGGGAAAGCTAGTTGAAGGGAACACACGTGGGAAGAGAAGTGAAATACGGAAGGAAAACGTACACTAGAGACACTGTAATTTGTGCCAAAGTCCTTGGTGTCACCTTCTCCTCCAGCCATGAACCTATGACTAGCTGTTGATGTTAAGGAAATGGCCCACCTTCCACATCTCGTACAGCTGAGAACACAAGACTGGCTGCAGATACAAGCAATGCAAGTTCAGACTGCAGTTTTCCTAGAGCAGATCACGGATCTAGAGGTTTGCATGACCTCTCTTCTCCAGCCACAGAACCAGAGTGACAGGGGAATGAAAAGCACTGCTGGACCCCTTATGCAAGCAGCATATAACTCTCCTCTAACTGATTCCCTCTGCTATGCTGAGTGCCCCCAGCATCAGAGCCACACACATCCAACTGCTACTGGTGTTGGCAAACTTCAGAGAGGTCGTGTGAGCGCAAGCCGCACAAGGACGGATGCAGCTGGTACTATTGAGATCTGCAGTGCTGAACGTCTTCTCTCCACTCACCAGTATCTCAGATCACCTCAGAAGACTGTTGTAATGCAAAAGACTGATAACGTGAGTTAGATCACTGCTTTAAGCAATAGTATCAAACTTCCTTGTTTCTTTTTCTACTGCGTCTCCAGATAATTCTCCAGAGAAAGTGTCAGGTGCAGTGCAATGACTCTCGCTTTAGAGAGATGATGACAAATACCAATTTCAGACAGGATGGCTGAAATATGGAGACACACAGTCATTTTTCTTATGATAGCTGTGGATCAGGAAAGAATCAAAGCAGCCTGTTGTTTGGCTGGATTTCTGTCACTTTCCACTTCTGGAGACTAGAGTTATTGCTATTTTTATTAATTTTTTTTTTTTTTGTACATACAGATCAGTGTTTTAGTAGGCATTTATACAGACAGTGATGGGTTCTGAAGTAACCTGTATAATTTGGGAAATAGATCTTGGAGTCATACTGGATATTTCTGTGAAAACATTAGCTCTGTGAACATTATAGTCAAAAAAGCAAACCAAATATAAGGATATTTTTTAGGAAAAGAAAACAGAGAAATGCTGTAAAAGTACATCATCCCCTATATTTTGAGGATGGTATGCAATTCTGATCCCGTCTTCCCAAAAGAGTTCAGTAGAAAGGTGATGAGGCCAGTTAGAAGCAGTGCAATGAAGGAATAAATAAATAGATCAGGACAAGCCTGCAAAAGAAATGAATGTGGAAGGACTTGTTGATGGATCTACAGAATCACAGGTAGCATGGAAAAGGCAAATGAGGAATGACTGCTGCCTTTCCTAATACCCAGAAGGTATCAGCTGAAACCACCTGGCACGTTCAGAACAAATTACAAAGGTGTTCTGTCTCAGGCACTAGTTGAGCCATCGACCTCCTACCTCAAGGCGCAGTGGATTTTTGATCAAAAAGCAAATGGATAACCAAATTCAGGTTCATATTTTCTTCTCCCAATATCTACATCATTTGGCATGTTACAGTCACCCTGTGATCACCAAATCTTCTTCCCTGTCTGCTATTTCCAAATGATAAGCTTCCAGTTTAGAATGGGTGGAAGGCTGTGAAAGGACTCAGGAAAAAAACTCTTTTTTTTTTTTGATATCCCACAAAACCTGCCTCTTTCTTACCCAGTTGCTTACCCACCTTCTCATTTTCCTGCAATTGACCAACCAGAATGACAGTAACTCTGCAATACTTCATGACATTCCTCATTGAAGCTTAGCTCTGTGGTATTTTCCTTCATTTGGATTACATCATCTTATCAAAAATACAGCCTTCCATGATTCATTTTTAACACATCTACACATTCACCGCATTTTCCATTCCTTTCACTTTCTTCTCTCTTCACAATTTGCCCAAAATCTTTGAGGTGATGGCCCTCTAGTTCCCCCTTCCAAAAGTACTATGGGTCTTACTCTTCAGTTGTTCAGTGTCACCTCTGATGTGAGGATGCTCTTTGAGCACCACTGCTGCTTTGGAAGTGCAGCGCACCACGTCCATAGCGAATAGTGAAGCTGCGCAAATACAGAAAGGAATTTGCTCTGCACCCAATTAGCAAGACGGTCCTTTTTGCTTTGTGATGTCTTGTGCCATCACTGTTCCCTGAGTAAAAACCACTTTGCACTAACACCACAGTGGCATTGCGTTTACCTACAGAATTTCATGTTAATAGAAATATGGGGGTTATGGAAAAAAGTGAGACCAGGGATCTCTCCTTTGCCCTACAATCTTCACACCAGCAAGATGCTGGTTCACTGTCATGCCAACAGCAGACATCTGATGCGGCTCAGTGTGCCCAGGCTCCTGAGTTGGTTGGGTAGCTGTTGAACCTAGTCTCAGCTCTTCCATCTTTAACATGAGAATACTGATCTGTGCAGTGAAGCTGGTATGAGGGCTAAATTAAATTGTTTTGAAGAGCTTTGAGAGTTCAACGGCAAGATTCTGAAGAAGTTCAAAATATTAGCACTAGTTCTGAGGAGAACTACAAACACTTGGTAAACTACACAGTTAAAATGTGACAGCTAAATAAGACCATCTGTCTGAACTGAAGAACACTTAACTTCCATCCAGTCGCTCAGCTGGCTACAAAATTTTTTGCATGACCCAAAAGGCACGTAAATTGCTCCAGAGTTTCCTCGGAAATAAAACAAGCTGGAAGAAAGGGGAGGGGGGAAATAGCATTCTTTACAGAAAAAAAGGAGACCTGCTATGAACTTTATGAACAGCAATCATGAGCAATAATCACTCCCAGGCTCTACAGTGCTGCCTGAAATGCTGGCTGAATACAAAGGAGAGATTTTTTCAGGTAACACCACTATGCCTCTTCATGGCATGGAAACCAGCGTGCAATACTTCAAAAGGCCCAAGGCATGCTTGAACTCTCTGTTTGTAATTGAAAGTAGCTTGCTCACTGAGCAAGCATTTTTCAAGCAAACCCAGGTTTGCTGTACCCCTTGATTAATGCATACATTTGTACCTTGGCAGAACAGGCAGGGGGTAAAAAAAATTTTAAGAGAAGATTGCTTGAGGAGGAAATAGATCCGTGAAATGAGTATTTCAGTTCATACAAAGTAAAGCAATTCTCAAGATTTCATGCTTTACATGGTATCTCCTATCAGTAGCTAGTTTAGTTTGTGAGCTACTGTCTCCAATGGCTAAATGCAACATCTATGTTACAGATAGCAGAACATCTTATGGCACTTTCCATCGATGTAAACCAGTACAATGTCACTGATTCTAGATGCATAGGCTGCCACAGTTACACTGCCTTTTGCTAGTACATGGAACACTATGCTTCTACAATCTATAAAACAACGTTAATGTCAGCATCACAGAATCAAAACTGAGTTTCCAGTGCATTGCTCAGAATGCACAGTACTATGGATTAAAATATTTTTGTCTCATTATTCAAACATTGCTTTCTTCCTGCAGTGCTCTCTGGGACAGGGAGCAAAGTTTTACGCCCAGATTTTGGCTCAAAATTATTTGCAATCTCAATCCACCATTTTGTAATCATATGTTGTCCTAAAAGATTCTGAGGTTTTGCAAAATTATACCTAGCTATAGTTATGTGGCCCAGCCACTCGGAGCTTGTTTAGAGCCATGTGAGACAGGAGGATAACAGGCACTCTCCAACAGGCATTTTGCATTGAATTTCCTCAGTACGAGGTTCTGGTTTGTGTTTCTAGATTAGGACATTAGAGGTTCATGTCTTGACAAGACAAGGATATATTTCTATGGGCAAGATAAGGGATGGACAATTCATTTAAGCTAAAATGCAATGCACTCAGGGACCTGCTGAATAAATCTCGAGTGAAAATAGACATAAAGAGTCCCCAGACTGAAAATATAGGGCACAACACACAGGAACCCAGTTCCCAAAGAATTAGCTGGTTTTTCTCCCACTTGGTGGCTACTGGATAAAAATACATGATGGGTCTGCTGGAAGGTTAACGTTTTCTCCAACCATGGGAACCCCAGCCCTTGTGAGAAGAGCCATGGAAGGGTGTCTACTTCTCTGGGCCAGACCAGAAGTGCAGTGGCTGAACATGATGCTGAAGAATATGATCATGATATCACCAGAACACAAAGTAAATAAAAAAACACCCCAAAACCACCAAACCCAAACAAAACCCACCCCTGGAAGCTGCACAGGAGACCCTGTGGAGCTACTTGCCGTGGACCTGATCAGTCCAGCCCTTCACAACGGTACCTGCTCAGGCAGCACTGGTGGATCAGACATTTCATGTCCAACTTCCTTTCCCCAGAGGCTGTAGGTAGACATCCCATCGGCGCAGCACACTTTGGACAGTAATTCTCCAAAACAATCCGATGAATGTCTACCTTGCACCCCGCTCACTGGGGGCGGCAGGCACGAAGGGAGAGCTACAACTGCACTACCATGCCTAAAGCACATGAATAAATGGCTTGTAGCAGTCTAAAATTACGAAACAGTGAGCAACCACACTTCTCTCTCAACCAAGTGTGTGGAGGCAATTAGCACATTGATTTATGGTCGAGTGGAGGAGGCGAAATCAGCAAAAGAAACACATGTGGACTCTATCAAGTACTCTTTTTTCCTGTCAAATGTTGGTTGTGTCCCACTGAGCTAAAGAAAGGCTGTAATGCTTGGCCCACAGTTCCCAGTAGATGGTTTCTGTGAAGTGAGACAAGGCTCACAGTTCTAGCTCAGAAATCAGAGCGAGCACATTGGAAAGAGCATCAGCAAGCTCTTGTGCAAGCGCAGCAGAGCTGCCAAGGTAACCGATCTATGGGTCCTCAACTGCTGTCCCCCTGTGTCCCAGGTCACAGCCCTTTGTTGGCTAAACCACTTTGGCGTAGTATTTACTATCGGTTTACCATTACACGTATCAGCTGTGTCTGAGGCAGAACCTCCAGTCTGTCTCTCAAGTCATTATTTTGAACAGTAGGAAATGCCCTTTTCTCCCTCTTTGCAGATACTTGTCTCCTGTTTTCTTCCCTGTTTTCCTCTTATAGTTTTTGTACTTTTCTTTCCTAGTTTCTCTATCCTTACCCTTGCATTTTCTCCTTTCACTATTCTCTATCCCACCAAGCTGTCTTTTCCCCCTCTAACCTCCTCTTGCCATCTTTTTGCTCATAATTCTGTATTTTTCCACTCCTGGGTCCTGTCTACCTACATATAACCAAAGTGGTATGTCCTGTGGGGGCTAATTGCTCACTTGGATGGGCTACATGCAAGAGACACATCTTTAAAGCAACTGTTAGACCACTAACAGCTGTTTCAAAGTGAACTCCCTATACACACTGAAAATTACACGTTAAGACATGCAGTGGTGTACTGTGCATAAAGCCTCAGGAAAGTACCCATTGATCTATGATATGTCCATTAATCTCTGCAGCCTTAAAGGCATATTTCTAAATTGGTACAGGAGGCAGCCATAAAAAGAAATCTGTCAATACTCTTTTGTGAGGCACAAGAAAACCACATACTGAGTCTTTGCTATTAAATATGAATCCATGGCATGAGGCAGGCATCACAAGCTAAAATGGCATTTACTTGCCTCGAGCAAAAACAAAATGTCATTGCTCCATCTGATTTTGCAAAGTAGCACAATGGGACCTCACCATTTGATTGTCAATTTGTGAATTCTCTGAAATATGGCTTAGATATCTCTTGGCTTTCACGGGATCCATTCTGAGGATTTTTGTATCACTTCCAGTTTGTATTTCGTGCTGGGCCAGATGTATCTCGCCAGAGTGCAGAAAGAGGCCTCTGCTAGGGGACAGCTTCTCTCCCAGAAAAAAGGAGATCTCTCCTGGAGTCACCTTGCAGATGCACACCACGGCACTGCAAACTTCGGTAATAGAGAGGACTTCATGCTCTTCCGTGGAGCTATACCTTCTTTCTTCACTCGTGGTGGTACCTCAAGTAATGTTCTGGGTTCACTTGCTCCTCTTTTTCATAAGACTCTGTCAAAGGACCTGCAACATTGCTTCACATGAAAGACCAGTTCTTAGAAGGAGTTCTGCTGATTGTTTACTGGCTTTCTGCCGACTTTTTTGGGCAAAAACTATGACATACCTTACCACAGTCCCTGATATTTAGGGACCACAGTCCCTGATATTTAGGGCAGTTCTTTACATTGTCCCTCATCAAATGAACAGCTGATGAGAACTGCACCTTTATATAAGAAGGTATATGGCTCAGTTCTAGCCCTTACTTGGTTGGTGCTACCATCAACAGCAATCCTTAGCCTGGAATCATCAGATCTGCTCTCATCCAGGTCTGCTATGGATAGGCAATAGGATGGACACACTGATGGCTGAGCTTCTGCTTTGACTTTTCTGAGCAGCTTTGCCCTGTGCGCATTTTACCTCTCCCAGGCATGTTCTAGATCCCATCCTAAAGCAGAATGACCCCTGCTTTGGTGTTTAGGCCATGGTTTTGAGATCTGACATCCCATCACTCTCCCCCTAGAAAGCACCTGGATTACCGTTGTAATTTTTTGGTATAATTTTTATCTGAAGTTAAAGGATAATTATATGAAAAGGGAACCCAAAGTTATGCATTTCTAGATGCTATCATATTTTTAACAGTGCACTTCCAGAACAGAAGTAAGAATGAAGCCCACTTCCAGACACAGTGTTATTTAGCTACAACACAGCAGAAGGCCTGGATAGTCTATCCATGTAAAGTTGCTATAAAGTACATGCTAACCATGCAAGTAAGTTTTGCAAAATATGTATTTACTTTTTTTGTTGCTGGTTTGAGGCCTGATACAGTAGATTTTTTAAAACTGCGGTGTATTTACTTATCCATGCCACTTGTTTATAAATAGAGATGAGCCGAGAGGGAAATTTGCTGTGCACGGAAGTACACTGACAGCATGAACACTACTGTATAGTAGAAGTACTTCCACCATGACATAAGTAGATTTAAAATGAATGCGTATGGATATGCAGATTGCCTTAGCATTTAAAAATATGAACCCAGACAGATTAAATATAACCCTACCGCTATTGTTTTTGGATTCCTACATGACAGAATATAGATCAGGTCATTTCATACTGTATGTCCTACAATATCATACCACACACAAGATACAACATTTTAAGCCAGTTTCATGTGGTGAAATATTTACAACAGCAAACAACCACTGAAGAAGGCAGCTATCTACCCCTCAACACAAAAGCAATAGATGGAGAGATTACTGGGTTACAGAGTACAGGAATGCCTTGTTCAGTCTCCACACCACAGCACATACAGTCATTTCTTTTTCTCTCTTCTTTTGGCAGCCTTGGCTTCTTGTTTCGGCAACAGCCAAGCCTTTTCTGAATCCTCCACCACCAAGCATCTTTTAGTTTCTAACACGGCTTGCCCATGCCCAAGGCTCCTTCACTAAGTGTCCTTCCTGTGTCTTTGCCTGCAAAGGGCTCCCGACAAGACCGCTAGCCTCCACAGTCATCACACTTGCTACTTGCATCGTAAGTCTCATGTATAGAGTAGGGTAGCAAACCTGAGACATAAGCTTGGTACACTGTACTGAGCTACTTCCACCCCATGCTCTCATTGCCAATGCTTTTGTAGCATGACTCTACAAGCAAAATATTTTTAAAAGCAGTGTATGACCATTTACATGAAGAATAGATTCCATAAATCAGAGTAGTGAACAAACTAGCGCCAATCTGGGCATTTAATACCTGTAGAGCAGCTTACCCAGCGTCACTCAGTAACCACAACGCTGCTGTTCAGTACTTCACTACATGTATATTACTGCATCATGTTTAATTTGAACAATTTAATACTCCGTGAATTAGAACAAATCTCTCTACCTTACAGATAAGGTCAGCAACTGAAAATAGATTAAAGACAATTTATACATACTTCAAGAAGGGGTGTTTGGTCAAACCTCAGCTCTATACTTGCCAGTGTACGTGGGGCTATCCCAATGAACCTTGAGTTGACTTGATTAGAAATTATGACTACAATATGAAACACTTTTTGGATTACAATTTCAAATTTTCAGCATTTATAATACGTGGGTAAGCACATTGATTTTCAGGACGAGTTTGGAAATAACTGCAGTTCTTGGGTAGACATAATTATTCTGCACAATACCAGAGTTAGACAGCTTGTCTACCCATAGACTTTCAAGGTTAATTTGACTTAATTAATGGTAATCACTTCAGCCATGTTGTAGATGCCGTCACTGAAAACTAACACAGAGGTATTTCAGATTTGGTTTGATTCATTTCTGAAGCAAATTAGGCCATACTGCATTACATTGAGAAAAACACAGGTATTCGAAAAGATTAATCAAAGCACTTTAAAATCTATTTGGGTTACTTACCCTTGAGGTAGAAGCATTGATCAAACAAAACCCAAAAGCCCATGTTTCTTCAGAAAATCGGTCCAAAAATGTATGTAAAGATAAAATCCTATGATGAAGACTGTGTAACTATCTTCTTTTCAGAGTAAAATTTGATGTTTTCTACATGACTTGCTCTAAGTGGACAGGAGGTAGCCAGAAAACTGGTTAACATGGAGAAAAAAAGATTTGTCCTTTCAGATACTGCACAAAATGGGGCAAGATGCAAACTGGATACAGAAATATATCTTGCGTTATTAGGTTAATAAACTGGTTGTGCTACATTTTCATCCAAAATAGGTGGTACAACAAATACAAATTATGAAGTTTAATCAGAAATGGCATATTCCCCTTAATGTACTAGCAAATACTAAACTACCAACAAACACATAATCAGTTGCTATAGTAATTCTAGGTCCCACCTATGTCTTGAGAATTTTTAAGGGATATGATGAATTTTGTCCTTTACACAACGTGCACTTTCTCATAATCATCTTTAGTGGATTTTCTGCACAATCCCCATGTGCATACTGCATAGATCACACAGTGGCTAATCAGATCCAAATATCTGATTTGAATTTTTATTGAATGCTGACCTTTCCAATATACATTTCATTTGCGTTTGTATCTAATATATGTATCGTGATCTCAGATATTCCACTCTGCTTGCGTTTAAACAGAAAGCAGCATGAAAGCAGTTTACTAGGAAAAAATGGAGGCAGATCAAAAAGAATAAAAGATTTTTAACGCCGAGTACAACAGTTAATTATTGCAAGCCTGAAAACTGGGAGCAATTCTCCCACGTGTATAAGGGCCAGTACAGGTCCTGGACATCAATTAGGCCCACTTAAAGCACATTTTAAAGGCTTAGACAGGATTTATGTGGTGCATAAGCCTGGGGCTGGCTGGCTGCATGCGAGTTTCATCCTCTATGAATATACCTGTCAAGATAGCTGAAATCTGAACATTAAGGACGTTGTTAGCAAATCGGAGTCAGAATTCTCACCTCAATTGTATTTGTCGCTCTTCCCTTTCTCACAGCAAAACAAAGTGGTTACACGCACAAAGCAACTGCAAGCAATCGCGGCCAGTATACTACATTTTATCATTTAACCTGCCCTGAAGAGGAAGACGGATGGTTCTCTCTGAAGAAAAAGACTGTTTCTCTCTCTTGCTCTCTTTAAAGGAAGGGGTTTTGGTGCTACTCAATAAAATTCATTTCTATGTCAGGAAATGCAGGGCAGGACAAATACTGTACTAAGCTCCCAAGATATACAAGATTTCCATTACCTGTTTTGTTCACGTAAATATATGATTTTAAAATGCATGATTAAATTGTATTCTATAAGGAGTTGGAATTTAATCCCTGATGAGCAATTATTTAGGATTCATGGATTCTTAGTAATTACAGGTTTCTCTATTCCTTTACATTTCTGTATTAGTCATCATTTCTAAGGAAGGTAGCATCCTGAAATCTGGAACCTCTATTTATCACCAGAATTCAACATAAACCAATTCTTTTTAATTTGAGACACTAAACATTTTGACAAGTATTCAATTATTCAGATCCATGCTAAATTATGAAATAAAGGAAAACGTACTGGAATAATTCCTCATAATACTGGAATTATTCCTCAATATATTGGAATAGTTTCCTCATAATTCCTGGAGAAAAGCCATAGATACTTCCAAGTGGTGAATTTGCACTGCAGGCACTACAGAATTCAGGCTTTGCGTGCTACTGGACTTTCTCCTATCACATCCTATCCGATCTATTAATGATACCATATTTGAGAAAAAGTTTTAGTTTTCAGTTTTGTTTCTGGCCATTTTTCTCTATATATCCTTATGTTTCCTCTCATGCCAAATCGCCAAGATACTACATTGCCTCACTGAAATCCCTCTTAGGAAATTACATATTCCGCAGTGCCTAAAGAAAGCAGAATGTGAACCTTCTCCCTCCCTAGGAATCCTCTAGTAACCCCTGCCACTGGATTTTTTGGGGCAACATTATACTCCGTCCATCTATCTTCCAGTCTGTGCTCTGAGGTCAGTTCACGCCTTCGTACTGTACACGGCACGGCACCTCCCAGGCATCCGAGCACTCTACTCCATCTCTTCAGTGAGTGCTTAAGCGCCTGCTTAGTTGACTTCTGTGGGCCCTATGCACGTCTAAATCCTTTCCAGAGCTACCTGCAGCTGCGTCTAAATAGTTAACAAATAATCAGTTCTGCTACTATATTTGAACACGACTTTAGAAAACTCTTACATGACAGTAAGAGTAGGATTTATCCCAACGGTATATTCACGCTGTCAGCTCACAGGCGGCTAACTTTAGATGCCTGGATGGGAAGCTTAAGCTTCCCGGGTTCCCAGTATAGGCAGTGCAGAGTCCAGGGCTCCTTGAGAAGGAAATTCAGAATACCTAACTCACTTTGTTGAATATTCCCCAGCATTAATAATTCAAGATCACCTTATGAGCTCATTTTCCTGTCGTGTTGACCCAGACTCCTAATTGTGGGGCCATTTGTGCCACGCTTTGATTCTCCAAATTGAAATGGGGATACAGAATGACTGATTTTGCTTGTAATTTACTAATCTCTGAAATATATGGGAGGCTTCAGAACAGTGCACTTCTATAGGAACAACGCACTTCCAAAAAGAGAAGCCACCTAGCTGCAAACCTCCTCCTATAAGTATGTTGGATATACAAACTTCATCAACGATCACATTTAATAAATGCTGTAACAGTAAATGTCTAGAGACTAAAAGCACAGTTCTCAAAGGGCCACGGTTTCTAATTTCTTTGGAAAACAGACACAATCTACACCATGAAAAATTTAATTGTGCTTTAATTACCAGTCAGCTGAATAGCATGAGATACGTATGCCTTCATTTTTTAATAACTTCTGCCACTTCCAGCAAATTGTGGAAAGAAATAATGGATGCCTTGAGTATTCCTTCTGTCTGCTTCTACCAAAATAAAAAGTAAAAAATTCAAAATGAAGATTCAAATTCTTCTGGATCAGTCATAATCCAGGAGGAACACTAGCAATAATGAATATGGATACACAAACACAGCTGCAGCGTTCACATGAGTGGCAAGGTAATGCAAAAATTTGCCCCTTTGGTCGAGTTCTGCTACATTAAACTGATAAAAAGCTCTTGGCTGGCTGACTCAAGGTTGCTTCTTTGTTTTATAAGGTCAGAGCTTTAGCATTTGAAAAATATTGCGTATATTGCAATATTTACCTCATTTCCTTCTACAGGGATGTTATAATCATTCAGGAACGGCACAGAATATTACATATAAAGAGAAAACCTTATGAATAAAAACATACTAGCATTTTGAAGGATTTTATTAAACAGGTGTATAGCCAATGACAAATGTTAGGCTGGATGCAGTGCAGTCTAGCCTGGCTTTTGTACCACACCCCACATGCAGTGGCATCTGAACAGCATACAAATTGGCACCATGTTGACACAGTCTTTCTAGTGCTTAAATCTTCTCATCACTGAAAACAAACTTGTGTTTAAAAAGGGGTTGCTGTTTAGAGTTACAGGGAAAGAGGCAAACCGCCGTGACCTCATTTTGGGGTCAGTGCCTTTTGTTCCTGCTGACCTCAAGCACAGGAGAGCTTCCTAAGTATAAAAGCATGGCTGAATTATTTAATTCCATACATACCATTGGGGGATTAGCGAGAAGAGGAAGCCTATGATAGGGAGAAATTATTTGTCTATCCGTGCTTGTAGAAAAAGGATGGAAGGAAAATATATGCGCGAAGCATCATGCTCGTTGCCATCATAGATTTGTTTGATCACAGGACACACGCATTAGCTGCAAATGAACGTTAGTTACAAATGTAAATATCCCTCTGGGGATGAGGGAATTTTATCTTCGGTAAATCTGTGTGAAGCACAGTAATGTGGACTGCATTTATTATTATTATTATTGTTGTTGTTATTGTTATTATTTCTTAAGGGAGGAGTTAAATAGTGATACAGGTTATTTGGAGAACCAGTGCTGCTCACTGTGATAAATCCTCACTGTTGCTTTGCTGAACAGATACATCACACAAGAACAGTTGGCCTCTAAAGATACAGTACTGTCAAACCTGAAATATCAAAATGCTCCCACTTTGTTATCACATCAGGCATCAATATTACACTGAAAGTGTAAATGAGGCAGAACCAGGTATTTTAATTAGCAAATTACGGAGGAGAGTAAAGACCTTGAAAGGAACACTCTATTTTCTCCATATTCCTTATGCCATATTAACCTATGCAGCATTTTAAATGTCTTGTTGTGATGAAGAGTAATAATGAAAACCATGAAAAAAGCACATGCTTAACTATGGACCTATGCACCTATTAAAGCATAGTTATCCAGCTTGACAATTCAGTAGATAAGGAACGTTCACTGGAAGCTAATAATTTTGAACTTCATCTTGCATGTTAATATATGTTTAAAGCCCTCAAGTTTCTCCTGCAATTATTATTATGAAGTCAGAGCATAAAATCAAACAAATCTGCTATGATTATTTTTTCTCCTGACAAATGTGAAATGTGGGCTTCTTGATATCAGAATATTATTTTTTAAAATAAGAACGTGGAAAGCCTTGATGTATCAGTGGCATTTTAAAGTCTGACTAGAAGTTACAGGGAAGTTAATATTAGTCATTGCTTTCTTACTGTTGCGCTACTTTATTCCCACAGGTTTTCTATAAACAGCATGAATTTGCATAGGTAGTACGACACTGAAGGAAGAGATTAGAGCACGGATAGCTGAAGAACTGTTACATGAGAAGTCAGAAACATTAGCTGGTGTAGCACAAGTGTTTCTTAGAGGGTTTGCATTGGAGAACAATATTCTGTCTGAGTGCTTGCTCTATTTCCCCTGTCTGGGATGACTAATCACAAAAGCACCGGTATTAAATCAGTTAGCAGAGCTGAAACCCAGTGAAATGTGTCAAAAGTAGATGAATTTAACCTTGCAGTATTCAAGGAATGGAAACTATACCCTGGGGCACATTAGAGAAGTACATGGATAGTAATTATCTAAAAGGAGATAACCAATGTGGATTTAGAAAGGCAAGAGCCTCCCCAACTAATCTACTTGACCTTTATCATGAGGCTAAAGACAAGGCTGATAATGGGCTCTGCAAATAAAAGTGTATTTGTATTTTCAGGAGGTCATGTGGGCATACACAACAAATAGATGAAAGGGGTGAAAAGAAAATAGCTTTATAAAAAACTCCTGAAAACTCATAAGAAAGCACGTACCGCAAGGGAACGCGTTTAACCCTCCGTCACCCACCGAAGCACAGGCAGACACGATTGCTGCGACCCAACAGCAGCACTGTGGGAGCATCTGGTTGCATCATCCACATGGCAAGTCGCCTGTAATGTAAACGGTAACCAAGCAGCCAAGTTCCACGGGAGCCAACGGTCCATTTAAATTTAACTAAAGGGGAAAACTATATAGAATCTAGAGGGATCTCTGTATAGGTCAAAATCTGATTTAACAAACTAAGCAGCTATAGTACATGAAATCCCTTTCTACGCTCAGCTCTTCTTTTTCCATTTCTTTTTTTTTCCTTCTTTTCATCAAGACAGCAGATGAACTTGGGGAAGGCAATGCTGGAGAAGGGTAACAAAGGTAAAGCTACTCTCCAAAATACTGCCTTTCTTGAGACTGCTCTTCTAGCTTATGACAGCCTGCAGATGCTTTGGGAGGGGAATGCTTGGCCCATAGCAAAAGTCTACCTTCTGACAACCACATCCAAAGCCCACAGAAATTAATGAGGTTTGGATGATGTTCTCGCAGTTTCACTTCCCTCTGACCAGGCACCAAGGTGCTCACGAAGCTATTTGAGATGGAGCAGCCAAGCTCTAGTGAGCTGATTGTTTTCCCCGTTCCAGCACCAGCTAAGCAGGGGAGGTGACTCCCCTCACTTCTTGGAAGATGGAAAAGATCTTCTACCTTGGTTGGAGACATGACAGTTTATGAAAGGAGGACTGTGTGACAGGAACAACCTCTTCCTTGGAGAAAAGAGAGGTCAAGTTATAGGGTCTTTATCCTTTTTCCACACTGGAAGGAGCACTGGTTTTCCATCTCCTGTAGTAAAAGGAGAGGCCACCAGTGATGATACACATTTGTACCCTCAAGTTGCTGAGGTGATGGGGGATAAAGGAGAACAAATTACAGAAATACACACACACACACTCCCCAACTCATTCTTCACCAAGGAACAGAGAGTGGAGTCAAAGAAATGAAAATAAACAGGTTGGAGTCAAAGGAGCAGTAAGGAGTGTAAGAAGCATGTGGGAGAGGAAGGACCCTGACCCAAAACATCTCCCTGAGGTTAGCCACTGAGAAGAAAAGAACCTGAACCAAGGGATCCTAGAAGATCCATACTGCCTCTAACACCAAACGTTCACAGATCTTTAAACCCCAGAATGAAAACACATCATTCCTTCCTGGAACATTTTCTACATCCCACTGCTTTCTCTACTGAGCAGCCAGTAGCCATCGTCAGCTCTCCTCCATGGGGTGATGAACACCCTGGCACATTGTCGGTTCCCTCCTCCCAGGCAGCCGGGCTGACGACACACACCCGAGTCAGCAACCTTGCATGGCAGTGGGTGCAACTGGTGAGTCAACACAACCCTCTCAGGTCTAACACCAGGCTCTGCAGCCTAGAAAGGCTCATTTACTGCCCTGCCCTCCGCCCCACAGGTTAACTAAGAAATTCGAATGGCTGGATTTTGACTTTAATCACTGTTGCTACTGGTACCGCTGGATCCAGCACAAACACATCACCTTACTATCTTCTTGGCTTTTTTTTTTCAGAATTAATTGCTTAGATGGAGTATTTTAGGTAGTTCAGAGAAGTCAGGAACCACCCGGAATGTGTGATGTACCAGGGCTGGGAACACAGAAGAGAGGTGAACTATGTCTGTAAACTAGATCATACAGTAAGCTAGACCATATGGCTAAAACCACCAAAAAAAAAAAAAAAAAATCTTCTACAAAGAGCACTCATTTGTTGTCACAAAAAAAAAATAATATTTGCAAACATTTAAAGTATTTGACAATCTAAATAGCATCTGGAAATGTACACATTGCTTTTTTTTTCTCCTCATTTCAGAAGCATGCTAGAAGCAGCACAAAATATTCTGTTCTTTGCTATGAAGTGGAACATACTGGCCTGCATTTTAACTGAATTTATCAGGTCCCTGATTTTGTTTCACAGTCAATGACAACTTGAATTCTACTGAAATAAATATTCATAGCGTGCATATTCCCGTCATATGTGTGAATTTGTAAAGTTAAAGCCTGGTTCCCATAATTAAAGCTATTAGTAAGGATTCCAAGATGGCTTTGTGCTTGTGCAGAAACTTGCAGAAGAATTATCTCCATTTTTTAACAGCAGCACTTGACTGTAACTGACTTACTGCTCAGCTAGTATGGGAGCAAGCATTTTTTACCTGAGGGATAAAAACTGAGCTTTGGGTTTTAAAGGTTCACAATACAGTCACAAAGTAAAATATTCTAAAATACATTAATTTTAAAAACGCCACTAAAAATAAATCTGAGAGAACTGCAAATATGCTCATGGCTGTTCTGAAGGCAAAGGAGAAATGAATTTTGGGAAACAAATTAGTTGTTATTCATTGCTTTCTTCGCTCTAGTCATAATTTGCTCTGTTCAGACCCAATTCTAATATCAGTGACAGAGGCCTGTAAGCTCCGGCTGAGTTGTCATGTTGTGTGGGATTGGCACATGTGCAACTGCTGAAAAATCATTACTGGGAACTACCAAATGCAAGACAGTGACAGTGATATATCCTAATGTAGCAATTCCCAGGATTCCTTGAGGATTGGTTTGGGTTATGCAAGGGTCTCCCTTTGATTCAAATAATTCCATTTTAAATGTTGGGAAAGCATCCAAAGGTGAACTTTGTCTGCAGCAGCAGCACCATCCGGGTAGTGGAAGGGGAGAGAGTATTTGGGGGTAAACACAGAGGAAGGAAGGAAAATCCTGTGCTGCTGCTTGTCATCTGTAGCTTGCCTTCCAAGAGAAAAAGGCTGGCATTTGGTAAAAGAAAATACATGCCTGTAGCAGAGCGGGCAGGGGTGGGAAGGTATCCTGAGATGGGTAGGAAAATGGGGAAATAGGTAGATAGTGCTTGGTGTTACATGAGACAGGGAAATGAGTGTCCAGTGCCAGGTGGGAAAGAGTAACTCCTGGAGATGTGGCAGCTGCCAGAAGTGTCTTTGCAAAAAGAAGTTGATGCACCATTGCAATCAGTAAACTTGATTAGCTAAAGCTATCTAATCAGTGCTAGGGTACCTAACAAACCGAGATGTTCAATTGTCATTGCTTAATTACACTAATA
This sequence comes from Ibycter americanus, assembly GCA_035590275.1. Lineage (NCBI taxonomy): Eukaryota > Metazoa > Chordata > Aves > Falconiformes > Falconidae > Ibycter > Ibycter americanus. Next base: position 87,750,090 of record JAVJGI010000062.1, read on the forward strand.
GGAGAAACATCCCCCCAGAGTTTAAACTTCCCATTTTTCCCTACTATACTTTCTCTCAAGCTGCCCTTCACACCTGGAAGGAGCTTCCTATAAGCATCCATAAAACTATTTCATTAGCTTTCAGCAAATCCCTCATTAAAACTCCTCCTTATCGCAGGTCCTGGATAATGTTTAGATTATGTGGGAAACGGTAACATGCCACTCATGCCCACCAGTAGTCAGACTGTCTAAGGCTGGAAAGGAGTGATGTCCTGATCATACTTTACCTTATTGTCAGCCTGTCCTTCCCTGACCTGCTGGCTTTATCTGCTTCTGTGACAGCTCAGGAAAAGAATCCCTTTTTTAGCCTGATAACAAGATTTATGGAGCCATCATCTGTCTGCCAGTTCTCCTCTAGTAAATTCTGAATCCATTGGCCAATTTTAGCTAAATTTGGCAGTGAAGCAGAAATCTCAAAGATGGTTTAGCTCTCTAAAAAAACCAAGATAACATAAGGTAAAGATACCAACACTACATTCCCCACAGTAAAAGAACACAGTGTGAGCTTGCCTCGAGATAGATATGACGGAATGCATGCAGGAAAAGTGTTATAAATTCTCCACTCATGGGAAACTCTGGTTTGTGCACTATAAAACCCATTATGCTGTCTCTCTAGTGAATTCTCTGATGTGTAATAAGTAGTGCATGAACACTGCGGCGTAGCTATCATTCAGTCAATCAGCATAAAAAGCCAGTAAATCAGAGATAAAAATCTAATAGCTCGTTTAGTTCTGGAGGCCAGTGAACAACTTGCTTGTCAAGCGTTGGCATGGTGGTATTTTTCCTTTTGAGCTATGTCACTGCCCGGAGCTTCTTACAACCAGAAATTGCCCTGGTGTTCCTCACAGGTACCATGAAGGTCTTGGGTGTTAACAAGCAGTGAAAGGCTATAAGGAACACACTGAGCTAAGCTCTGAAATCCTGTGAATAGAGGAGTCCGCAGACTGCAATTTTCCAATATGCTCGTTGCACATGTCTGCAGCCAACTTGTCTGTATGCTTGTACGTTTATGGATAGCACTTCAGGGAAATCTGTGGCTTACAAAAGGCAAACATTTAAATGCAAAGAAGAAAAACAGATCTCCTGAGCGACTGTTGTTAGCAAGCTGCCTTCAGGAGGAGAATAAACCAGATAACATTCTATAAAGCGTGTCTATTTAATAATGTTTTTTTCTGAAATAATGTAGTCTTAGTAGACACAGATGGCTGGGTGTATCTTCCATAAATATCACCTGACTCTGGTCACTGCTATGATTTGTATCAGCAAAAAGTTAAAGGTCATGATAGCTTGGCCAAAGGGCACGCATAGGATGGTGTCAGGGATGAAACAGGGCAACATGCAGTGACACAGAAGGCAGATCATGTACAAAATCAGAGATATTTTCACACTAGAGAAGGAACAACGGCAGCAGCTATTAAAAACAAAGCAGTACATAAAGGGCTTGCTCCTTCAGACTGTGATGAGCCATCTCCAACACTTCCACTATCAAATATAATGCCAGCATCAGCCAGCGGCTGGATTCATTCTCGATAACTATTTAGACTTATGCTACACACCGACTTCATCTTTCTATCACATCAGGTTTGCTGGTATCATTACCTCTGGTCCCTCTGATCCACCACCCTGTACTGAAATCACTGAAAACCAAAAGCTGTGAAAGGGTAAGAGGGCAACAGTCATGCAGGTATCAATCTTCACAAAATTGGATACACAGTCTTCAGATGTGTATTATTGCAGCCTTATAGCAGCCTTCCAGTACTGAAAGGGGGTCTACAACAAAGCTGGAGAGGGACTTCTTACCAGGAACACAGTGATAGGACAAGGGGGAATGGTTTTAAGCTGAAAAAGAGTAGATTTAGATTAGATATTAGGAAGAAATTCTTTTCTATGAGGGCAGTGAGGCACTGGCACAGGGTGCCCAGAGAAGCTGTGAATGCCCCATCCCTGGCAGTGTCCAAGGCCAGGATGGATGGGGCTTGGAGCAACCTGGGCTAGTGGCAGGTGTCCCTGCCCATGGCAGGGGGTTGGAGCTAGATGGTCCTTAAGGTCCCTTCCAACCCAAACCACCCTATGATTATATGGGGCCAAAACCATAGAATCTCCATGTAAAAAAGGTTTCTCAGAAATGTTAGAGTACATAAATATCAGCTTATTAAGGACTGCCATTCAAAACAGACCTTCATTTATGACAAATTCCTACACCGCAGAGTACGCTCTCCAAGAAAGGGAGAGTAATGCAGTCAGACAGTTTCAAAATTATTAATCATAAGTTCCCTTTCCATTTCCCTGAACTCTCATTCAGTAGTTTTCTTCACTGATGTTAAGTTAAAGAGTGATAATTTAAGAAAAAAGACTTGATAATGATGGGGGGGGTTTCGCATTATCCAAAAACCTTTTGCTTAGCAGAAGAGGGTGCGTTACACAGAGAAGAGCATTCTATTGATGCCTCACGAAATATTCTTTGCTTTCCAAATCACTGCTTTGTCTGGGTTACATGATAAAATGATTTGTAATCTCCATCAGACTGTGAAAAGCAGGTATCCTCACCGATTGGGAATAAAGTAAAATTGCAAAATGTGGCTGCACTAAAATTAAAGAGCAGATGATGCTTTATTGAACTCAGCAACATCTGTCAACATATCGTAACAAAAACTCCCACAGTGAACAAAAGTCACCAGTGCAGCTTTCTTACTTCCAGAGACGTTTGCTGATTTAAAAATGATGTACATGAAAGAGAATCAGGTCTTGAATTTATGAAAGTGCACTTGCCTATACAGAACTGAGGAAGAGAAACACACTACAGGATGCTCACACGCAAGATTCACGCGCTGGATGACAAGTGTACATGAGTGTGATGACTACATTCCCAGGCATGGAGAGAGGAGGACCTGTCGCTTCATTGCTCCTGGATAATGAATCATCTAGCAATAAATTCTTCCAGCTGACTTTTCCCAAGGATCCTCATTGCAGATGCGACAGACACGGAGATGGAGACAAGCAGCAGCCACTGCACCGCAGCGTGGGGAGTACAAGGGAGAGGTCAGAAGAGCAAGTTTCCTACCCAGCGTGCGAGGCTTGACAGCTCTGAAGGTACCGGGGACACTTCCATATGGCTCACCCACAAGCCCTCTACAGCTGAGGGATCCACAACCAGCACAACAGATATAACTTGAGCCCTAACAAAGCCAAGGGAATTTCACCAATAGCTACAACAGTGCCAAGTATTCCACCTGATCGCTTTGAATTTTTTCCAAGCACATTAACAAAAGATGGTGTTTCCTTTGATATATAAAAGAATGGAGACTTGAAAAAGTCTCTCAACGTCGTTCAGCAATGCCTTTTGTTTCAACATAATGTTCAAGTAACATTGAAGTTGCAGGCAGGATTCAAGATTTTCATTATTTTTAAAATTTTCACCCCATTTTTACCATGGTAATTTTTTTGCTCCATACATTACATATAAACTAAATAACTTAGATCAAACAAATCAACAGTTCTGCAGCAGAAAAAGCAGGAAGGAAACTAAGTGTTTCCACTGATACATTTTTGTATCATACATAATTGCACTGATGCAGTGTAAATTCTGTTAATCTAAAGCATTCATTAAGATGTGACACCATGGAGTACTACATCTGTAAAATGCAGATGTTGAGTTCTGATGACATCATTTCTAAAAGAAATATGGGCCCCGAATAAGCAAATATATTGGCTGCTATTTATGTCTCTCTTTCACCTTCTTTGTGCCTTTTCCCTTTCCCCAACGGGGGCGAGAAAGGGCCGAGGTTCTGCCCGTAGCCGTGCCACTGCGGTGAGCCGCAGAACAGAGTTCAGCGAGCTGTGGGAGCGCCCAAATTTACCAAACTCCTTGTGGCTCATGGCTGGTTTGCGCTACCACAGTAAGGTAGATGTGGAGCTTTTTCCCCCACCACGGGGACATTAAAACCTCCTTTTTGCTATGGGGACATTTTGGTGTCTATTAATATATTTGAACATGAGCTTAAACTTCTTCCCTTTATAGGCACTCTGTATGTGGCCTCTTACTTCCTATAAACTCATAGGAACTTCATACACTTGACATCCCTGGCTCATGCAAGTTGCCAGGTAGCACTAACAAGCAAAGGCACAGATGACACAATCATAGCAGCCTCATTGACACCAAAATGTCTTTGATTTCCTAGCAGTTGTTGCAAGAACAAGGACTTACTGGGACAATGCATGGCATTCTCTCAGCATGCCTCTGACTCATGCCATTCTGCTCTCCTGTGCTCTGGGCAGAAAGAACATGGTACGTGATTGCTGGGGAAAATGAAGGGGTTTGGTCTGGGGTTTTTTTGGCTATACTTTGCATAGTCAGGATTCCCTTAGGTTTGAAGAGGTATGACTTTTATTGAGCCTTGCAAAAGCAGGGTAAGGATGTGTCCTCCTACCAACAGCACATGCAAACCAGCTCAATAGAGTATTATACACTATACCCTGAAGACCACATAAAATGTAGTTTTAAAGTTAACTGGATACTACAGCACACATAATTCACAAGAGTAGAATTATATTTCCAGAGATACATTTTTAATATTATTTCTTACTCTGCTCACCCCAGGCAAATTTCTCGCAATCAGCTGAAACAAGATCTCTGCTACAGGTACAGAAATTCTGCACTACACAGAAAGCAAGTCGTTAGAAATCCACATCCTCTTTTTTATTTTGGGAGACACATTGATTTGATTGCTTTCCAAAATTGAAAACAAACCCCATGCTTCTGAAAACCTAGCCCTTCTTTTGATTCAGTTAAGCTGATTTAGTTCAGCATAAAACAATAGGATAAACGTCAGCGTAGGCTGTCTGCAAATTCTATCCCAAGGTTCAACTTGGTGTAAATTTTGGAACACAAAACCTAAATTGTCACTGCCACAATGGCATGCAAGTCAAAATCCACAAAGCAGTGACTGTGGTGAAGCTTTGCACAAATGTAAGGGTCTTCCAGATCTTGATATGGGGTTTATTATTTCTTCAGATTAGCAAGTGGTGGAGCTCAGAAAGTCACCATTCAGGATACAAATGTGATGTCTCCCTTACACTACATACATACCCTAGTAGAATTCAACTTGCAACTCTATCCATTGTCTGCAGGGTTTTACAGTATGCTTCAACAGATCTGTAGGATGCTTAACATTTTTCTATTAAACTTTACAGAATTGTATGCCATTTCCATCCAATCCTACCTCATTTTTATAGATGCTATTGATTTATACTATAATTTTAAGACATGCCTGCTACAGACTTAATTTTTGATTGTATTGTAATGAGACTCCAACATCTTATTCTTCATGTTGCTGCAGTATCCTTAACCTTTTTTTTCAGCTCCTTAGGATATATCCACAATGATACTGTACATTTTACTCCTCTCATTATTTTAGGAGAGAAGCACACCTTTTAAGTCAAGCCCCTTCCTGATGAGTTTCTGTGCACCTACTAATGTTGGGTTCTGCACCTGCAGCTACTGGCACCTTACTGAAAATCCAAGCATATGTGGCCTGTGTTTATTTAGGTTAAAACAAGGAAGCATCCAACAAATCTGATAGAAGCTGCGCACTTTCATGAATCAGTCTGTTTTACAGGTTCCATCTGCTCTTAAGTGCTTCCCAGAGAACAAACACTGTGTCACTATACTGCATATTTCCATTGCACTATCCCAAACACACTTAAGCTGCTGACAGATTAATGCTTAGTTCACTTGTGGCATACATTCTTGGGTTCTTACACATGTTCTTATAAGGAAATGGAACTCACAAAGCACTTAATCACAAGATGGGGTAGTGTTGTTGCACCGAACACAACACACCAACTTTGTTTCAGGAACAGGCTAAGGTACCTCTATATAAGCCATTGTTGTCGCTAGCCCTGCCAAAGACCCTGGAAATCAAATGGGTTTTGTCAACCTCAGTTAAACAAAAGCAAGCAGAAACTTGCCAAAGGGTAGCCCTGGGGGCTAGGGATGAGCCACCTCAGGAGTGTGCCGAAATGGCCAAAGGATTGCACTGTTTGCTGGAATGCAACCTGTACGGCTTAAGCATGCATGTATTTGCTTGAAGCCATTACAAATAGATCTTGATAAAATGGCTGCAAAGAAAGGAAATAACAGGCCGATATAAAAAGCAACAGCAACAAAACTCAAGTAAAATACAACCCAACTTGCTAAAGACATCAGCAATCCAGTTAATTGTGGATTTACCCAGCTAGGAAGCAGTAACAGCAAGAGAAACTGGTATGAGTATATACAAAACATGAATATACACCATGAATATCTGCATTTGTGCCTGGGAGAAAGGTAGAGTTTCAAGGAGAACCCTTTACATCCTTACCTGATGTAAAACAAGCTCAACTAGTTCAGAGCAGCCAAGAACCTCACTCTGTCTTATGTTTAAATATAGGGCACCAAAAGGAAAGGGATAGTGTTTTAGGGCGGGTATCAGAGAAATTGTAAGTAAATTTTCTTGCACATTCAATCTGGTAAATATTTGTCCAGTTCTGACCTTTGAAACAGATTTTATAGAAGCAGAATAACCCCCCAGTTATATATACCACACCTTTATCACGAACAGTGACGGCCTTTTGCTACTGAATTGTACGTTGCTGAGACCTTCAGTTAAACCAGGACCCACAAACCACCACCGACTTCTATGGAGCTGTGTCCTTTTCATTGATCAGCAAATTTGTAGTCACTTTTCCCTTGCTTAACTTAGCAGGGTCTGAGTACAAAAATTCTCTGTGGGTTTTTACGAGGGTCACTGGATGCAGTAAATGCTCTGTCCCTGATATTTTTTAAATGCAAAGGTGTAGGCACAGTGACAGTCCTCGCCCCTGCAAAAGGGAAGGGAAAAGTCATGTCCCCCCACTGCAATATCTGGAGTTGGTTCTTCACCCATGGACACAGTTCAACACACCAGAGGTGTATAACCAGTGTACTTTCTTGTTCTCCTCAAGGTATCAGGAGACAGGAGTACTTCCCTGGGACAATGCTGCGCCCAGAGCAAGGCAGGGGTTGAAAGCATGGAGTACTTAATAAAATCAACAATTTTAGTAAAAGTCAATATACTTCTATTTGCATCACAGCTTAATGTTGATGCTCTGCTACACTAAAAAGAGCTTTCCCCCTGCTCCTTTTCCTCTCTTTCTTTCCCTCTACCAGCACAAGCAAACTTGCATAATTTGATAGCATCTCTTGATAAATACCCAGCATTGGTCGAGCTCACCTGCGCTGCAAACGTGCCAGCAAGACGATACACAGATGAACTGAATCCAGACGGGTAGCAACAGATAAAGCTTGAGTATGCATTCAGGATGTTATCTTACTGCAAGCACGTAAACCTGCTTTTCATCTCCAAATTCTGAGATGTTGAATTGGTAGAGGTAACATTACCCAACTTGGTTACACGTTTTGAAATCCCTTGAAAACTAAAAGGCCTTACGCTGGTGCAGTACTGGGACAAATACCTTAGGCAACTTATCTCTAGCTATTCTCATGAAAGCAACTAACTTGTAGGTCATTCCCTTGGTCACAAGTTACTTTGTGTGATTTTTTTCTAAGATTTGAGAAGTTACACTATGTTCCATAGGACACAATGCCTGTGTTTCAGAACACCTCAAACAGTAGAACATGCAGCAATTTCCCATTCTTTCCAAGCAAGATCTCCAGTCATATTTACATAAACATTTTTAAAACATGTATTTTGTGCCACTGTCTAAAGCAAAGTTCTCCACAAAATGCTGTGGTAAATCTTGCAAATTCCCCATATGACAAGAAAATTAATCTCCTACGTGTTTTTCCTTTTTATGACTGTATATACTGAGGCTTTTGTTTTGTAGCCATGTAGAATCTAATTCCGTTTTTCAAATTCTGCCAAACACACTATTGCGTGAAAAGATTTTCTTTTCTCTTTTCTATTTCATCAACAATGAATGGAGTAGAAAGACCTGGTTTAGGATGCTTCTTCTTGTTGGCTGTCACTTTTGCCAGTTTTCAGAAGACTTCTGAAATGCTGGCCAGCCTTAAAAGTACATTAAATCCTTGGTGTGCATGATTCAACATACCTGAATTAATATGGAAATATATTCATGATGTGGCTGTAATGAACACACTTTGATTCCGGAACTTTATCTGCACTTCTGGCAGCCCATCAACCGTATCTTCCAAGAGTGCACTGCATGGCTAGACAAAGCTGATTTTCCTCTAGGAAAGTATTTGCAACTGTGGCAGTATCTGTTTTCTTTGCCCTCTTTCTTTTTTATCTTTTGCGATGATGCGAAGAAGTTAAAAGAAAGCCTTTTCCTCCCTAATTTTGATATTTCTGGGCTTCTCGTAATTGCTCTTTGGTTGCTTATACACTTCCCCCTCTACTGTGTATTGCATTCCTCAGTTTTCCTCCAAGATGACTTTATTTTGTTTGTAAAATACCTATTTTTTATTATTTATTAGGAGACTTACATCATTTTCTGAAGGTTGGTGTTTTGGTTTTTTTTTCTCTCTGATATATTTATCTTGCTCTCACTTCTGTCAGCTTTCATGGCCCTTTTGGCAGCCTACTTTCTCAGAGGCTTTTTCCTTCGCAGTGCTATAGCCTGTCTTTTGTTAGCCTTCCAACATTTGTAATCAGTTATCATCTTTGTTCAGCTCTTTACCCACAGTCATTTGCTTCTTGTTTCTCCCTTCTTACTTTCATCTTCAAAGTCACGTAACTAAAGGCTATTCAGGTTTCTGTGTCTTGCCTGATGATGAAATGACAAACTGAGAACTGAGAAAAGATGTTCCAGTGCGCTCAAGGGAAGAGAAGGGCATCTGGGAGAGGTAAGGAGATTGGAGAGAAGCACTGAATCACCTGCTTAACCATGGAATTGGATTATCAGGGGATCAGCAGGCATCTCCGGGTTTGATACCAGCAGACAGATAGATTCTCTGGTAGAAAACCAGAGTGGAAAAGAAAGAAGAAGCACCTTTGGTGGCAGCCAAGGCAATAGGAATATGCAGGATGGTTTTGCAGGTGGGTGTAGGGTTACATCATACCATCAACCCTTTCACTCTAAACTGCATAAACCAACATTTAGATGTTGTACAGAGAAGTAAGGAGATTAGAAGATTAGCCATTGACTAAATTTCTGAAGGCCAGGAACTGTTGTATTTACGAGGTAGTGCAACTAGTGTTTGTGTAGCAGTCAATATTCTCAGCATTTCCTGGACTAGTCCCCTACGGCACAATTCTACTCCTAATTATATGAAGCAGAGTGCTATCCTAATGTATTTGTGTCGTTTCTTATACCAGGATTAGATAATTTAGAACTAGTTCTGATACCTTCAAATGTTCCCTGTATAGAAGGACGGGATTTTCTTGTTTTATGGGGTTAAGGAAAACTGCCTGGCAGACCCTGACCAGGTCAAGAGAAATACAGCTCACAGAGATTTGATACAGTGGACAGGAGTATGCATCAACCTGTTAACCAAGGTAGCATTATGCACAAGCTTAGTAAACACAGGACCTGAAAATAAGGATATTTCTGGTTTTCAGAGACATCTGAGTAATTAATTCTTAATAGGATCTTCCATTACATTTTAGTCCTTTTGCTCAATCACTGGTAAATTAAAGAATTGATGAGCTTGTGGTCTACCATCACACCAGTAACTGTGTGGTCTCTAGGATTTGCTCGCTGTAGTAATCTACCTTTTGCTCTTGCCTGCATGTTCAGGTTTTTCTCTTCCTTTCCTGTCAACATCAGTCTGGGAAATTTCAGCTTTACTCAGCATCACCTATGTTGCTGCAGAAGCTCTCTGACCTACATTCTCTGGTTTCTCTGCTGGATGGATCATCTCACTATGAATTTGGTCATTCATTGGCACAGTTCTTGTTTGACAATACTTCCTTCAATTTTCTGGTTCTGCACACCCCTCCGCAAAGCACCGTCTTTCCATCACTCACTCTCCCTGGCCACTCTCATTGATTCACCCTTTAAACAGACTCTATGTTCTTCAATTTCTTCGCTCTCCTTATCTGCTGTTCCTTTCCTCTTCCCTCCCTCCCAACTGTATTTTTCATTTTCAGTAACTTTTCCACTTTTTCAATAGAAAAAATTGTTGCTTTTTCATCCTTTTCAGCCTTTATCTCTAAGGTTGCTTAGACTGTTTTCGTGCTTAAATATCGTGATTTTTCTTTTTCACCACTGTTCACATCTCCACCACTAGGCACTCTTAACTGATTTCCTCCTTAGAAGTACTGCCAAGTCTCCACTCTCTGCCTCCTCAACTCAAACTGACAATTTATTCAAACAAAGAAATAGATATTTTCTGACTAAAATCAGACTCTTCCTAATTCTCCCCTCAGAGAATGCATTGTTCCTTACAACTTCTCTGCTATTTTCTGCATGCCCTCTCTTTTCTTCTCTTTCATCAGAGATAGCATTGTTCAGTTTATTTTTTAATGATTCTCCTCCCCTTTGTCTCCCTTTTCACCATGACTTCTGCCTCTAAAATAGCTTTTTCAAAGCAATACTTAGTTACTGTCAAAGGAATCCAAAACTCCTCATATGTATCTATTTTTAACTGCTAATTGTTCCCTTGACATCACTTCCCAATCCCATTTTAGCTCAGGTTCTAACCAAACTTTTGTTTAGAATCTGTGTGCCATCAGCTCCCTCCGCCCCTTTTCTTCTTCGCAAAATTCACCCCGACACTGTGAATTCTCAACAATTGTTCTCATAATCCTCCCAGCTGAATAACCATGCTGCATTTTTCTCACAGCACACAAGTCTGTGATACCTACTCATGCAGTTGTAGGTTAGTACAGGAGAGCTTTGTATTTGCTTAGTACATGTTTAATACTCACTTCTATTTTAGTCACCTTTAATTGGTGTGTAATAGCAAACAGACTAATGAAAAGAGCTCCAGCAAGGGCTGCGTAAGTTCTTACTTTGTAAATTGCAAGTATGCATGTACAAAAAAAAAAAAAAAAAAATCTCCTGATTACAAGACAAAGATACCAAGTATTACTGTTTAATTAAAAAAAACCACACACACACACCCCCCAAAATAATAAAATAACAAAAACCCACACACACAAAAAACCCCAACAAACAAACAAAGCAACCAAACCAAACCAAAAACAAACCCAAAAAACTCCAGCCACCTGAATCTTTCAGTTCTGGTAGGCAGGTAGACTAGATCTGAAATCCTTATTCTAGACAAAGCTCAAAGCCCTGAATGGTCTAACATCTTAAGCTGAAAGAGATCCTACAGTGCAAAAATCCCCTGATCTCTACAGCTTAAGTTATGGTTGACAGAGATCCCAGCCCTTTCAAGAAGCGTCTTAGAACACCTTGGCAATGCTATGTGACAGATGGAGAAATTGGCACTTGTGGTTGTGTCAGAGAAAAATGAAACGCTGAAAACTTGGTGATGTAGTTCACTAACATCACTAGGAGATCACTGCCTGTAAAATTGAGATTCAATAGCTCTTGGCATAAGTGAAAGGTGAAACTAGAACTGAAACTAGAAGCTAGAACTGAAGCTAGTAAGCACCAGTATACAAATACAGAGCTACTGGGTGAACACTGTCAGAAAAATCTTGCAGCAATGAAGCTTTTATTTTAAATTTTAAAAAGGCTTAGCCTACCTAAGAAATGTGGTATATACTGAAGGAGGTACTGCAAATTAACGCTGATATTGCTGAACTTCCACTCCTGAGTGATAGAGTATATTGGACAAGCTAGAGACGGCAAATTTATGCCTGAAAAACAGCTGGCATGACTGGAGAGAATAATAAGAAATTTTACCCACATGCACAATATGTGAAAACGAGGAAAGGTCGATGGTGGAGCACTTACGGGGGTGTGAGCTCTCAGAAGTCATTGAGGATTACACAGCTGAGTATCAATTTGGGGCACAACACCTCGTTGTAATGGAAGGATACAAGAAAAACAACTAGAAAAGAACCACAGAATCGAAGGCACCGGTGCTACGCAAACGTACGTAGCAAGCAAGCAGCAAACCAGAAAATCCATTTCCTTGTGGGAAATGGACTGATCAGGACACAGATAACATAGGCACCAGACTTCAGACAGAAAACATGTCTTTTTCATTTTTGGAAAAGGCTGTTGGGATTGGAGCGGTCTGGAGGGGAGGAAGTCGGGAAGAGCGGGCTGCTGAAGTGCTTTAAGGGATTCCTAAAGATATCAGGCCAGGGACAAGCATGCTCCCTGTTTATCTATAAAATAGGTACCCTGAAGCCAGAAATCATGCAAATGTTGCTACAAACATCTGTCTTCTTGAAGAATTACCTACAATTAACCAGAGACAATACACTCTCCAATTTATACTGGGTTTTCCCTCCTGGAGGGCCAACAAAAAAAGAACCAAGCAGAGTTTACAGTTTTCATGGTTCTGTGATGTATATTTTTGTCCTTTCAGATCTGCAGAAGACATGTCTGAACTTCTCCAGAACACAAACTTCTGACTAAAATAACAAATATTGTGTTTATATAAATATATATATAAATAACAAATATTATGCAGCAAAAAGTGTTACTGCGAGCCCTGTGTTATCTCACATAAAGAAGATGTGAGATAAAGTGGGGGTAAAGTAGGAACAAGGAAATTATCATACACGTGTACAAATGTTCATATATACCCCAATTTTTTGAGAAGCTGTGTAACACGACCTTACAGAGTACAGTGCATGAGAAGGTCTGACTTACACTAGGAGACACATGTTCAACTGAAGAATGTTTTTGCTAGGCTACAAATATAACTTGTAACATCAACAGTCTCTCATAAGGATTTCTAACTGCTTCTTGAGCAGTGGCTGCTAAGGATGGCTGGCCTCCACTGATTTATGCTAATAGTGTCAGCTAATTTCATGGGACTCACCAAACACAAGCAGTGAAGACTGAGCTGCTACCAACAACCTGGGAGAGAGGACAGCGGAGAGGTGATCTTGGTGCTCACCGCTGTTGCTACCTGCTTTAGCAGTTTGTCACTATCAAGTTCTCGTCCCTCTGCTGAAGGTGCGCCAAGGCTGCTTAGCGCTCCTCACTCAACTTACAGCAACAGCTCCCGGAGGTTCCAAAGAGCCGTGGTGCTCCAGCCTTGCACGTGTCCACAGACACAACCCACTCTTTTAGCAAATGTACTTCATTCTTCCTTTCACAAACCTCTGATGTTTACCTGGGACTACTATCTTACCATCTCTAGATGACAAATCAACGGGACCATTCATGAATGAAAAAATATTTTTTATAATTATATAACATATATATAAAATACAGAGTATTTATATATAAATGTATACTTTTAATATAAAATAACTAAATGTTAATTCACACGTTTTTGTTTAGACAACGGAAAGAAAGGATATCCCAGCTGTTCAGATTTTCCCATGAGCTGTACCTTTTTAAATCTCTCCCAGTTCTTTGGTAAGATTTCTTTTTCTCTTCTTTCCCCATGTTTCGCTCTAAACATTAGAGATAAATGCCTGTGGCCATTTTCTAAAACCCCAGAAAAGTGAGCAAGGTAGGTTTTATTCTTTCTGTTCTTTGTTCCATTCTTTCTTTGAATTGCTTTCTCCACATTTTTGTCTCACTCTCGGGTGATCCCAGAGGTAAAGATTTATGTTTACTACTGATGTTTTATGATTAAGACACTGAACTTTGGTCACTGAATTACTACTATCTGGAGGTTCAGAAACCTGCCAGCCTCGCACAAGTCCCCGGGGGTCCTCCCCGACGCCGACTGGCGCTGCAGCCAGGCTTTAACCCTTAAGCACGAGCATCCCCTAGTGGCCCTGTTTATCACTGCAGATTTGAGTTTTCTGAGCGCCTCAGAACTAGCCGGGATTCAGGAGTCACCCGAACTCAGTAAAGAACCATATATATTTGATCACAGGTAAAGAAAAAAAAAAAAAAAATCTAATTTATTTCCATTCATTGCATATATCATGTGTGTGTTACAAAACACACACCTGTAAGAGCAGGATTTTTTGGTAAAACACAGTTGAAAGGAGGGGAAAATCAGACCAGAAGAAAACCTGACTCTGTTGGAGAGCCTTTTTGAACATGAGAAAATAGGTTAAGAGCCTCTTCCAAGAATATTAGGTTCTACATATATTTTTGGCTTTTTTACAAGATCATGACTCATGGAAACAATACTATAGCAACCATCAATTTTTAATCTGCCTTTCGACTGAAGTGCACATACTTAGAAAACTACCATCCATCCTATCTATTGAATTAGAATTCTAAACAAAAAAATCCTGGCTGACATTTTGTTCACACAATGAAAATTCAACCATGTTCTCAGAAAATACTCAACATGAAGCACATCCCAGTCACTCTTCTTAAGCCCAGCTCTTTGCAAAACAATCCAAAATTGTGTTGGCTGGGATTGTTTTCCCTCTTCCCTAAAAGACTTCAGTCACTGAGGAAAGGTGAAGTAATGGGATATTGCAAAACACCGCTGGAAGGGATAGAGAATAGGAGCGAGAAGAGCAGACAAATGATGCCCGTCTAACACAAACATGGGATGCTCGCACCTACCCAGCTCCCTCCCACTCCAGAATCAGAACAGCCACATCAGCACAAGCCCTGTACCAGTGCTGACTCAGCGGAGGGAGGGCGCAGCGGGAAGGATGTGCAAGGCTGCCGGGGAAAGAGACAGAACAGCACCTCTGCACGACGCTCCTGTGTGGGATGAAACGAAGGAATTTCCTCTTGTTAACGCTGGAGCCCTCCACTAACACCTAACGCTGCAGCACTGGAGATGGAGGGTTGTTAATTAAAACAGCCCATCAGAAAATCAGTGGGATTTACGCATTAGCTTTAAATTCAGCAGGAGATTATGAGCAGTGCAGAACAGAAACAGAGGAACATGCTTGTTCTCTCCATATCAGAATCTCACCAGACATGATGCCACAGGAGGCGACACGACTTTACCCAGTCCCTCTGCTCCCTAAATCCAGTAGGTACATGGTGTCGCTTAGCTACTTCTTTTCCTCCTATTACTCTTGTCGCAATAGCTGAGGACATCTAGCAGGATTTTATAACAGCAGCATACTTCCACCCTTCGTCTGCAGTGTAAGCACTAAATACTTGAGACAAGGGGGGAAAAACACCCCAAACCCAATCCCCAGAACATATGTGCTTTCTCTGGATCGGAAGGGCTAAATACTGGGGTCCTTCCTCAGCGGTAACCCAAGGGAAGCCTGCCTTCCTCAGTATCTCTGCATCTGATCCTGCAGGAGCAGCAGTCAGCCCAGAGTGTGAATGTGCTAACTGAGCCATGACAACCCCATGTAACACCTCTTGCTGATATTCTGTTATTCTGTGGTTAAGGCTCATGAGGATTTTTGAAAGGAAGTTTATTTTTGCAAGCTGCCGAGGGCTGATGGTGACGTGGGGCAGCTTTCACTTAGGCAAATGTCTTAACTTTTGTTACGGCTCTTGGACAGACAGGCAATTACTGCGACAATTACAAGAAAAGCCGGGTTGGGTACATTTTGGCTTAGGCTTTTCAGTGAAAGTAACATGTTGCAGGTTTTAATAACTAACGGACAGTCATAGTTCAGCACAGAAGGAGAAGGCAGCTTTTCATCTTGACAGCCGCCATCTCTTCCCTTCTTTTGGAAGGTCTAAAAATATTTGAGAGGTCCTAAACAATGTTCCTTCCAGGTTATTGTCACTACCTAAAACACAGAGGTTGGTATTCAGTATGACAAATCAGTTTTATGTAGTTTAACCATCTGTCTCTGCCAGCCACACGAAGCGGATGGTTCTGAAAAAGCCAGCAACCATCGTAATGAAAGTATATGTTATGACACAACGTGTCACACAGCACTGAAAATTAATCCTGCTGCTAAAAAAATGGAAAATGCACAATAAACACATTACCTGAAATTAAAATTGGTTTTGACCATATCTCCAGAGCCTTTAAAGTTGTAACAATGATTTCCTATTCATATGGACTGCTCGAATTCTCAGGTGATTCCCTGCGGAGAGCTGTATGAATACTTTTTCCAGAGCTGAGGAAAGGAAAATAGATAGCTATAATGGAACTGCAGGAGCAGCCAAGCAGTAGATTGATTCAACAGGAGAAATTCAATGCATCCCAAAAGATTTCCTAGGATTTGCTCTCCCGCTGCTCAGGGCACAATTTGTTGTAATGAGAAACTGAGGATTTTGTTTCAGGTGTGCCAAAGCTTGTAGTGGTGACTTGAAGGTATAAAGAAAAAAAACAATAACTGAAAATCTCTCTTAAATAATGCTTTTGGATGAGGAGAGAACAAGGAAAAGCTCTTCAAGGTGGAAAAAAGGTCAAATATCTTACGTAAATAGTATTCCTTAAGAGATACTAATTGAATGCACAGTTGGACCCTTTCCTTCATCTCCAAACTCCTGCATTAAACAGCTTGAAAACTACAGTACATTTCAGTAAGCAGCACAGAGAAAGCTTTATTGAATTATCTGGTAAAATTGTACTTGGTCTTACTGTAATCTCTGCTCTCAAAAGTGTCTGTAGAAAAATCCTGTTTTCAGTTGTGAAGAACTGAGTTAACAAGTTATAAAATAAAAAGTAAGTGAGGGTGGTGGTTTTTTATTAGTATTTAATAAGGGAATATTTAAGCAGGCAGACTACCTGTTCACCTGGAGCATGGCACACGGTAGAAGGCTGGCAGGAAGCATGTACTGCTGCAGCACTACGTAAGCCCTGTTTGAAAGGTTAAGTGGGACATGCATGACGTGAATTTCACTCCAAAGAAATGTGAGAATTTGTAGGCACTCACGCTCTCCTTCATAAGTAATAGTCATTATGAACCCCGAGCTTTTCTACAGCTCTGAAGTACCACCGTCTATGCAGACTTCTCGCTAATCACTTTACAGTGACAGCTCTGAAATGCTGTGTTGTTTCTCAAGTAAAGCCCAGGGTTTTATTCAGAAACAGGCTGCCAGATGAAATTTCCTCAGGCAAAACGCTGAATGCTGATGCCATCCTGGTTTGTTTAGGGAAGACACGCAAACCTTGAGATGTTCATGTTCACAGCAGCACATCCCATCCAGCACTAGCACGCCCCTCACACTTCTCAACATCACACTATGAACTGGAATGTCACATGGCGTAGAAGAACCAACAGAGAAGAAAGGGATGCTCTAAAAAATACCTTACGAAGAATGAACATTCATGTGTGCATGACATTGTATCTGGACATTCAGCACAGGTTTACATTTAGTTACAAACAATACAATGCAAACATCCCAGACCCAAAAATTTGAGTCTTGGTGCTTTCAGAACACAGACCAAAGCAGACAGCACCCGCCCTTTCTCCACGAGATGACCAAAGTCGCATTACAGCCCCACGCTCCAATCAACTTCAAGACCTACCACATGAAGTAGGATCCCCTAGAGCATCCTTCCTTATTGGTAACAAGCATTCAGATGCGGAAACTCTCCCAGCACATCGCGTAGGAGCAAGTACTGACCAGGAGAGAAGAACAACAAGTGTTTCACCAGCTCAGCCCCTTCCCAAAATAAGGACCAGGGGCTCTTTCAGTCCAGTTGGAACTGCATTTTGCAAGAGGTTTTTTATTCTTTCTGTAAACTACATATAGAATATACAGAGATTATACATTATTTCAGCCAGCTACCTGTCCCTCAAGCTTGACCTAGCTCAGCGTAAAATACAGGTGCCCCCATGGCAATGGAATCTGAAGCAGAAAGTTGGCTTCTGATCAGGAATGGGGCAGCATCTGGACACAGGGAACAGTGAGGAGCTAATACTCAGCAATTATTACAGTTCCTTTCATCATTTCATTTGCTCTTAGCCTGACTGCAGAAGCAGAAAAGGAGTTCTACCTCATCCCTTAACCTGGAAAGCAAGGCAAGATGTACAGCAAGGAATCAAAGCAGTAAGAAGCATCTAGAGGAAACACATGATCTTTGCTTTTAATGAGAGAGCCCCTTCTCCCCTCATCTTTGGAAACAGTTGAACCAATTACGTCTCTTACCTGTATGGTTCCAGAGTCCTGCTGCCATAATACAAAGCTTCTTCCCAGGATTCAAGGTTAATACAGGCATCCATGGCACAGTCAAGCATTTTCAGCTGATAAATATTTGTGTCTGGAAGACGACCCATACTGCTGCTCAAGAGATTCTGGCATCTTGCCAGAACCTGCTCCCACTCTGTTATTAGCCTTAGTTAAAGAAATATCTCTAATCAAACAAAAATACAAGTTCTAAATGTTGTTATCAAGGAGTAAGAGCTACAGGGCATTAAGATAAAAAAGCTGCCACCATTCCAGACTCTGCTTCAATTCCTGAAAACATACTTGAACTCAGGAGTGGTAGCTTAGGTAACTATGCTTTGTTTACATTTAGCAAAACAATTTCTAAAGAAGGCAGTACTTCAGCAATAAAGGGTAAAAGAAAGATGACAAAAGGAAAGGATATTTTAATACATAACAAACTAAAATTCAAATACTTTTTATTTAGCTGCTGAAACATTATTATTTACTTAAGATACGCCTCCAAATCTTACATCCAAGGGCAAGAACCCATGGAAATGTGTCTTAACAAAATGCCTCAGCAGCTAAAAAAAGGAAAATATTTTTTTATATATTAAAACAATGACACACACTTTAAAGCTGCCTGAGATTTTGTTTAGAATTCCCATGAAATCAGAACCTTTTCTTGAAATGAATTAATTTTCTATCTCCTTGAAACAGTTGTAAAGAGCATTGTTTTATTTTTTCAAGTACAGCTGCATGTTTCATGCATGAGGAAGAAAAGTATTGCATTCTGATATCTGACTGCAGTTCAGGTTTAAGGATCCCGGCAGTAAAGAAGATCTTTACCTCCAATGCTACAAGAAGACATTTTGTGTGTTTGGGAGAGAGGAAAGGTAAGCTGGAGCTTGCATTCACTTTAGTTGGATATTCCTTACTGCAAATCACTTATTTTCATTACATTCCACACTGATCTGACTTCTCTGTAGAGCAGATTCCTCTCGCTCTGACCACACCTAAGCTGAATACAAATACTCCCAGACTGTGAGTGAGTACTCTCATCTGGGACTTTATGGGAGTCCCAGAATGCAGGCAGTCTAAACACCAAGAAGATACCATATACACCAGTAAAAACAAATCAAATAATAATAAAAATTAAAAAAAAAAAATGGACTTATAGTATGAGAAGTAATAGCATTGTTTGCATCACAGCCCTTTCCATACAATCAGCTCAAGGAAGTTCAGCAGTTATCTTCATGACATAACTGAAAATACTATTCACACCAATCCAGCAAGGGATTTAAGTGTACAATGATTACCCTGTGATGAAGTAATTAGTCCTTCTTGAACATGGGAATATTTACATACTTAAATTTAAGTATGTGACCACTCGTGGCTGGGCCAGGATTTATAACATGGTTGTTACAAGGCTAAACTAATTATTTGTGAATTGCTCTCATGCCCTTGGATTGAAAGAACCATATAAGGGAAGGAATGTGTTATTATAAAATTGCACCTTAACCTTTGTATCTCTGGCAAACATCCATGTATTCTTTACAACTGATTAAGGACAGACAAACAGAAGAATGAGGGATATTATTTCCACTTGATACAATTTTTGCAGAAAGTACAAAGCACTGACATTCTTGAAAGATTACCATTTTAGCTGATGCACAGTATTAGCCTGTGTGCTTTTATTTCTCATCATACTGCTTTGTTCCCTCACTAGCATCTAACAGCAACTGTGCTATAGTGCAAAACCTGTTGGGACCCAATTTTCAGGTATATAAATTGCAAAGTGTAAAACCCTCTATCAGCCGCAACAGGACAAAAGAGGAGATGGCTGTCCTGCATCTGCCCAAGACTAGCTCCTCAAGGAGCTCTGCTACTACTGTGTGGCCTGAGATGCAGAGGAATCCTTTTCTCCAACATAATCCCCTTGCACTGGACTTTAGCATCTCAGTTTGTATGCTTAAACTGGAATTTGGGCTTAAGACAGTTCAGTCACACCTATTGTTTCAGGTTCTTTAACTGTAGCTTTAGCATCACAACACTGCACCAGTTACCATCAGTAGCTCGGATTTTGGAAGTCACCAACTTTCTCAACTGTAGGAACTGTTGGTTTAATTTGCTAAAAAAAAAAATAAAAATACGTTTGCAGAAACTAATGACGGCATGCTTCAGTCAGCAAGCAAGATTTTCTATTCATTCCTGGCAAGTGGACAAACTTTAGGGTCCCTCATCAGGTACTGCGCTTGGCACCGCATGCCAATTAGCACCGGCATTGTGGTGCAATGGCAGGAAAGATGACACATCTCAAATAGCCCCTTCCTGAGAACAAAAGCCGCACTGACAACAAGGACATATTTTTTTCAAGCGGTCCTGATACCTTTTGCTACAATGAGTTTGATTCATTTTTATGTATCAGTTAAATCAGCCATCTTAATTAAAGCCACTTGCAAAATTCAGGAGGTGCAATTTCTCCTGAAATTAAATATAGGAACGTTAAATAGGGCCAGTATTCTTGCTCCTTTCTTTTGGTATAAAAATGATTGCAACTGCACGTTGCATATCTATAACTTAATTTTCAGGTTAAAACCTGGGCCCCGAAGTACAACTGGATGCCTGGAGATCTATTTCAGCATTGTTTTTCTCAATCCAGCGATTATAGAGGGACCTAAGACAGACTAGAAACTATATGAAAATTAAAGTTAGATGAGATGAGTGTTTCCCTTTTGCTAACAAATTAATCTCTCTGGATTAGAGAGAAACAAACTCAGGGTGGTTTTTTTGTTACAATAAAAATTGTGATCACTTGTTTCCAGCCTGGAATATCACTATGCAAACATGTTTTTTATGCTGCTGGAAAGTAGAACTGGAAGATTTAATTCTCTCTAGCTCCAGAGAAAGGCCATGTTTCTGAAAATGGTAAGGCATCTTGCTACAATAGGCCAGGTTTGCAGTCAGTGATATCCCACTGAATAGACGGAGAGGGATCAATATATTCAGCTTTCTAGAGAAAATCTCCACCTCTCTTCTGCTCATCTTTTCTTGGTTTTTGCTGTACGCTAATTGTTTTAATTGGATTGAATATCTGCATGATGGCCATTAGGCTCCAGTTCTGTTTATTAGTGCAAGATCATCTCATTCAATTTGCTTAATTATCAATTATTATTATATATTATTATTATAACATATTATAATGATTCTGTAACGTTTGCAGTGAACCTGACTGTGATTATATTCTTGTTGTCACTGCTGTGTGAAGAATGAGAACCTGGAAATGTTCACAATGGGACTAATGGGACAAGGAATTTAACAACATTTCAGATTAAGCTTTATTTCATTTAGAAGTGGATTTATCTGAAATAATGGGCTGTGACAGCAGAACTCTAAACCTGAGCCAAAATACCCCTTCACGTCCCAGGTACCTGTTATGCCTGCCACGAAGCAGTTCCAGGCCAAGTAATCAGAGACTCTATTATTATTAACACAATTAAGAATATTACACATTTTCAACACCAAATGAATGAAAAATACATGTTAAAACCACATAAAAATGTACAACTTTAGGAAATAAATCTCAAAAGATGAACTGCATACCAAGGGGCTCTCCGGATTGTTTTCACAACCGAACGACAGACTGTAGCCTGTCACTGAAAGGATACCTTCTTTTGATTTTGGATATCTTACTTCATTTACAGCATCTCTGACTTCTTTCCAGGCATGCTGGTCACCGGCCAATTTCTCAACATCCTGGTTAATGGAAACAAAAGCATTTGATGAGAAAAACAGTAAACTGAGAATATGCAGTAGGGATGAAAAACAGAGTAAAAAAATCACATTGATGAAAGCTACTTGTGGGGATTGTGTCACTGGTTTTTTTCTAAATACACAAAAAATCATTTCACCTGGCATTAACACTCATCCTGTATTTGTAAGCAAATGAGATGATATCAAGAAAAATGAATGCACACTTGGAAACATTAAATACTCAAACCAGATATTACGTTTGCCACAAGAACTACGATCAACCAGAAAAGAAAAATAATAGCATGTGATTTTTAATATCAAAATGCATGGAGCAGATCAAATTATCTCAAAGACCTGCTACCTAATACTTCATAGAGCCTCAACCACAGTGTAGAAAGGATTTAGCAAATAATTTTGATTAACCATGTGGTGATTATAGACTTTATAAACAGTGGGAGGCTACCTTCATCTATTACAGTTACCAGCATGAGCTTGCAGGAGAAGTCTACGAGTCAGAAAAAGCTGAACTTCAGTTTTGTTTTATAACTCATTGCTATTTCTTCCCTATTCCACCAGATTCCATAAACAGCTATATTTTCCCATTGCTTTGTCATAAAGAAGGCAAAAATGATTAATGGCTACAGCAGTAACAGAAAGTTTCCCTTTTCAACTCTCTAGCAGTGACTAATTGCACCTTAGGCAAACCACTTGGAACAAATTTATTAAAGCATCCACAGACACAGTTAAGCATCTTGAGGGATTTCCAAAAGCATCTAGATATTCAGTTTCCATCGCCACAAGCACTTAAATACCTTTAAAAATCTGGCCTTTAAGACACTGCAGTTCATTACCTCTCCCTCCTTATAAAAGGCCCTGATCCTCACAAAAGAATTTTGTAAGTGCAAATTCTTGCAGGAATATTATAAATACAGTTCTAAAAAAAAAATAATAAAATATCAGCCTTCGGGAGAGCTGGAGGCCTGGAGATGAACAGGGGAGGTGTGTGAAAATCTAACCAAGCACTTTGTAACCAACAGATGCTCACTGGACATCGCGGGAGCACCTCTGTTTAAAAGCCTGTAATCTGTATCTGTCTAGAACTCCATAATTTTCTTCTTCTACTACTCTTTATTTACCATACATTCAGAACAGAAAATATTTACAGTGAGAATCAGCACTCACTTTCACATTTCATTTGCAGTTTTGTCTTTCCATCTGCTCCTGCTCCATGAAAGAGCAGACCTCTGTATTCCTGGGATGATTAAATCAAGATTAAATCAAGATTGGCCTCAGCTGCCCCACCACTCTGCAGGGCCTTGCAGGGAGGGCAGCCTGGCCCCGCCGCGCTTCGCACGCGTCCTTCCCCCACAATCCGTTCTGTTATCACAAACATCATCTGGAAATCATTCTGTGGATAGCTGAATTTGCCACCAGAAGGCATAAGGTGAATGTTAGGACAAACAAGCTCATACTGTAGCAATTTTATCAGCACAATTACTGTGCATACCTAGCCCTCTAACAGCTTAGGGACAGACTTAGACTGAATCTGCTAGCTTCAATGTAACCTCTACCAGTCTTTATGGGACTACATCCATTTCCGAACTCAGCCTGTGAACCTGTAACAATCTGTCTCTAAAACATCTTTGTAGATCAAGCCCTGCTCAGTGATTGATCTAAAAAAAAAAAACAAATCTGGCCTGTAAGATACTAATAATGATGTCTGTGAAATTTCAGGTTTAAGGAGCTACCAAAAAAGAAAAATTCTTTTAAACTATCTTTTCCTACTGGCCCAAGTATAATTCTCAGTATTTCTGTAACATGGTGTAAGCCTTACAATTAAAACCTCAGAAACATGGGAACTGGGACAGATTTATAAGTGAAAGAACAAAAACAACCATACACCAAGTTCCAGGCCAATGACCGATGCATCATTAGGGCTCACTTTAAAGACAGTGGGACCGATGGATGCATCAGGTTAAGGTGTTCATTGACATGGGATTAATCTTTCTCTTGCTTGTGCAGTCTTTTGAGTCTCATTGTCTTCTAGCATTTCATTAACAACACAAAACAGTGCAAGGTAGGGATTGCATCTAACCTTTACACTAGCACACAGGGTTAAGTCAACACTGGCTTCATACTTGGGTAGAGTGTCTGATGGACACACCAGGGAGTGTCTGTTGGACCAATAATCTCCCAGCCCTCTCCAGAATCATGCTCTTTATCCCTTTTATAAGAGACTTTAGGATGGAGGGATTGCAGTCACAGTTTTCAATGAGATGTTTTCTGTGTTCTCAAGGTGAGGCATTTGGGGGATTGGCTCACCTAGGAACAAGCAAACACCTGGCTAGCTGGTCCTTTTACACCTCTGCTGTTCTTCATCTGATTTCTGCACACCAAAGAAGTCCCGTCCTTTCCTAAACACTCCAGTTCAAGTCAGGGAGGCTGCTTCCAAACAGGCAGCCAGGCAGGGACTGCAAAACAACCCTGCAAAACAAGCCCTCCTTGTCACCACTGGCAACACTTCAGCCTTCCAGCCTAATAAGCTTTTTCCAAGTAAGTTGTTTCTCTCCCTTGGACAATGCCTTGAAAGTGGCCATGTGATATGACTCAGCCAGCTAAAAATACAAAGCTGCCTTGGCGTTTGAATTATGGAAATAATTGAAGTGATTAATAGTTATGCCGAACTGTTTAATTTAATCTAAGAGCACGGCAGTAACAGCTATGGGAAATTTAGCTTTGCACAGAGTAACACTCATTCAAAGCATCTCTTTTCAGAACATGTTCCCAGTCAAACCTCCAGGTGTGCAGAGCTGCCAACAATAAAGGAAGACAGGCTTTTTTCATCTGTAGAAAAGGAGAACCCTAGCTGAAGAAAAGGAAGAGGCTTTTGAAAAAGAGGAGTTAGTGACTTGTGCCTAATTATTTTCCTTATTTCTAATGCTGAAACTAAACATAAGAATTTGTTCTTCAGAACGAAAAAATATTTGTGTCTTGGACTAAAAAATAATTAGACTAGATAATCTAGCCACAAAAATGCACGACAACCTTACGATGGCTGAAACTGGCATGCTTTACAAGTCAGCTTTCGCACTTAGAGATGTGCTGGAGAAAACCGAGAGTGGATGTGTTGAAGGCTCATGGGGATGGTAGAAAAGACAGCTGCAACACATGCTTTTCCATGGCAAGAACACAAGCTTGCAACCCTCTTAATAACACAGGTACAACCCATTGGAGGCAGCAGCATCACTGGATGTGCTAGGTGAACCCACAAGCTAGGGTGCCAGAAAGAGAAAATCGACCCTGTGATTTATTTTGAGCAATTATTCCAGACGCCAGATGGTTCCGGCACCTACTTTCCAGTTACTCCAAACATGTGCAGGGGAAACTTGTTCATTGAAAGGTGAGTTAATATGCAACAGTAACATTTCAATTCTCTCTCTCCTTTCTTCCAATACTACGGCAGGTGCTGCTACAGCTTCCTTGATAAAACACACCTGGGGATTTGTCTTCTTAACACCAAAGCTTTCTGGAAATCTCCATGGACAGCCTACCCCTTGGACTACCTACCCCTGACTGCTTAGACTTGTGCTTCTAATCCTTTAGACAGAACAATTTCTAGTTCTTCTAGTAAAACAAGGTATAAACTAAATTCTTCACACCTGACACTTCTCAAAAGAAGGATATTGTGTACCTTCACATCTTCTTGAATTTAGTTTGGGTATATAAACCATGAAGGCTCACCTACATAATTCAACCAGATGAAATTCTACTCTTGAAATCTATTTGGCTCTTCAAAATGGGCAAATGCAAAATATTCTGTGAAGCACAATTTTCCTGCCATAAAAACCATCTTTCCTCCCTTAAATTTCACAATAATTTTGCTATATAAAGGATTCAAGAACACATTTTTTTTTAATATTTGCTTGAACATCATAATTTCTATAGCTTGTAGACCAGAAGAACCTTAGTTGTTGTTTTTCTTTCAGAGTATTTCCAGCTTTTATATCCAATGACTCTCCAGACTTTGAAATTTGTAGGCACTCATTGCAATCTGTATTTCAAGAGCCTGAGAACAGACATGATCAGCTTTGCCTGGTGCATCCTGTAAATGCTCATAGAAATAGTCTGTGGTTCACAATATACCACTAAATGTCAATATTTGCTTTAAATATTACAGTTTTCCACAGTTTAGGTTCCATTAGTGACACTTGTAAAAATGATGTTATAACCACTTATAACAAAAGAGAGGGAAATAAGAAAACCAGAGGCTCTCTGGTGAGGATTATAATCTATTTGCTTAGTGATCAAATGTAAAATGTTCTGCTGTTCTGGCTTGAAGTGATATAAAAATTTACTATATAAGCATTGTCTCCTGAAACAATTACAGACATCAGCCACCACAGAAATAAGCATTTGAAAATGTTCACCTGTTCCATTCCCTCCTATTCCTTTGCTCCCAAGTTGCTTGTAGGATGTTCTCTCCCTACCTCTTCTGCTATTCTAGCGTCCTGAACACATCCCATCCTTAACTGAACTCTCCTTTGAAAGGAGTATAATCTGCATCTTTCTCTTTCCTTCTTGTTGCTTTATACCACTTGTCTTTCCCTGTCTACTCTTCTGTTTCTTACACTTCCTAAAAGCGCTCCCTACCTACTCATTTCAAGCACCACTGCTTTTACACACAATGTTAGCAGTCACTGTTGCTATCCCAACATTTTCAATCCTAGATGATAAAAGATTCCCACACAGGCATGTCCTCTGAGAGAAGCTATCTCTCTTACCAAAACAAACATACGCCAACCAGTCAGCATCCCTGCCCCTCTGCCCAAACGCACTCCCACAGCCCCAACGCTGCTCATCTGTAATGCACTGCGCCTCCAAAAATCTCCTGACCATTGAAAAGGTTGATTAAGGGCGACTCCTCTTTTCATACTTAGGCTAAAGGATGGAAATAGGAGATGGATTTTCTGTCCTCTCTACAAAGTTCATCTTTCTCCTTCTTACAGATGGAGGTAGAGAAACAAGCCAGAGATTTGCCGTGGAGAGGAACTGTGAAGCACTCCTACACCTCTTTCACTCCTTCCCAGCCTTCCCCCTACACAAGGCAGGTCCAAGGGCATCTTTATTATGTGCTTTTCTCCAGTGTTCAGGTATCCAGCCCCACACAGGCAGAAACAAGAAAAGCTTTGTAGGGGGTATGCGAGTGCCAGGCTGCCCTGAGAGGAGTAAAAAAACAAGGTCTAAAGTTTTTCCATGACCAGTATCTTCTCTTCCAAATACACAAATGGAATCCAATAGTGTCATGTAAGCACAAGCAAATGTCAGTTTTACACTGGTAAAAGCCTATAGGACCATAGTTCAAACAGAAATTCAGGGTTTAATATGAAATATTATTGGGCATGATAATTTTGCAAGAGACAAATCACACTAAATAATCATAACAGTTCCTTCTGGACACAAAATCTATGACTATATAATGATAATCCATTGAGACAGCAGCATCTAATTCTGTTCTTGTTCTCTTTTTGTGGAGGCTTTAAAAACATCTTTAAAAAAGGAGTGTTCTGGACTGTAATATTTTAACACTTTAAAAGCTACGGATACATCAAATATCTGAACATTTCATATAAATTGCTGACCATGGCTTATGATTTACTTAAGTTCTAAAAATTTAAGTGGCAACCACAGCTGTGCATCTGACAGAACAACTCTGACCAGCCTGATAGGTTCAAATCAAAAGAGGTTTCCTTGGGTTTTGTTTGAAGAAGGTGTCAGAAGAGTTCAGACACCTTTAAATTAGGGTATGACATTTTAAATCAGATTTCTGTTACATTATGCTCTGAAAGCATAAATAACAATTTTCTATTTCTGATCCTATTTAGAAGTGCTGCAACTACTGAATGTATGTTTCTAGTAAACTCAGTAACTCACTGTTTTATACTTGGCAGCAAAAGGAAAGCATTAAATGAGTAGAAGATACTGCAGATTTCCTGAAGCCTCACTTCCAGTAAGGTAAAGAAAAATGTAGTAAGAAAATGCGATATGGAAGCCGCTACGCTGCAGCTAAACTGAATTTGTGACTTTTGAGCGCTTTTGAGCAAACAGGGTATGAGAACCTGCTGGGCAGTCACAGGTGCATGCAGCTACAGGCACAGCAAGAGAAAGCACACTTGACTGGTTTCCCAAAATATCTGAGGTCATCTCTTATAAAACATGTTAAGTTTTTCTCATTGTCATATATAATTTGAGCTCAACTTCGAAGCCACAGTTTTGTGACGGGACAGCAGTTTGTCATAGAGGACTGTATAGCTGAGGAGAAACGTATGCTCACTGGGAAGCACAGGCTGTTGTGAAGCAAACTGTGGTACACTGAAACCTGGGCTGGATTTATACTTGTATACTGCATGCAATTTAAATTCAGAATCAGAGACCCCTCACCTCTTATTATGAGTGCTGTGGTTTACAGAAGCCTACAGCTTCAGCTGAGGATTTCACTCACCTTCCCTCTTGTGAATGTACTTCGTTAAGAACGACAAGTACGTGAAACGATCAGTGCAAAGAGCCCTGTCATGATTCAAGACTTCCATGTGATTTCTGAGGTTTAGAAAGCTCCCCTGCCCTGCCCAATGAAAAATAATGCCAGCTCTGTATATGCCAGTTCAGCTATCCTCTCCAACCCACACAAGGTCATCCTCACCAGATGCTGAGCTGTCACGATGAAGAGAAGACCTTGTGTCTCATGTCATACGGCTCTGAAGAGGGTGGCACATGGCAATTCCAAAGCTACTCTGCAGACAAAACCAACATTATGTTCCCTGTGAGGCTATTGGGAGGGGGTGAACCCAAACTTCTGAACAAATTGAATTTGTACTTTTTATTTTTGAGTTCTGGAAGTAAAATAAGACACATTGCAGTTGGGTGCCGTATTGCAGCTGTGCAGTACATTGCTCAGTATTAGGCAGGCTGCATTACCTCACATAATCGATATCAGCTCTTCATGGATTACTGACTCTGCTGTCTGGAAGTGGGTAAGAACTACAGGCTAGTAATACTATAAATTGTATAGGTATTGGAAAATTTAACAGTTGTTCACACCATTCATGTTTAAGTGCTCTACTCAGGCATTCAAATCAAGATGAAGGTTTTCCCAGACCCAGCATACATATAGTGCAAAAACCCAAGGACCTTCACGTGGTAGTATGAATAGCCTCTCCTTAACATTATCCAACTTAGTTACAACATTACAATATTTACTCAGAAATTTAAAAGGACGCATCAGGAACAACTGTGGGAAGTTTAGTAAAATGAGATGTTTTAATAAAGAGAAAATTAAGATCAGCAAGTCCATTTTAAGAAGTCTGTTTAATTTAATAAAATTAAATGGGACTAAGATAAGTCTATCCCAATAACATCTTAGATTTGTTTAAGTCTTAAAGCATAAGGTAACAGAGGAGAAAACAGACCAATAGTTCTCAACCTGCCCAGCTGCAAGTCCAATATCTGCCAGGCTCACAATTCTGCACACCAAAACTAGTAACTGCATTTCTGTTAGACTCATACTCCACTCTTATCCACTGCAATCCCACTTCAGCTGTTAACTTCTGCAATTTTTTTAGACACACACATTTCTAAACAGCCTTTTCAAAGATCACTGCCTCTGTATATTGCATGTTACAGAGGCAATCTTAGAAATGTTTTATAGTGAAGCAACCTGACATCCCTCTTCCTACTGACGCTGCTGCTTATAGATTCACAGGTCACATTAGCCTTCTTTGCCAGAGGAGAACACAATGTCTTCCATTTCTGTTCAGATACCCACGTTGAGATTCATCTGACCAAATGTAGACATTTGGGCTACCCTTCTATTTGACAGTGAAGCAGCAGCACTCTCAGGGTGTAATTTGGATTATCCTCAAGCAGGCTTCTAAAATATGGCAGATGAATCACAGTCAAACTGTATCCATTTTCTCCATTTTATCCACAAAGGCAGTCTCGAGTAAGTAGCTCAGATGCCAGCCTTTACACTGTAGCTGTCTGAGATCTGGCAAAATAAATCATAGCTGTAGATCCCAATCTTAGATGTGGAACGTGTTCTACCTTTGCAGTGGCGGCATATTTTATTTCAATAGGTCTAATCTACTAAGCGATTCCAGTTTCTCTATTATTTACCTATCCTCATAAATGTTTATTATTCTCTCAGTCTTTGTCATCCATGAAATTTACTGGCAATGATTTTGTAGTTACTTCCAATTCATTCATGAAAATGCTGGGTACTGTAGAAACAGGGTTATTATGGACACAGTCTGCAACTATTTGGTAAGCATTATATATATAACTGATGATTATGGTGATTTAATGTGTAAGTGTGTTGTCAGAACAATCTTTAGAGTGTATATAGAGAGTGTATATGTATAAACTCCTGTAATAAGAGAAAAGACACCAAAATAACTCAAACCTTTCATTAGTCTCGAACGTCACACACTTTTTAAAGACCAATAATGCTCACAGATCAAGTGTATTCATTAAATTTTTTTCTGTTTTGCATGCACTCTTTGTGATAAAAACCTAAGCAAATCACATTACAGACAGTATTTCCTCCCTCAAAAAGCAGCATAGAAGGATACTAGGCTACTTAGCAAGAAAGCAAGAAAATATCTAAAGAGATCTGACAAAATATAAACAATCCACCGGGCTAAGCAGTTAACTTCACCATAGCATCTTGCCTGGACCTGGAGACTCTTCAAATGAAAGACACGTGTATTTGATACATTCTGAAGTCATTTCAGTTAAGTGCTGGTGATTCTGGTTGCTGACCAAAATATTTCCCATATTTATTCTTAAAACTAGGTCCCTTAAGTACTACTACACCTTTTGGTGGAAAAGGAATCATAATCACACAAGGGTTATCCTAGTTCTTTTCACTGCCCTTTCTCCCTACTGCATTACAAAACCCTTGTGCCACACACAGCTCGGGTGCCTGGGGACGGTAAGTACTTTGCAAGCCCAAGACCCCAGTGCCTACTCCAAGTCAAGATGATGGAAGTTGTGGTTTATTCCATGAGCCACAGGACTGAGTTTTGTGCCTGTGACAGCACTGCCTTTATAAACCTACTAATTTCAGGAGCTTAGCGCTGACTGCAAAATTCCCATCCCAGCTGCATATGTTACAAGCTGAAATAAAAATTGATTGGACCATGGGAAGAGCAATAAATAGAAATTCACTATTAACTCATAAAAGCCAGAGGATGTGAGGAAGGGAAGAAAAGCAAAGCAAAGTACTTACATCTTTGCATCAGACAAATAAGGCCTTATGCCAGACCACCCAAAAATTCTTGGCACGTTTGTAATTCCATTGTAATTTCCAGCATCAGTCAAAAAAACCCCTGTGGGTAATTCAGTTACCTGAGGTAGGATATTGTTCAGCCTAATCCCTAGCAACTGTGAGGCTGGTATTTCATACTGTCTTAGACATTACACATTTGTTCAGGCGATCTCTAGGTCTATCTTACCAAACAAACTGACGTCTATAAGGCAAATCTGCTTTATTCCTTAGTTCTGCAACCTGTGGAGACACAGAGTGCCACTGAGGACATTTAGTGGCTCAAAAGAGGTATGTAGGTCAAAAATCCTCATAATATTTAGGTATTCACAATGCATAATCCAATCCACATTCATCAGTGCACTGAAATATATACTTAAGTTTAAATGCATGCATAAATTCCATTAAAATTAATATTTATGTGAATGACTTAACACTTCACTGAGGTGTAGTTATTTGTGTATCAAAACTCAATTTATGCTTCAGTCATTGGAAGAATTTGTGCCCATTGAATTACTGGTTCTAACTGAAGATATACTGTCATGAAGTTAGATATTTATTTTGAATACTAATATAAAAATGATTTAATACCTTAAAGCATGATATATCACGTGATAAAATGGTAGCTATAATAATTTTTTTTAAATGTATAATGCAATGTAAATTAACAATACTTACTTCAGCGTATTTTTTCTGAATGCATGGGTATGAAATACAGGGAGTTTAAGGTTTAGAAAAGCACTTGCAACATGGTAAGACCATACACACATACACTATACCTTAAAGTACTTGACAGATCTCGAAAGTGAAAGTGGCAATTCCTAGAGCGCTCATAAAAACTGACTGCCTAACTCACTAGCATGTTGCTTGAATATTCCGTGTCAATGCTCAAACCCACACTGAGGAGTCTCCAAGTTTTTTAAAGTCATGAATAAAAAAAAGGTTGAATCCATTTTGTACAACTGCAGCTCTTAAGAGAGCACAGTATTCGGAGTTTCCCCCTCTAGAATTTCGCCAACAAATTTGATCATCTCCTAGATGAATATTATTTTCATACAGTCAAAGGAGAGGTATGCAAATACTTTTAAAAGATGTAGTACAGTGTTTTAGTCATTTCATGGACGCCTACTTTGGAGAATTATTATTGACTATCCTTTAACTAACACTGATTTAAACCAGAAGAGGTTCTTCCAGTCTTAAGGGAAGCAGCTAGAAAAACTCCATAAGGCAAATGAGTGCTTGAAACAAACTGTTTCCAGTACCTTCGCACTGCTCTATTATCCTGATTCAATAATACGGACATTTTAATTATTATCACAAAAAATAGGAAAATTGCCACGTCCCAGAGAGTGAAAAGGACATTCTCTAAAATGTCGTAATGTCATGGAAACTATTATAAGACCCTTGAATATTTCTCAGGGCCTTTATTTACTGTTTGAATAGCTATCACACAGCTGGTTCCTGTTGACTGCCATTGTATCAAGTGTTTGTGCACCTCAGCGATCAATGGTGATCAGCCAAGGTGATTCTAAGCAAGGAGAGGTAGCCTAGATCAAAAAACACGTACTGAAAGTTAGACATCTTGACTCACATAGAAGCAACTGTTTATGGGAGCTGCTGGAACAACATAATTTGGTGATACATAACCTATATTGGATTTCCAATTTCCTGAAACAGTTCACACTACTAGTAATCTATTTCTCTGTCCCCTGGTAAGTACTCTCCACTAAGTACTTCACTCATGACTTAAAAACAGATATACTGTTCTCCTAAAATATTTTTCCCAGTCAGATGGATGAGTGTCACCCCTCTGAAAAGCATGCTCTCTCAAGTCCTCCTTTTTACAATTTCTTTTGCAGGTGGGGGTTTGGAGTAGGGGTGAAGCAGCTCACTTTGCATGGATCCCCACCTTCATTAGCCAAATACAATGTACTAGTAACTGAACTTCACGGTATCTACCTCTCCTATACCAAATGTCTATAGATTCAAACTACTGTATCATTAGGCAGCAGCTGGCATCACGTCAAAAGCTTTCAAAGCTCAGAAGGACTCCTTTTGTGCACAGGAATGATGCTAACCTAATGTAAAGTTGTACACTAGAAATAATTTGAGAGTAAAAATTTAGTTGTCTAGGTATTGTCAAAGGAAGTGCAGAAAATTTAGTTTATAGCAAACACTTGTCAGAACCGACTATGACAAATTCATGCCTTATCCTTTCTAAGGCAATATGATGCAGCAACATATTTTTCTTAAATGACTGTGGTCAGATAAATCTTGGGCAGAATTGTGATACCCTGTTTTACCAGGCTCCCCCATTGGAATCACTGTTTGCAGTGTAATCAACGGCTTTCATACAATTCACTGAGCAATCCTGTGGAAAATAACAGGACATCCTGCAACGGGTCAACAAATTACACAGTCCTCTCGTGTAACTCACATGACTGGAGTAAATTCAGTCTTCTCAAGCCTTTTAAACAACAAAAAGTTTCTATTCATGTCTAAAAATAAAGCTCACATGCAAAATTTTAACTACAGCTTTAGTTACTGCATTGTTGTGTTCTTAATTAAATTAATGGCAAGAAATTGATAAGGCACATTGCTTACCATAGCAATTTTTCAATCCAAAGCATTCAGTCTTCATTTTTACAGTCTCAAAAGTTATAGACTTCCTTGCTATTCAGATGAGCTCATTCTTGCTTTAATAAACCTCAGAGGATATTAGTTAAGGACTGGAACTGATTTAGGCACTGAAGAGCCTGACTTTGCCTTTCTCAATCTATGGTGCTTCCTACAAATCCAGCCAAAGCCCCAAACTTCGAAGAACGACATTGTTAAAAAGAAATTAGAATAAAGTCATGATACCTGATGACCTTGCCACAGGGTCCTAAATCAATCAATCAATCGATCTTTGAAAATTACATTACAAATAAAATTTGGCTTGCAAAGAGTGTCTAGAAGTTTAGAGGCAGCTGAGAGGAATTATAGAATCGAATCATAGAATCATAGATTCATTCAGATTGGAAAAGACCTTTAAGATCATCAAGCCCAACTGTTAGCCCAGCACTGCCAAGTCCACCACCAAACCATGTCCCTAAGCACCGCATCTACGCGGTTTTTTAAACACCTCCAGGGATGGTGATTCCACCACCTCCCTGAGCAGCCTGTTCCAGTGCTTGACCACCCTTTCACTGAAAATTTTTTTCGTAATATCCAACCTAAACCTCCCCTGGCACAACTTGCTGTTTCCTCTTGTCCTGTCAGTCGTTATCTGGGAGAAGAGACCGACCCCCCCTGCCTACGGCCTCCTGCCAGGTGGCTGCGGAGAGCGATCAGGTCC
>JAVJGI010000062.1:87784667-87812785 GCA_035590275.1 Ibycter americanus
GTTATCTGGGAGAAGAGACCGACCCCCCCTGCCTACGGCCTCCTGCCAGGTGGCTGCGGAGAGTGATCAGGTCCCCCCGAGACGCCTCCTCTCCAGGCCAAACACCCCCAGTTCCCCCAGAGAGCCGAGAGTCTAGCAGGAGAGAAGACAGCGAAATGCATGGAGCAAAATATACAGCATGACAGCAAAGGCTGATATTATAATCAGCCCACATACTGTTGATGTCCTGGTTTGGGTCTTTAAAGCTAAAAGGTAAAATTCATTCCTTGGCAGAAACCGATTTAGCTTACATCCGCAGAACTGATGACAAAAAAAGGTATTTCCACTCACTTTCTTTCCCCTTTTCTTTAAAATTCAGAGCCCATTAGTTACAATATGCACTTGGGAAGACAAAGATCCAAGCTCCTACTTCTACTTGATTTGGAGAAGGAAACTAGAAAAAAGCTATGGTGAACTGTCTGCATCCTGGACTCACCCGAACCTCACTCGCTGCCCGAAGCACTGGCAGAATCGCGGGGTCCCTTTACCCCACAGGGAGTGCTCTGCCACCTAGGATAAAATGTCATTCCTGCTTTGATGTAGATAATTTCTCCAAAGTGGAACACCTTCAACAGGAGAGATACTTAAACCCAGAAAACTGAATCCCTGTCAGTCCAGAAAACTCTGCAGTTTAAAGTTGTGATGTCTTTTTTTCTCACTAAAATGGGATCTGAATTAAAATCTATCATATTTCAAGTAAATTACTTAATTTATGGGATTAAAAAAGACCAAACATTGTACAGAGTAGAAGAAAGTGACCGATAAACAGATCAAGAAAAGGCATCAAAAAATCAAGCTAATTCCCTTAGGTACTACTGATATTAGAAACCACCTTGACAGGCTGAAACACACAAAACCTTACAGCAACCTCAGTGAAAGAGAATTCAGAGATTCAAGATCAGATTAAGCAACAACTGGCTTCAATATATATTTAGAAAAAAATTGTGAGCTATTCTCCCCAAAATCACTGCCGGAAAAGGTGTTTGGAAAATGATTTGTCTGATCTAGTCTTATGTTTTAAATTGGTTTTCCTCAGCATATTCTATCTTTTCTATGTTTATTTTAGATTGCTAACCCAAAGCAAGACTTCTCTTATTTCTGTTTATCATTCAGCAGAGACCAAATAGTGACTGCTATAGAAATGACACCATATGAAAAAAAGAAATCCTAACGGCAATACCGAGCTGTAACGACAGCGCCAAGGAAGCTGGACAAGCAGAAAGGGAGAACACTGCTAGCCAGGAACTTCAGTGTAGCCACTAGAGCCTGAAGCAGCGATGAGAGCGGACTCCCTTCCCTTGGGGGAAAAAAAAAAATAATGTTTCTGCTTAAAACAACTGCCAGAAGATTTACATTTCCTCTTAGATGGCTGGGTCTGAAAGGAACAAGATTCTGCTCCCCTCAGCTGAGCAGAAAGCCACATCCCTGGGAGAGTGCCACACTCCAGTCCTACCTTGTCTCCAAAGATCAACTTGTTGGACCAAATCGATACAGGTCTCCCCATTATGGACCATCTGAACAAGCAGGGAGTCTGCATACAGCTGTGAACTCACGTCTGTTTATAAGAACAGCAGGATCTTTTCTGACCTTTGACAGCCCAAGTGAGCTCCAGCTGACTGCTGCCAAGTCGTGACCAGAGCAGTCCTGAAGCAACCGGCAGAGGTAAGTTGTCACGGAAAAATTATCACAGTCCATTTGTCACTGTCTGTCGCACTGCCTTTTGATGCAAAAAAAATTACAGTGTTGAAAGATGGAAGGATCCTCAGAAGTCATGTAAGAAATGCTGAGAAGCTGATGAAATGATGCCTTTGTTAATGAAGTGAGCCCAGAAATTACAAGTGGTTGCCTTGGGTTTTAGTGTCATTTTTGCCACTAGGAAAAAAGAATAAAATAAAAAGCTCTCTGTCCTTGGCTGTTTGGGAATACATCCCAAGAGGGTAAGATCCAATGAAAGGGAACAGAAGACTGTTAGACTGACTGTTGGATTTCAGGAACCGATCCAGGGTTTATGTCGCTACCAAATGTCTTGTCAGAAGAAAGGAAATGTTACTCAGCCAACCACCTATGGAAAAGAATCAGCACTGTGTCCCAGTGGGCTGCTAGTTACTGCCACTGGCTGTCGTAGGCGCTAACTAACTATATTACATTTTATTTTTTTTTTTTTTTATATATATATACACTAACATTGGGCTGAAAGGGTAGGTGGGTGAAACAGGACTGAGCTCTCGCTGAACTTTCTTCTGTAATTTGCTTCAAAGGCAGTTCTAGTGGCAAAAGAGTAAAAAGAAGGTGAGGAATGAACAGTCCACGTCTAAAATAAACTATTGCAAACTTGATCTTTTGACAGGAAATTGAGTAAACCAGCATTTTGTTGGAACAAAGTCCTGGGTTTTTTTTTAACACACCCTTAGTACCTTAGTACTTAGCAAGTACCTTAGAATCATGACTAGAGATAAAGATGCTCCTACTTTATTCTTTGCTTTGATCAAGGGGTTTTACGTCCAGTTAGCTGCATGAACAGACTTGTTTTCAACAACCTTATTTAATCCTTGCTTCCCAGGCTTCATCTTTTGAATTAATTTGGAGATCTCATATTTCATATTGTACTTGGAAAACCTAGTGAGGATGTAAATGCCTGAAAATAAATAAATATTGTGGAAACTGGGACACAAACTTCTGGAACTTGACAATTCAGCAATTTAAAAAGGCACTTCTTAACATATAGTTTTGTATTTCCTGTGTCCTAAATATACGCTGCCTGAGGGAGGGGTGATACTTCGTACTAACAGCAAGCACAGTGATCTTACATGAAGTCTTTACATGCTAATTCAAAACAACAGTCAATAACACTATTTTTCATGTAACAATGCCTCTGTGATTTAAGCACATGTTCTTCAATGGTATTGCTGACACCAAACATGAAGATCAAAGGTGAAAATATTGTGTAAATTCTGCCCTTGGCTATATTCAAGCATCTCTCAGAAACCTTGGTGAGGCAGATCAACCACAGACACATGCTCTAGCAACAAATTTGATCAACTCACACAGGGGACCATTTACATTTGATGAAATTCCTAAACTACAGTTGTGGTTTTTCCTAGGATACGAAAAGAATGTCAAAACTTCTAGTAGGTTCAGGAACTTATTCAGCATATTCATAAAAGAGCTGGTGGATGTATGGAAGTGCAATACCAGCTAAAGAACTGCAGGTGACATTTTCATGTAGATGTAGATGGCTTGGCTGCTGATGAGATGACCTAATTTTGAGAGTCCTTGAGTTGGAAACTGGACTTGTGATGTTCCCTACCAAAACTCAGGGTGCAGTATAAGTAAGTACCAAGCAAAGCAATAAACTGATTAAAGGAGTAACGTATTTACTGGCATTATGTTATTATTAACTTTGGCAACTATCAAATACCGGCCAAATATAAAAATGATTCAGACTCAAACCCATTGCTTTTGACCTTGTAATAATTTAAAGCCTTCCAAAACCCAAGCTAGACTGAAATATTAAATCCTGGCTCCAAAGGAGAAAGACAACTCATAACAAAGTGATTCTATAAGCACAAATGTCCCTGAAATCCTTGGCTGAAAATGTAGAACATGAACAATACTCTGGCTCATGACTGTGGAAAAAACTGTTCTTCATTTAAAATGTTTGTCATCAATGTAATCCCATCTTTAATTATAATTAATGTTAGGGGCTTTTATGTGCTGCAATGGTAATATTTTGCCAAGAGTTCAGCTTTTAGGAAGACACACATTTCCAAATTAGAGTGGAGATTGATCCTAAAATGGAGCAAATAATAATATATAAAGCTGTCAGAGATACAATGAACCGAAGACATTACAGTAGCAACAACTTAAAGTACTGACAGTCAGGAAATACTCCATGAGTGACTTTTAGATATACATGGTTTTTTCCCTACTTTAGTTACTGGTTGGGGTTTTTTTCCAACTTGGGCCAAAGTCAATTTGAAGTATTGTGTAGTGCCATTTAATTCAGCAGTAACTGTACTGCCAAAAGGTTCACCTTAACCTTATTTAACCAGTTTACACTGACGTGTTAGCACTCACTACTCTTCCCTTGTCATATCAGCAGCCAGGCTGCTTGACCAGTTGCTAAAAGAGACTGGCCAGCATTACGGTATGACTTCTTAGAATCAAATGAAGCTGACATTGAGAACCAGGCACCAAAAATTGAGATCCACAGGTCCAGCTAGTTGCTACCCTTTGCCTCCATGTTTTCTTATCCCTGATCACAACTAAGCACCTGCATTATTCCATGGCTGGGCTCACAGTTGGAGAGGTGGACAAAAAACTACCAGTGTATAGCAAGCAGGGATTCACTCTGAAGTCCTTCCATCAGCAGCGACCACTGAGGCAAGTTTGGTCTCATGATATGCAACGCAATTATGACTGCACAGCAGTGGACCTCTCATTTGGTCTAGGGCTGTGTCTGCTCACAGTGAGTGTGCCAGTGTGTATCAGTTGAAGGTGATGCTTGACTTCAACAACTTCAGCTTCAACAACTGTGGTTGGGCTGCAGCCTGTTCCAGTACACTGAAAATACAGCCTTTGCCATATTATAATCTCAGATCTAGACAAGTGTGCAAATGAATTGTGTATGCTTAGGCAGTGGTTAGAGAAGATTCTTATGCTGTATGAAGTTGCCATATCTAGCTAAAAAGACCAAGTGACTTTTATGTGATTTTTTTCATATTTTATGTGAAAAATTATGTGAATTTTAAAGTCATTGCTGGTGTCAAGAGTGAATTTTGCTGTTTTATATAGCTGTGACATGAAATACTACAGTAAATGAGAAATAAAGAATATTTCTTCATAGATAAGTTGCCTCTTAACTCATAGTTCATCAGAGACCTGAAATATTAGAAAAAGCCCTTGCAGAATCATATAACCAACAGTGGCCAAAAAGCACTTTGATACACTTTGTGTGTATAGCTAAACTGTGTGATTATAGCATGATGCAACCACTATCTGAGTTTAATCAGTTTTAGCATAAATAACAGTGAAGAAGCAGTGACACTGGCTGTAAGATATATTTGTCTACAGCAGCAGCAGCCAGAGACAAATGCTTGGAGTGATCTGCATCAACACATTTTATCAACAATCTGGATGTTAGCATGCTGAAACCTGCACAGTTGCAACTGCACTCTTGCTATCCCTATCAGCTAGCACAGCAATGTAATCATGTGATTCTTGGTTTTGTGTTTACATATAATTCATGGAGCAGCATAATTTATCTCACCCAACTTTACCCATCTGAATCGTGGCTATCTACTTGAAGGCATTCCTTTAACCTCTTATATTCATTCCAGTTTTCATAGATTTCTACTGCATGACAGCGTGAATGAGCTGGTTGCCTTTTTGGGTATGGAGGGAAGTTAAAAACTGGCTTAGATTAGTTGCCTAACTAAAGTTAGGAGAAATTAGTAGCATTTTGTAGGCTAAATCTGTTATTTCCTCATGTAGATGTCTCAGAGGTTAAATATGACCCTGCTGGGTTTTTTTTCACACAGCACTAAGATGCCTCATAGCAATGGGAACTGCATACAGCATACAACTCAACCTCAAACAATTCCACTTCAAGGAATTATTCTCATTAAAACAAATCCAGCACTTAAAGCTAACAGACCTTAGAAAATGCAACATCTGTCTTTACTATCCTTTGGACATCAGAATTCTCAGCAGAAGTACAACTTACCATCTTCATGCTGCATTTGGGGAAACTGAGCAAAAGAGAGCTCTACAGAACATTCACATAAATGGTCCCCGATTTAAATAGACTGATCTGGTTTCTAGTCAAAAACCCGTTCGGCTCCAACTGAAATGGTAGCTTCTCACTAATTATGAAAAATAAGGGCAGGGTCTTAGAAAACACAGAGGTTGCTTTTGATTAAAATGAATTACCCAAGGTCACTTACAAAGTCAGTAACTGACTTGAGAACACAAACATGATACCATCTTCCTTCTTCGCTTGGGCATGTAAGACTAAATGAGCAAGCCTTTAGAAAATACAGCAGGAGACATGAGTTTCACTGATAGGAAACAGAGTATTTTTATAATTATGAATAGATAAGCATACATGTAAGCAAGTATTAATACATATAAAGTTTATATGCCCTTCATATAAACTTTAATGTGTATTTCCCACAGGATTCTCAGGGTTGCTTTTAAATCATTACAAAAGATGCAGAATAAAAGCTACAATGAAAATTACTCGACTTATAGTTTTACTGTAAATTGATACGTGCATCTCAGGAGTGATTCCTCTGCTTTCACTTGTCCCTAGTATGTGCTCAGCAGCTGGCAGGCACACTCAGCAAGACTGGCATCTGGGAGTAACAAGAAGCTATGATCTCTGTGTTTGTTAGAAAAAGGACTCTAGCTTTTTTGATGAGATGACTACAAGTAAAATCCCCAACGCCCAAGAACTCACTTGAAGGCATAACGCACTTCTTAGCCAAATGGCAATTTGCATTTTTACCTGCAACAAAGATTTATCAGATGGATTGTTGTTGACTAAGCCATTGTATTTGCAAAGCAATGTTGTAATATGGGAATTTATTGTTAGTTGACTATATTTATTGAATCACAACAGTGAATCTGCCACCCTTGATGACCCAAGTTGTAGCCATTGCCTATTCTATTGGCAAAGACATTGCCTTTTAAAATTTTTCCAAGATGTCTTAGAAATTTGTCTCAGTATCAGGGGTATTTCAGCAGCGATATTATTGAATAATTTTGCCAACTGATGACTTTTACGCATTCAAATCCAGCCATTCTGTAATTTAAAAAACCGTAATTTCTGAAAAAATTATCTCCCACTATAGCTGCAGTGTTATACACCTCTCAGTTTACCAACAGTGACTGAGATCAATGGAAAACAAAATCATTCTATGTTTCCAAGTTAGTCATGTAAACAGCTGTATTTATAAAATCTGTCACAGAGAAATGAAAGGCAGTACTATGAGGACTGACGCAGATTATATCTAATCATCCTAGACTGAAGCTGAGGATAAAGATGTCTTCATTGACATCAACAGACAAAGGTGACATGAGGTTCCTAGCCCTTCACAGACCTCTTTACATGGTAACAATTAAGAAACCACAGAATTTCAGAATGCAGTCACAAAGAGCTCACCAAACATTTTGCAATATCATCCCCACAGGGAATTTTGCCAAAAATGATCTCTAGAAAATGAACTCAAACCACAGTCAAAAATTTCAAAGAGAAAAAATCATTAATTAATTTTAACCTTTGTATGAGACTGCTGATTTCATCAACATAAGCACATATAATTTCACTACAATATTTTTTGATGTTGTATGTTGACTCTTACAGTGAAGTGTACTCCAGCCTGTGGACCTTGTTTCTTAAAACATTCCACATGCTGAATGGTCTTTACAACACTTACCACCTACCCTTTCACAAACTGTTAAGCAATCCTTAAAGACTCTTTAACTTGCTTATTTTTCTTAATCGTCACTGCATCTGTGAGGATGCCATTCCTCAAAACTAATCTAAGATTTCAGGGCAGCTGAGTGAGCATCTTTAAAGGAAAGACAAAAGAGGTCTTCACTTCCCTCCACTGCCTCGGAGTAGCATTGCAGCGATCTTTACCAGGCACGGAATGCCAACAACTTTTGCACATGGGCAGGAAGTCATTTAGCATTATGTCACAAGCCTGAAACTTTTCTCTGTTCTCTTTTCTCAACTGCTTACTGATGAATCAAAGGATATATTATGTATTCAATGGGTGTCATTTGGCTTGAACAAAACTACACACACACAACTGTCCTACCCAACACAGAGTTTAAACTTTCGGGTGATTTTTTTTTTTTTTCTTTTTTTGCTGTATGGCAATTATTTCATGAATCATATCATGCTCCTTGGAATCACATTTTCA
Source organism: Ibycter americanus (assembly GCA_035590275.1). Classification (NCBI taxonomy): domain Eukaryota; kingdom Metazoa; phylum Chordata; class Aves; order Falconiformes; family Falconidae; genus Ibycter; species Ibycter americanus. Next base: position 87,792,638 of record JAVJGI010000062.1, read on the forward strand.
TCAGTACCTTTCTTACCATTTCTAATCTACTGGGAACACACTTAGCTATGGCATGTGACTCACTCAAAACAGGCATTTGTGAAAATAAGAACAAGTGTACATATAACTAGAGAGACAAAGTGCATAAACTGCTACGAAGCCAGCCTCATTTTGCATATTCCATTTGATCTCTCATCATGCTCAGAGTCAAAATTATTCTGGCCAGGCTGTACAAATATGAAGCAACCCAGAATATAATTACACCAGGCTAGGCTGAACGCTAGTAAAAGGTCATGCTGAACAAAATGTTATCTACTACAACCACTGACCTGCTACTCCCAAAACTTGGGAAAGAGAGCATAAAACCTACAGTTTTCCAAGGAGGTTCACCACTCTCTAAAAACTGCTAAATATGTCTGCTCCTTCTTGGAAATTCTTGATGCATGTGTTTGTCAGCTTTAGTTTAAAATTATTAGGAGGATAAGCACAGCCTTCCTGTAGCATTGGACAACTGCCTTCAGCTAAAGTTTCAATACTATTCTTTTGAATAGAACAAAATATAAAAACCTTTCCTTTCAGCTTAAAGTCACGTTAACTGTCATATACAAAGGTTCTTGAATCTCGGAATGATCTGAACCCCATCTTGGAACTGAAAGTGGTTCCTAGCTTTACGAACGATGCATGTTTCAGCAAGAAATTCTTCTTATCACATTGTCAACATTTCCTGCTTTTCTTTCCTTCACGGTTGTCTTTCATAGCAACCTAAACAGCACTGAGGGCAGAGGTCATTTGCTTTTCTATTCTGCCTATTCAATTAGCAAAAGATAAGTATTACATAAAAGAAGGGAAGCTGCTGACAAGCCTTGGAAAATTCTTTTTCATTGGCAAGGAATTTCTTCATTGAACCTACCTTTTCTTGATTCTGGCAGAGAAGACAGTCACATTCAAAGCAATACTGGCGCATCAGTTGCTTTTGGCGTTCACTGGTGGGCATCAGTGACTCAATATAGCTGATGGTGAGCTGTGTGCAGTACATACAAAACCAGAGTTGGTATATTTTACAAAAATTCCATATTCAGTGTATGTATAGCTAAAGCGGATACAATGTTTTTCCAGTATAAAATAAAATTTTATCTTAACAGATGATTTCCTAGAAAAAATTGACTACTGTTACAAAGGGTGAAATAAAAGGCCAAAAATAATTTCCATGGAGGAATATTTTTTCACATTTCCAGATCAATATTGTTTGAAACTATTAAACCCCCTAAAATTCAACTATTGCAACTTTTCATCCTAATTTGGAAGAAAAAGAAAATAAGAGAGAGGTGGGGGTGGGGAGAAGCAGCTTAGTATCTGAACTCCCTGTGCATGAAATCTTATTTTCTGTCTACCTCCAAAGCTGAAGTGTGTATTTAGTACTGATGTTATACAACATTCAACTGTTTCCAAAAATTTCGTCTCAGGGAAGCCCCTACTTTCTCTTAAAGATATGTTTGAGCCTGAAGAAAGCTCCTCTTATTTCATACCCATCTTCAGTATGCCTGTGATGTTTCCTTTGTGACCAAGGCAGCACTAAAACACTGCAGTCAAAGCTGTTGAAACTAATGACAAGAAAATTTATTAAAAAGATAAAAGAAAATGCCTACATTTGTGCCATTTTCTACTCCTCATGCTGTACAGAGTGAATTTCAATGAACTACAGAGAGGTCTGTAGTTTGTTCACTTTGACGCCTGCCAGAAGGAATCTTACAGGGCTAACCATTTGTAAAGTTCTTCAAATGTTTAAAGTGCTGCATAGGCACAAACCAATGATAGCGGAGAGAATATTACAAAATAACAGCCCAGACCAGACCAGCGTTCAGTCATACATGCTATTGAGTGATTACACTGTACGCCCAATACACTTTGAAACACTCCAGAGAGGTCAGAGCTAAAAAAATCAGGTCACATTATTTCATCCTGAGCCTAGACACTTCAACTAATTGGGAGAATTTTCACATGGTTCTCAGTTAAATCATGAGAGTCCACTCAAAGAAATTACAGGAAAACCTGACCAATTTGTAGTAATGACTATGAAATCCATTGTCAGAACCTGCATTTCACAAATTAATGAGCATTCTAATTAAATGAGCAATTAACAAGCAACTAAAACAATGCCTGATATTTTTTTTCATTTATTATTACAGCATAATTTGATTACATATTGAAGGAGGACTGCATTAAAAAAAAAAGGCTATTGAGATGGCAAAGTCAAGCATTTAAAATGATCATAAGCAGAAAGCCTGCAGAAAAAAATAAATGTGGTCTAATCATTGAAGTTTAAGAGTATAATTAATGAAAGAGACAAACTAAATTTCCACAGATAATCAGAAGTTATAAAGTGTGAGAACTTTGTTAGGTTTTGCTTTCTATGGAATGCTGTTCTGCCCCAGCTTGCGTCTCAGCTGAGGGGGGATTTGTTTCACCACTTCTGGTTTACAGCAGAACAGTCTGCACTAATCATTTACGCAGGAGCTGCAGGCTTCTCTCAGAGCTTTCTGTGGTGAATGGATGGAAATGGTTTTGCCTCTTTTTTTGCCACCCTTTTCCCCCAAGCTTGGTCTCTTTCGTGCTACTGTCTCCAGTCTGTCCCTCTTCTTCTCTCTGTTCTCTGCCCCTGAACATGAGTATCATTTTCTACAACTGGTTATCCAAATCTGGTTTCCAGCCCTCAGGTCTGGCTCCTTACATAGCCATTCCTGGCACAACGGGCTGATTTTGTCATCCTGCCAGTGCCAGATCTGCCCTTCTGCCTCCCCTGCATGCCTCATCTTACACATTTCCCCCATATTAGATCACCAATACTTTTATTCTCCCAAGTTAACAGTCCTCCTTGCCCTGCTGTGGTTTCTTAATCATCTTCAGTGACCCCACCAACTTCATCCTTGTTTCTTTTCCCAGCTGGTCCTACTCTGCATCCTCCCCGGTGTGGTAAGGAATATTCATCTCCCTTCCTTCCCACAAAGCAGATTCCAGTCAAGCTGTAGTCCTAACCTCATCCTTCAGCCATTCCAAGCCCAATTTCCCTCTGATCTTCATGTCTCCTTGCAACTCACAAGCGTTTTCTGTCAAAATCATTCCACACAGTGCCTTGTTCCCTGTCTCTGATCCTCTGCATAAACACCACTGGTTCTGACCCATGTCCTACTGGGCTACAGCTTCAGGTGGCACCCAGAAGTAAAAGGGATTTAATCAAGTCCAGGCACAGTGCAAAACAGTAGGAATCTTCTGGGGCAAACGATTCGTGTGAGTTTAGTCTATTCTTTGCCAAAATACTTAAGACAATGAATTGAATGTTATCAATACTGTTGAACCCATCAATCAGGCAGGGTTCAGTTCTAATACTGCAAAACAAACACATAGCCAATATTGAACATGCTTTACCTACCCTCAGCCTACAGGCTTCAAGCCTTTCTTGCTTTTAATTTTTTTTTTCTTTTTTTCCTTTTTCCTCATTCATGTTGCAGAAACCTTGAAGTAGGAACAAGTTTGAAAGCAGTCATTTCTTTTCCAAAGATTACCAAACAGTTGTGGATATGGACAGTCACGTAACAACCTGCTCTGGATTACAGCGTACGACTGGGCAGGAGGAGGACAAGAGGCTTCATCAGATTGATACCTCCTTTAAAACTTTTTACAACTTAGGGTTTCTCTTGCAGTTAGAGGCCCAAGTCCAAATTTCCAGTCTTGCCAGCAGAAATCTGTAGGTGAAAAAATGTTTGTAGCTGGCAGACTGAGTGGGAAAATGTAATTAGAATGTTTAGAAGCACGACCCATCTAATGGTGACTAAGTCTATACTAATCATTTAATCGTTTAAACATAAAAATTCTGTATTCAGGTCTCTCTCCTACACTTCTTTTAATTTTGGATCCCTTCATTAGATACAAGACTCATTTAACTTGTACATATTTAGGAAATATGCCCATTTATCAAAGGTTGTCTTAATGGTATTTGCATGTGGGATGTATGGTATTAATTAAAACATTATTTCAACTGACCAAAGCTTGACTCTTTATTGCATCGCTTATAAAGAATGCAGTAAATCTTTTCCCCAAAACTGGAGAATATATATTAAATAACATTTATGAAGGCAAGGAATTATTTAACAGCCGTGAGACTTATTGACTCTCAGGACTTTCTCCTTAGAAATGCAGCACTGTCTGAGCCCCGCTTCTCCCTCTGACACAGAAATTCTTTAACCATGGGTATGGTGGTTACTTTCTCATGCTCCTCATCTGCCAAATGAGGTGGACACAGTTTTCCAATACTGACACAGAATCATAGAATTGTTTAGGTTGGAAAAGACCCTTAAAATCATCAAGTGCAATCATTAACCCAGCACTGCCAAGCCCACCACTAAACCCCGTCCCTAAGCACGGCATCTACACGTCTTTTAAACACCTCCGGGGATGGTGACTCAACCACCTCGCTGGGCAGCCTGTTCCAGTGCTTGACAACACTTTCCATGAAGAAATTTTTCCTGATAGCCAATCTAAACCACCCCTGGCGCAACTTGAAGGCCATTTCCCCTTGTCCGATCGCTTATTACTTGGGACAACAGACCCAGTCCTCACCTCACTACAACCTCCTGTCAGGCAGCTGTAGAGAGCGATAAGGTCCCCCCTCAGCCTCCTCCTCTCCAGGCTGAACCCCCCCAGTTCCCCCAGCCACTCCTCACAAGACTTGTGCTCCAGACCCTTCACCAGCTTTGTTGCCCTTCTTTGGACACCCTCCAGCACCTCAATGTCTGCAGTAGATGTAATTTTTTTTTTTTTTTTTTTTGGTAAGAGACTCTTAAGCTACAAAATTTCTAGACAGAGGATTCTGTAGAAATTTAAAATCAATCATTTTAATGCAAATGGCAGGGGAAAAAAGTGAGTCCTCTTGTTTTTGCAGTCATGGGTCTCAGGGTCTTAGGGAAAGTTGTGTACAAAACTCTGTTCCTGAGACAGAGTTTTGTAAGTGGCCAACAGTCTGTGCTCTTTCTGTTTTGACATATCTGATCAAAATGCCTTCAAACTCAAGGGAAAATTTGGTTTTAAAATACGGAATGTGACCAAATGTAATATGTCAAACACACACAGATACAAAACTTCTCCTCAGAGAATTATAACAACAGAAATACTACCTATCTTGGTTGAAGTCTATCATGAAGATAGATTGAATTGCTGGCCATTCGAAATTATGATTTTTATTTAGTATTAATTTTAAAAATTAGTTGATCTGCCAGAGTACAGCCTGTTATGTGAGTTTCTGCGGAGAGATACAAATTTGCTCTAACCGAACGCTGAAGCTGATGAGAAGCCACGCACCCATTTTGGAGCAGAACTGGACCTCAGCTAACACATCGTGTCTCTCAGCAGGACTCACTGGTTTGAGCTGGGCACTGAACTAAGCACAGCTATACTACTTCTGATTGGAAAATAGGCAAAATGAGCTCATGTCTGTCTGCAAAACACCAGGTAGACACAGCAATTACCAAAAAGTCAATTGAAATTATAGCACACATCTTGATGCTGTTTAAAGTGGTTACTTAACGGTAGGGAAATGATGAAGATCTCTTCAGAGCAGGTTGATTGTCTTTTTGAGAAAATAAATTAGCTGATAGGCTACCTTATCACTGAAGGAGCCTGGTGATCTCAAAGTGAAAAATTTTGCTTTCTTATAAACCTTCCCCATATCTTACCTTTTTTTGCAATACTTAAAATTCTTTTTTGCAAAGAAGAAAGTGCAAGAAAAGGTAATCTTTGTGTCCTGTCAAAGTAACATCACCTAAAGTTACAAAAGCTGTGATAGTCAGCGCTACAACTAACATTATCTTGAACAGCAAAAAGGTGTTATAATTAGTTTTGAGCTGCTGGAAGCAAGTGTCAGAAAGTCCTGTAGTCTTTTAAGTATGGACATACAGAATAAAATCCCCACAAAAATCTATTATTTCTTTCTTCCTGCTATTAGATTCAATTATACTCAAAAACCTGGTACAGAGTAGAGTCTACAGAATGTCAGGAGACCCTTTCGAGCCACCTTGACCCCCAGTCTGTGCATGGAGATCAACAGTTGCTCCCAAGCCTTGTCCTCCTTTCACTTCTTTTGCCCTCTCCTCTGTTCCCTATCTGTTTCGTTCCCTTTATGCCAGTTGCAGGACAGAAAACAATTTTAGAGGTGACCATTACCAGCTGGTGAAGCACTAGAATTTGGGGTATTAGCATTGACCCATACTGCCTTATATGAATTATAAGAGAGTCAGAACAAGGATGGGTAATAAAAAAAAGAAAGGCTACCAAGCTTGAAGGAAGTTTCCTATCAAAGCCAAATTTTTATTTTACAAAGTCTGCATCTAATAAGGATTAAAAATGTCATTTCAACAGACAAATAGGGTACATAATGATAGAAACGAAAGCTGTTATTTTTAACATCAACTAAAGCATTCATTGGCAAAAGCCAATGGGAACGTAGCGTGTTTTTGTTTAAAATGGTAACTCTATCCTCAAAGAGCATGCATTTCCATAGAACCACACTAGAATAAAACCCAAATAATATACCTAAAGATAAATCTGAACTTTTGGTTTCCACAGCAAAATTTAAGGACCAGACACTTCTCCATCTTTCCAACTCTCAGTGTTTTACTATGATTCCGGCAATACACTTTGTTTTCTCAATGCTTCAACTTGGGAAACCATGCCATTATACATGAATCCCTTCTTTCAATGCCTACAATCCAGTAACATCCACGACTCATGATTTCTTCATGCTTCAGGACTGGCAACACTGTCTTTGCCACAAAAAAGGCGTAGATGGCTAGAATTTTTGCATATGATTTTAGAAGTGATTAGTTTTCCAAATATACAGCTCCATCAAATGTAGCACTTTCATTCTATAAGGATTCAGGCAAACATCTTCTGGCTCAGGAATCCTAATTTTCTACTGACTCGAGATACATTTTGGCCTTAGGATTTGAACAAATTTCAAAACACAAACCAAAATTCAATTAAAAACCACTAAATGCCACAGGACTTCCTGTCAAAAACATGCAAAGCCAACAAAATATGCCTAGGCATGAGACTAAAACTGAACTGAAAACTTCCATCAGGACATAAAACTGTTCTAAGGTTCTCATAACCTTGCATGCTTTTTAGCACTGACTTGATAAATATAATTACTATGTATAGCATGAGCACTCTAAAGTGTGGTTGGGGCATAAATGGTATTCCTGACTCAACCTGCATCACACTGCAGCAGCTAGATTCCAGTGTAATGGCATTTCTTTTGGTTTACAACCAAAATCAGGTCTACTGGGGTCTCCCTCTGTATAGAATTGTCAGAAGACCCCAACGACCAGTCACCTCAGCTCCCTGTGTCTGTTTTCCCTGTGATTATAGGTGGTCAACAACTCCTTCACATGAGCAAATTGTTGTAGCATTCTCTGATAGAAAGCACTACAAATGTGAAAAAATATTTTTACTTCTAACTGGCCTAGTGAACAGATCATACTGCAGTGGCTGATACTTTCCTGGCAAGGGTCCAGAAGTTCTATCAAGTTTGTTCCTGTATGGATAGTAAAGCCATAGTCCTCTTCTACTAATCTGAGCTTGACTTGCTGCTTAGCTTCTAATTTCTAATAAATCTTAGTGCTTATTTACTTTCTATTATTACATAGGGGATCTCATTGTGTCTAAATCTAGTGTAAGTTTGAACAGGATAAGGCAAATTTTCTACTGCTTATAATTATTTAAGTTTTCTTGTTGCCTCATGACTTGAAACCGTTCATCTTACCACCTCAGAGCACTCAATTTATTCAGAAAACCCAATCGTATTCCTCCCTAACATGTATTTTCTGTCCCATTAGCTCAGATTACTAATGTAAGTAAAAACTCAGCTCATAACAGGTAACGTGGTTTCATGTACGTAGGTGTGTAAATTCTGTACATGGCTATTAAGAAAACTCAGATCACCCTGCTGCAGGCAAGCAATAAGGCAGTGTGGAAAGAAGTTGTACCAAAGCTATGGTACAGAGCACAAAATGAAAAGCGGCAGCAGTTATATAAAAGGAAAAGTAATTGGGTGTTGAAAATAATATTAAATTGCTGTCTTGTACGTACCTTCACAATAATTTTCTTTTCCGTTCTCCTCCCATAACAGATCTAAACTAATACTCACTTTGTATCGTTACTTTCTCACTTACGTCCATTTTCTTCCTTAGACACCCCCTTATTCAAAGAAGCTCGTACCTCAGACTGAGACTTTTTATTTCCAAGTAAGGCAACAGGGAACCTGCTTTAACATAGTGTGTATATATATGTGTGTGTGTATATATATATCTCTATATATAATTTTACATGTTCCCTAGTGCAAGTTTTCCTTTCAGTACCAAAACCAGAAGCATGAGTTGCAACAAAGACACCAGAACCTAGAGCTCTTTGGAAAATTCTGACTTTATGTTACTGCCTCATTGGAGGCAAAGTTTTTTGTAAAATATAATATGCCCACATAGGGTGAAGTCCTTTTAAAGCCCATATTCACACAACTGCCAAAGTCATCGCAAACAAACTTGTCCTAGTTGCCCTGCTGTATAACTTCTATTTATTTCCTGATTGCCTTACAAATGACTCGGAGCTTACACCAGATCTGTTTCACCACTGATTTTAACCTAGAGACTTCTGTGGGTTACAGACCACTAACCCTAAGTCTAAAATCTGGGTCATGACTTCCCAGCCCTAGCACAGTCTGCATGGTGGTCACACCTGCAAGGGAATTCACTGCTCACTCCAGAACCACCCAAGGCCACCTGAGGGTCCCTCCCACCCTGTAAAAGCCACTTGTTAAAAAGAATTGCTTTATGAAATTTACCTGGAAAAATATATCCCCGTACACAAAAATAAGATAGCTTCAGAATTTAGAACTCTAATTATTAAACCAAATGCATCCTGGGAAGACATTAAAATCTACTGTATTTTTAAATAAAAAATACATCTTGGTGAATTGGGAAGCCAAGAGGAAAGTTATTGGCATATGGGTTAAATGGAAGAAAGGTGACTATAATTCGGCTTGAACAAGAATACCAGACTAAAAGATGTCACTTAATAGCTCCAGAAAAGTATAACGCATCCTAAAAGATTTCTCTTGGCAAAAAGGTCAGTATGCAAAAGCATTTCTGTTGGTTCTCTACAATATTTTGCCTAAAAAAATATTTTACCATTTACTTCTTTTGATGGCCTGCTATCTTACAGAAATGATACGTTGAAAAAGAAAAAACTTCATAGGGAGGAAAAGAGATACTACTTGCAAATTAAAATACATATGCCCTTGATCTTCCCGGAGTTTGAAACACAGGCATGAACTGTATTTACATGAGGTCATGATTTTGAAATGATGGACGGCTAGGGCTGCATAGGTCACTGGTGCATGTAAAGTTACATATATACACACGTGTCTTTGCCGGCCTTACTAAGCAAATTCAAAATTGCATTGCCGCAGAAGATATTCACTTTTAAATGCTTACCTAGCCACAAATGATTGTTTTCAAAGTAATACAAATACTGTCGTAGAAGCAAAGCTGAGAATACTTTAGATGAAATCAGAAATCTCTTGAAAGGGATATTTTGAAGTCTTTGCTAGTGAAATGGACAAGAAAACAACCCTTATCTTGCTACTTTCACTGTCAATGAAAGGTTTACTACAACAGTATAGCTGCAGCCTGACAAATGCTTATTGTTGCAATGACTTAGTGAACGCTGCATTCCACCCAGAGATATTGTAAGTGTTTCCATCAGGGTAAAGACGTTCAAATACAAACAAAATGAAGTGCCTAGAGGAGGAAAGGAGGAACAAGAATTTATCAGGACTGCTAGTGATTTATGAGAAGTAATGATTATGGGGCCCAGGCAGTGTGAAGAGATGATTCTATTTATCATTTTCCTCTGATAGCTATGTGCTAGAAAGTGGCATCAATATATCATCAAAATATTAAGCTGGTGGCCCTGCAGTCTGGAATTTATTTAGGGAGATGTCATTGTTGCAGGTGTCTGTGATGGAAGGGAGGACAAGTTAATTACCTCTTCACCAATCTGGATCTCTCGGACAGAGCGAAGTAAAAGCTGGTATCCTTCGAAAACGATCACACAGTTTGGGTCACAGCTGTGGTTCAGCAAAGACATGCTGTGAGGGGTGGTAGAGGGGGAGAAAGAGAGAAAGAACTTTACAGAGGAGCCTCCACTGCCACTCCCCTTTAATCATTTAAAAGCAGGTAACATGATCATATCTGAAGCATCAAGTAATTAAGTTATGAAACAAATAAAATCCCTGGCAAATCAGCTGCTCTTGGTTAGTGGAGGAAAATTAATGCTGAGAAGATTTATATTCATTGCTAATAGGAGCCATGCCTGGATCTCTTCACATGTTTATGCCTTCTGTGTACTCAGGGCAGGAGGGAGGTGATGGCCTCCCAGTGACTCTCTAGGAGGCCTGACTAGGGGTGAGGGCAAAGCAGGCAAGCGGGGAACAAGGCAACCTGGGCAGTTCAGAGCAAAAGGTTAGTACCTGGGGACGGTGTCTTATTTCTGCTGCTTCTGCTCCGCTTCAGGGCACTAACCTCATTGATCACCCTGACCGTCAGCAGAACCGCAGCTCAAAGGGACCAGCAATCAACCTGCATTTCATATCAGCTAGAAAATGGAGTTACTACTTCCCAAAACCAAAGTACTTGGTATATAGAGTTGAAAGAAGAGATACAGCCATTGCCTCTGTTTTACACATATTTTGGTTCAGCCCCTGTTCTTGTGACTTGTGACAGCTGAAGCAGCACAGGTCACTGGGGAGCTGCTGCCACCTCCAAGGGGGGGACATGCTGGTGGATCTCCTGACACAGGCATGCCCTTCCCTCTTTTGGGAAGAAAATTTAAGAGCAAAATCAACATCTGCTATATATTTTTGAGTCCCATGCTTCATTAACTGAGAAACAACTGACTTTGCCAGGCCAGCATCAGTCCCATAGCAGACGTGGGGCTGATGGTTCTTTCCTTATGGGAATGACCTATTGAAAGAACAATTCTGGCATCATCAGACTGGAAGAAGAATTTTTGGCTTATCCAGCTCCTGGCTGCCTTTATTTGCTTTCCTTGACTGCCTGATTCAGCAACTCCAAATGCCAACTGTTGTTGGCAAAATAGAGGATGTTGCCAAGGGTGAGAGCCCTGCACCAAACCATGTTTATTCATTCAGGTTTTGACTCTTAAAGGAGCTATCAAAAGGAGCCTGCTCTCTTAATACCTCTTCTGGCCTAATAAAATATCTGTGGTTAATCTCCACATGAACCCAGTAACGTACACTGGGAGAGAGTATCCATTTCACTTGTGAGATCACTGGGCATACTCCCAAAGTTGCTGGCAAGGTGACGCAGAGAAGGACTGCAGGATTTTATCTGTTTTAAAATATATTGGGATGCTGAAGCTATCAAGCCATGCAATAACATCTAACCTCTTAATGAGGCTAAACAAAGCACTTTTAATCCCATTTCATCTTACAGAAACACTAGTGGGTTTGATGACAATTTCATCCGGAAGCATATGAATTCATCTGGAAGGGCACTTGCCTAGGATTTGGGCACCACAGATTTAAGTTCACAGTTTTCCCAGCTCAGAGTGATTTGCTACAGCAAAACTCAAACGGCTCTGAACTGACTTGGGAAAGTCTCTTGCATCCCTTGGCAGTGCATTATCACAGAACATAGCCACTTTCTTCACAGTCAGGGGCTTTTTTCAACCAAAAGAAAACATTTCACTAATAATAACGCTCCAAAATAATATTCCATTTTTCACAAGTATGTGAAAGGATTTGTTTACATTCCACTACCAAATGAAATGACTGTTCTGTACTTTTCATAACACTAACTCCCATGTCCTCCTAACCACCTTCCCCTCATCTTTACCACAAGGCAGGCCCCAAGACATTGAGTGTCCTTAGTCAAATCTTACACGTGACGTTAGTAGAAAAAGAAGCAACAGTGACAGGCTCACTGAGGTATTGACAACATAGTTCAACCATACATTAACCAAAAATTGAGATGGTAAAATACAGACTATCCATACTAATTTTCCACATTAATAATTACAAGTAACAAGTCTAAGAAGGCAAAACCATCCCTGGTACATACTTCTTACCTAACACAAATAAAATATAATAACAAGAAATTCAAATATTAACATCCATCTCTCAAGGGGCTTAACTTTTCACCTTACTGGTTTCGTAGTTACAGTAATTTACTAATAAATGTGTTCAATCTTTTTCTTTTAATTACCATTTCAGAGGCTCTTGGCTGCAAAATATCTGTATTCTAAAGCAACGCTGAACAGGTTTCCTTATAGTAGTCCCAGTCATGTATTTTTGATGTCAGCATTTATTCTTACTTAGAAAAGACTACCACCTCCATAAAAATAAAATAAAAAGATGTATTTTATTTAAACTGTTTTAATTTTGTAATCAGGACTATCAAGAATGTTTTCAACTTGATCATATTTTTTATTCTCTTTTAATTTATTTGCATTTCCCAGTTTCTCGTTTAGACATGTTACCTGCTGCTTTGATGGCCCTTACAGCTACCTAGGAAAAAAGGAAAAAAAACTAACATAGATTTTGCCTATGAATGAAACAGTGTCCACAGTACCTGGGATACAGGCCAACACCAACATCCTGCATCTCTCCATTACTGATGGTGAAACAGTTACAGGTCACCTGTAAAAACAAGGGAAAAAATCCAGGATTACCAGAATCATTTGGAAACCCCATACCCAAGTGAAAAAAAAAACTTTCAAAATAAAATGAGGGGGCAATTGGTAATTGGATGGGAAACATTCAAGCCCAACACTGGTGCTCTTTCATTTTAGAGCAATCACATCTGGGACACACTCTCCTGTAAAACTGCAGTCAATTAAAAGCAGAAATATTAGTATCCTGCAAAAATGTGGGGTTAAACACATGCAGAGGCCCTACTTTCCTTTCCAGAGAGGAAAAAAAAAAGCCACCCTACACAGAGCCTGAGGAGCTCAGCCCAGAGACAACACAAACAGATGACAGTGACTGCTGAGAAGAAGAGTGGCTGTTTCCATGTGGGGACTCTGCTGATGCCAGGCTGTCCCAGCACCTTTTAATGAGTACCAGTGGAGCCCAAAGAATATATATGGGAAGTATCGAAGCAAAGAGCAGCCTGGACTGTGGCAACCTGATACAGGCATAAATAAATACAAAGACTGTGCAATACCATATCTTTCACAGAATCACCGAATCACAGAATGGTCAGGGTTGGAATAGACCTCTGGAGACAAACTAGTCCAACCCCCAACGTTATGGGTATTTTGGTTTGCATGTAAAAGATCCAACAAAAAAGCATGGTCAAATTACCACGTAAGAGAAATATAACCTTTCGTTTAATCTCAAATATTCAGCTTGATAGTGTATTCTTCCCTCTTACAATCATACAAAGCTAAAGTGGTTTTAGAAAATGGTGAAGAATGGAAGTTGCTTGCAAGTAGATATAGCCCTACCCCAAACTACCACACTGAAGTTTCTTGGTGTTCAGCTCCAAGATAGATCAGCACTTAGTAAATGATTAGCAAGTATTGTTTTCATGGGCTTAAACAAGAATCAGAACCCAGCTCCTAATATATTTTTTAAATATCTGATTTATATTTTTTTAACAGCTGGTTTTGCTTTTTTTTTTAATATTATTTTTTAGATAATCTGTTGGTCAGTTATCAATGAAATATTAATAAAATATTTTATGTAGAAAACCACGGCATTATACTGCATATACAAGAAAAGTCCCAGGTCTCTTCTGCATAACTTTAGATTATTAATATCATTAATCCTCATTAGAACAAAAAATGAGTTAGAGTAGGATTTGGCAGACGTGAAAATGAGATTTGAAAGTTACAGTTTTATCCATAGAGTAATTGCCCAGAACAGTAAATGCACACCTCTATTTTAAAGAGGTACACTGAACAATTTAATAGTATATCTTATCCTATAAATTGACAAATTGTTATTTATGAGAGCATTAGCCATAAGGTGAAAATGAAATCCTCTTTCAAAATTTCTCATAAATTCTGACAGCAAAGTTAATCTAAATAAATGTACATGCAGCAGGGCATGTGCTTTTTTAAATGGTTAGACAATACTTTGACTAGTCTATTATTTATGTAACGCATTCAAATGTTCCTGATCAATTACCAAAAGCATACATCTTAATTATTTCTTTCCTGCTGGCATTGGATATAAAGTGTCAGACAACTTCTGAGCAAAGATTAGTCCATTTAAAGTGGCAATTATCCTGGTTCTAAAAATATTTACTTGATTTAGGTATTTATTGAGAAAATAATGCCTTCCAGGTAAAAGAGAAAGAAAGCCAGCTTATGTGGACCTTAGCTCTCTCTAACGGATTATGAAGTAGCAGAGGTCAAACATCTCTTAGAGCTAAATGAATCCTTCTTCCTTGCAAATCTCCTATTATTTTACCATAAAATGTTTATATTAACAATACTGAATTTTGAACACTGTAGAGTTATAAAGGCTGTTTCACTGTTTCATATTAAAGGTATGCATTCTATTATGTGAAAACTTTTACACACAGAAGTTGCAACAGTTTTATTTTTTCCTTTTCATAAACGTTCATTAGCTTTTTGTACCAGGATATGTGTGAAGAAAAACATGAGATGAACGGATGCACTGAGACTCAGACATCAAGAGCTTCTTTCAAGAATAGTTTGCCGTAAGGCACTTTTTAACCTCTCTATTTTAGGTATTTTCACAGTATGCAGTTGCATCTCAATATCCCAGTGAGGTAGTGAAATACTACCTAAATCCTATTTATTATTTGCAGTTTCAAATTTGAGACTAGGAATCTGAAGTATAGAGGGCCAGATCTAAAAAGGTACTTAAGTACATAAACACAAGCAGAAGTCTAACTGGTCCCATGAATTTCGAGCTGCATGATTTTGCGCACAATCCTACCGTAGGCACAAGAAATTTCAGTGCTCTGAGGTTTGATTAACCTCCTAGGCAACAATCTTTCCCCCCTTTTAAACTCAGGTACCAAAAAAAAAGTGATACACATATAAAGTGTACTACAGACAGTGACCTTTGTTATGTTTTTAAATATCTGGAGGTTTTTGGAACAGCTGGTTTTGTGTTAGGTGTTTCGGTTTTGTTTTGGTTTTGGGGTTTTTTTTTTCTGTCCTCAGCAAGTGCAGAGAGACAAATTGAGATGGTCATGGTGGGAGGCAGATCTCATCATTTACAGTGTGAGAAATTCTGTATAATGTCAATACTTCACAGACAGTTAGCAACTGGTAACAGGTATCAAATATGAAATCTCCAGTCTGTCAACTGAGGATGGGGTTGGTTTTTTGTTTTCTTTTAGATCTGTTACAAAGTCTCTAAAATTCTGTTGAATCTCATCTACATTTCTCTTTACATAAACTTTTAAGAGGTTTTAAATCTCAAAGATCAGTCCTACCAAAGCGAGTTTTCAAGCCAAAAATGCACCACAAGAGTTGATGTTGTAGACCACACCTCCAAAGAAACAAAAGGAAGAAGGCATTTCTTTTACAGAACACCTGAAGAAAAATCTGTTCTCCTAGCTTCCCAGATTCACAGACGTAGCTCAAGTAACAGCTAAATCTGGAGTATGTAACACTGCTGCAGGAGAGCACAGGTAAGCTGCTTGTTCCTAAAGCAATTGTTTATGCATCAAAACCTACTGGGGCTGGAAGTTCACTAACTCCATTTCTAGGGGAAAAAAACCCAAAGCAAAACAAACACCATCTTGCTCATGACTCACAGTATTTCTTTCAGGTTTCATGGCCACCTTTCGTTGTCTTTTTTCTGCCTTAACTGACCCACCTTATTCCTTATATTACAATCAGGTTCTGATTCTGTGTGATCCCAGATTTTTAAATAAGAAAGAACAAACAGTTCTCAGCAATCTGGCACTTCATGAAATGGGTTCTTCCTTGCAAAGGCATGGCCCTTGTCATCTTAACTCCTGCTGAATCATTTATCTCAGTTATTTAATTTGTGCTGTTGTTCAGCTTGTCCCTTTTGATTCCTCTAAAAATTCTTCTCTATCCAGCTACGCAACACTAAAACTGCATATCCACATACAGAGACAGAACAGAGTACTCACACAGTTTGTTATACCCACAAATAAGGAAAAATGTCCCCATATTTTGGAACTTCAAAGTTGCAAAGATGAATTCTTTGCCATTTCCAAAATTTCTGAAATAATACATCTCCCAGCATGAGATCCGAAGGAAAATTCTCAGGGGAGAGTCACAGACTTTTCAAACCTCTGCAGTGCAAAACTTTCTTAGGAGTATCCTAGAGCTCTCAAGGCTTGTCATCATAGCCTGACTGCCCACAGAGTTCACTAACAATTGAAACAATCAATTCCCAGTGTTTGAGTTGGCTCCATGGCAATAAATCCTGCAAGCTTATTTAAAAGGAATTGCTATTTCAAACAACAAACAATATTATATAAACTGATTGACTTAAGTAAAAAGATTTGTTCTTTTGAGAGACTGCACATGCTTTAGACAGGTATCTTGGACCCAGTAAGGTAACCCAAGTAGAAGACATAACCTTTCTCAGACTGGTAAACACACAGAGAGCAAACCACCTTTACTGACTGACCAGTATCAGCAAAGAAAAATTACTGCAATCTGTTAAATTTTATGTCCTGTCCGAGTGACATATGAAAACCCTGTAAATTTACCCCGTGAAGAGGTCTGTGTTCTCAAGATGTTTGGAACTACTGTCTGAGCAATCTCTGTGCCAGACCCACAGTCTGACCATGAAGATTTATTCTGGTATTTGCATTTAGCAGGGTATGAAGGCTTCAGTTCGGCAACATACCAAGGTGAATTTGCTTTCAGTTCGGACCTTATTCATATTGCTTTATACCATGGATTTACATTTGGGTTAAATAAAGCAGCTTCAAACTTGATAGCAGGACATTCCAGATTTGGAATTTTGGACACTAAGACAATGCAAAATATCAATAGGGAGTAAGAGAAAGAAAACAAATAATTATTGGCTAACACTTGCTGCACAAATCAAATTACAAACACCAGGACTAATACAATCATTTCATCATGTGTTCCTGTATTATAAAAATAATAATAAAATAATAACAATATATGATAATAATATAATTGTACTTGTAAAATACAATAATTATATAATAATCAATCATTTTGTCTTCATGTGTTACTGCAACACAGTGAGGCAGCTCTTGTAACATGTGTAAGAAACCCTCACAAGAAGGACTACCAAAGGGAATATTGCACTGATAGGGTCAATGTAATTTTCAGCTTTGATATACGATGACTCCAGCCACCTCTGTAAATGGTGTGTCACAGCTGGTTTATTCTAACTCACCACCAGGAAGAAAGCCATAACTAACACATTTTTCCCTAATTTATGAACCCAAAGTAATGTAAATTAAAGATATAAAAAACTCCTTCACGGATTATTAAGTTTCTCATTCACACCAAAGCTGGCTGGGTATTCCTGGTTATTGGCAAATATTTAACAAAAGATGTTGTAACCAATTCTCAGGCTTCTCAAGAGACCCAAACACTATCCAGGAGGAGGGGATGGACAGTAAATGCTATGCGAGGCGCACACTAATTCAAATGCCCAAAACATACCCCAGAGACCCTCCAGCACCACTACATCCCCCTGCAGCTCTGCACCGACAGCTCTTTCCCACTCGAGGATGAACAGATACCAGGGACAGATGGTTGATAGATCTCAAAGCTGCTAACGACTTCATTTGGCACACGGAGTGTTAGAGCAACAGTACTAAACTGTAAACGCACGGCATGCCGCGGCGGTGCCAGACCTGTCAAGCCCCTGTTTTGAGTGTATTTCACTCAGCTGCTCGTGGCCACAGCCCATGACACCCAGGCTTCACAGGCAGAGCTTCTTGCTCTGAAACCTCAGCTCCGTCCACTGGACAGGGTATTGGAGAGGGAGGGAGGAGATGGGACAAGGTGGGAAGGCATCTGCTACCAGGATGCTGTGCTGAAAGGAGCCCTGCTACAAGGCGCATTTGCAAACTAGACCTTTGTGGCTTACACACACAGTTGCATGTCTTACTAAATAGGAACTCTGACTCCAATTCTACGTTGCATTGTACTCAGGACTTACCTACCAGATTCCATGGCAGCCACAAGAACCAAAACTAGATGAAAGAGGCATCAGAAGGAACAAAATAAACTGAGGGGAAAAAAAGATTCTTTGGTGTTTTGTTCCAGAAAGAAATCAAAACATATGAGAACGTCTTTGGGAAAGCTTTATCGTGTTTAGATTTTTCAGTCTGAGGAAAGGGGACAAGTACTTAACTGTGATACTTGCTCAGAAGCCAAATATCGCTGCAATACCATGAAATTTGGAGAAGTTACATTTATTTCACACCATGACAGAATTCACAAATATTTCATTTTACGTCAAGAAAAATTCATCCTATTAATCTCTCGTGCCAAAACATCAATGTTTTGGCTGAATTACAGACTATCATTACTTCAAAGCTAGTTACAGGGGAGATGTGTATTTTCAACTGTTTTCTTAGTTCTTCATCTTCTGTCTTTGGAGATCTTTCTTCACATCAACTATCAATATTTCAGTCCTTTTTTGCTATCCTAGCACATAAAAGTTTCTGATGAGTGTGCAAAACACAGGTATCCCTTGCAAAGGGCTGTCACCACCTACAAGGCAGTAGACCAGAAATTTGGCCTGACATTAACAGATGATTTAATGCAAGTGTGCTTCAGGCATCCCTTTTTAGTACTCAGCTAAGTGGTGTAATTTTGATTGGAATGGAATGAAAATAGGTCATGGCAAATTACCTCCTCTCTTCTTAACCCCACACATACTTCTCCAATCTTTCAAATAAAAATATTTAGCTATGCAGCTAAATATTTTTGATTACTAAGAATTTCAAAGCCATCATTACTAGGATTAATGTTATGTTTGCTATGGGCACCTTTTTTTTTTTTTTTTTTTTTTTAAAGCATGTGCAAGATGTAGTTATAAACCTAAGCCTTGAAAAGGTAAATCTGAAACATGCGAAAATATTGCACTCGAAGTATCTTGAAGTTTTGTGGAACTCCCATTAAAAGTTTTGTGCAACCTGTCCTAACCTTTTCACAAATTTCTCCTCTGACAACAGTCAGCAATTCTCATGTTCCCTTTAGTGGAACTCTAGCTTTTACCCAGCCCTGCAAATGTTATTATTATTCCTGCTTTTTGGAACAGAACTGAAATGCATCTATTTCTGGAGCAGAACTGGAGAGAGGGAACTGCAAAGCCACTAATGGATTGTATTACAGCACGCTTGCAGCATTTGGCATTATCAATTGCGGTGGAGTAGAGGCATGACATCCTTCTCTTCATCCTCATTTTCCTACTGGTAACTCCACTCCTGTGAAATGGGGCAGAGTTATTAACTTGATTTCAACAGCCACTGCATGTCTGCCTATTGAAAACAAACTGCTTGTTTATTTGGATGAGATCAAACTTCCTGGGCATCCCAGAGTGGTTAACTGACTTGGTATTTGTCTTGCCTATTTTGTTACAGGTAGTTGTTTATCTGCTTTGTAACGGTATCTTGAAAAAATACATGTTGGACTTCATAAGAAAAATTAGGTTGAGATTCAGTTGTGGGTGTTAATTACATAGACAAAAGCAAACCATTAATGAAATAATCTTGTATAACTTCAACTAATAATACAGGTGGAATAAATTACTGTCTGTCATCTGCTTCCATTACCCAGATGATTTCCTCATGCCAGGCTCATAACTGCTAGGCAGCCTAAGCTGGGTGAGATGAAACCTAGCCTAAATGTTTCAGGGCTTGCCATCTTTATTCTCACAGATGCAATATAATTAGTGTTCCTTCTGGAGGTGCTTGTTGAGCTAGACCTTCAAGTATATTTAGCTCTGGAAGTTCATTGACCATTAAGACTTTGGATTTAGTCTGTTGGGCTTAGTGGATTTTTGCCCCTCTTTTATCTTCTTTTTTTCATTCTTTAACTATTGCCCAATATTATCTTTTCTACTGGGGGGGGGGGGGGGGG
>JAVJGI010000062.1:87812885-87829993 GCA_035590275.1 Ibycter americanus
TATCTTTTCTACTGGGGGGGGGGGGGAGGGCGGGAAGTGGGGGGAAGATAAAAATCTGGCGATTTCATACCACTTCGTTAAAATTGTTTCCACCAGGAAATTTCTGAAAGCACAAAAGCTGAGAAAGAAACTTCAAGAAGAGCAGAAAAAAATGAAATGTCTCTTCCAAAATGTGATGGCATAAAATGAGTATTTTTAAATCCTAAAAACTTAAACAAACATAAATAAAAGGTTTGATTTTGAAAATTATTCTGAAAAGGGCAATAAAAACATTAATCTTGATTAATTTAGAAACGTGGCAAGCATTTTTGGAGAAAAAACCCCACATTTTTTCTAGTAATTTTTTCGTAAGTATCATGAGGTTTTTGAACCAGCTTGTGTCAAACTAGTGTTTGCTGTAGCACTCAATGTTTCTTTTTGCAGTAACCACGGTGTGCTGCTAGTGTAGCTTCTCCATGCAGACCTGGCTTGTGGCTGTCTATAGCTGTTAAAGCTTCAATTTAGCCAGACTCCATTTCCTTCTCAGGACAAAACAGAACAGTATTACATTTAAGGTAAAGATGTGATGTGATACATAGAACAAATTAAAGCTAAAGTAGTAATTATAAGGCCTGTGTAACTCAAGTACTCAGCATTCAAGGAGTTCTTGGATTTCTATAGGATGTGTGCATTCTTAATATCTCTGAAAAATCAACTCCCCAAGGGTTTCTAGCCAGCGTGGGTTTTTTCTACATCTCCATTTTGGGGGTTATTTCAAACATTGCTCTGATCAGGAAACAGTTGAAATAATTTAATTTTCAGAATTCCATAACACTGGACATGTTTAGTCTCAACACAGTACATACGCTTCTAGTTACTGTGAGGCATAGCTATCATGCTGATGCCACTCATTTTCCCATTCCCATAATGCTAGTCTGACATTCTTGGACAATCCGATTTGATGATAAACCACAGTCAGTCAATGAGTTCTAACAATACCAAAGACAATTGCTAGCATTGTGCTCTACATTTGACCATATTGGGAAGTGACAAGCAGTTAAGTCAGAAAAAAGAAATAAACCTGCTCTACTCCTTTGGATCCACAGGGTATGTTTGGCACACAGGACCTCAACCAGAGCACCTCAGAGCTGCATTTCCCATTGGTAGGCCAGGGTGGGGATTCTGCTTGAAGAGGCTCTGGATGCTACAGCCTGCTCCATTCAGAAATGCCTGGATAGTTGGTACGGAGGAAGAGGAACCTCCCTTTCACATTTTGTTTGGATTCCTTTGTGACTTTTGAAAGTACTAGTAGAAAATAACTGGTTTGTTTCCCCAAGAGAAGGAACCACAGACATATTTTGGGTGGTTACATGGCAGCAAGGCTTATGGCAGCCACAAAGTCTGTACCCCAGAAACTAGCAGAAAGTCATCATCCCATCCTTCAGGATTCCTTAGCAGAAATGCCATTACTTCAACAGAATAGATAATCCCAGTATATTTTTCCACCTACAATGAAATAGAGTATTTTTCCTTTGAAATAGCATTTTTCTTTAGTGTACCAGATTAGTATTAGCCATTATACAGATTTTCTGTATTGTTACTAGATGCTATTACTAGTTAGAAAAAAACCCACAACACCTGAAGGCAGCATTAAGCTATACTTTCATTTGAGTAAGAGGCACAGAACAAAGGAAATACAATTATTTACTCCAAAATAAGCTCATAAATTAAGCTCAAACAGAGAACTCCTCGTCAATGTGACATCAAACAATGAGTTGATAAAACAACTGCAAAATAGCTACATAACAAGTAGATTTTATTAGCACAGCTAGAATCATAGCTTGCAGGAAAAGTCAGGAAAAAGCCGGATTTCTACATATGCTTCCTACTTAATGAACTCTCTTGTGGTATACAGACTGTAAATTGGTGAGAAAATGGTCATATATTTGCATTATTTGATCTTTCACTTATAAAGAAAAAAATTTGATCTTTCACTTATAAAGAAAAAAGTATCATTTTGAGGAGTCTGTACCAGAGATCTTGGAACACAGAAATAAAGGAAGGTTAGACAAACACTATGTTGAGCTCATAGTTCAAATGCTTGTACATAGCTAACTAAAGTTCACAGACCTGTATGTAATTGCTGTCTACAGGAAATACTTGCATTAGCGAAAGAATTTTCTCCTCACTCCTTCACCTTTGCCCTTCCACAAACTCACCAGCAAAGAAACCTCCTAATAGTCTTTCTGTGATGAACAGGATGCCCCCCACTTCTATGAGACAAACTAAATCTAACAGCCAGCAACAGAATCTGTCAGCTTCTCAGAAGCATGATTTTAGCCAGTATTAATTGATAAAGTATATACTTTTATACAAATAAGCTTGAAACAAAATGATCCACTCCTTGTTCATTTGTCCTTGTTCAGATTTCACGTGTTTTTTTGAAGCTTGTAACACAAGTAAGAGCACAAAATTTGCACTTGTAAATTGGCAGTGACTTCAGTGGCATCAGATGAGTTACACAAAACAGTTAATTAGGAAGAAAGTTCACAAGCTGAGCTAGAATTAAAATTTCTGTGAGTATTGAAATTGGGTGATCTAACTCCATGTGGTTAAAATTCTGTACATTTCACAAAAATAAATCCTTGCCATTAAACATCTGTGAACTTTGGTGGCTCAATTCTTAATGTAAGCTCTTCACCATAAATGCCTCAAGTTCATATTAAATATTAAAATAAAGAGACAGAAGTTTTTTAAAAAAGACAGTACACATTATATCATTAAGTAGCCTGACTAGTCAAACTTGAAAGCTGAGGAAACATTTTAAAAAATAACGTGCAATTTTGTTTCACTTTGTCTTTTTTCTTCAGCTTGCGATCCCTTGAAAGGCACCGAAACTTAGCATTTATCAAAAATATCTATGTTTTCCCAGCATTCAAATGATATACTGCCATTTACAAAGTGACTGCCATAACCATGTATTATTCCATGTGAAAGTGACACTTCTGCCTACCAACAAGTATCAAAATATCTTTACAGGTAAAGTTTTATCATCTTCCCCCATATGTGTAAGCCCAGGAAAATACATACCAGTAGTGTACCCTGGAAAGCTGATGCCTACCAACATGCTTTACTTTCATTTTACCTTACAATTTTTAAGTCAATTCAATTGTTTTCATAACCCAGATTCATAATTTCAGAAAATTTACGAACAGACATGATCTCTACATTTCAAAGTCCCAACATTTACTACAGTCTGAGACAATTACAACGGTGTTGTGTTATACATTTCAAGCAAGAAAATGGCTGAGATGTGCTGTGCCAGCTTTACAAAACGAATTACAGATTTACAGAATACCTCTTGGATTCACAACACTCTCTTAGTGCTTCACGCTCTTTTTTTCTGATATGCAGATTCACTCTCAGCAAATCACAGAATCACAGAATGGTCGGGGTTGGAAGGGACCTCTGGAGATCTAGTCTAACCCCCTGCTAAAGCAGGCTCACCTACAGCAGGCTGCACAGAGTCGCGCCCCAGCAGGTTTTTTATCTACAGTTTTCATACTCCTTTCTTTGAGCTTTTTTGTTTTCATTTTGTGCCAACCAGATCTTTATATATACCCAAGACAAGCAAACCAGCTAGATAAACAGTGATTTCAGCAAGCAGCCAGGAGCAGCTGGCATTGCTCTTACACCTGACAAAACCCAGGGTGACAGGAAAGAACATACTAATTTTTGGCCGCACTAGTGGATCCTAGCAAATTCCTCACCTCCACCTCCAATGAAAAGTTTATACCTTGAAGCTCTCTTAAAAACACCCCAAAACTACAGAAAGTGCAAAACTGGATCAGAAATATGAACCACAAGGCACGAGGTTATTCAAATCTACTGTTGCATTTCTCCTCATAGTTTGCATTTTGACACTGACTCTCCTCCTTACGTTCATACTGTTTTTACCCAAGCACAATGCCAAACACCTACATGCTAAAATGTATTCTTCCTTGATGACTTAAGGCCTTTAAAATTCAATACTCTGGCTATGATTATTTAAGAGCATATTTCCCTTTCATCTAGGACTAGTGTCTCATCTGATTGGACCGCCCATGAAAATTTTACCTTTAAATTGTTATATTTTCATGAACAGAATGAGGTAAATCTAGAAAGTAATTCCTAAAACTAAGACATTTCACCCTAAGGATCCATTCATACATTCATACAGTAAGAATTTAAAACAAAAATTAGAAAATCACACTAGGTGAAGTTTCACTGTTAGCTCTTGTTATGAGAGCCATGTGAGAACAAACTCAACTTATCCTTTTTTTCACCAACAAATGTGGAAATAATTCTCTTTTTTATATGTTATAACAGAAAAGAGCAATTTGTTTCATTAATTCCTGTTTAAGTTACAATTAAAATGTATTTTTAAAGTATTTTACATGCTGTGCTACTGTTGGCCATTCATCTCAAATATAAATCAGTTGTGCGAAATTATGAAATTGTAACATTTAGGTCATCTACTTAAATCTAAATATCAAGCTTTCAAATACCAAATACTTCCACTTTTTTTTTTTTTTTTATATTGAGCTCAGCCTAATGAAAATGCAAAACATTTTGAAAGTTTGAATCATGATCCAGCCTTTGAGACCAGTCTTTCCAGACTGAGTCCAAGTGTTTTCCCATAGACAGTCAGTAACACCATCTCCTCAGTGAAGCTCAAACAGGTGCCCCTCTTCACTGGCAAGGCTCTTCCTAGCCATGAAAAGTGCCAATTTCTCTTAAACTTCATTGTTATTACATTTTTGACATTTTATACTCACTGCGATAGCACTGCATCAAACAGTCCATTGAGCAATTACCACTTGAAGGACCATTTAAATCAATCATTCAGTTTGTGTAAGATATTAAAAACAAGTATGTGAAAATTATCGCTTAGGACAAAATTTAGACTTTTAAATCTGTTTCTCCAGACTACATTGCCAGCCCTCCAGTTACACATCCATGATTTTTAACAGAGAAGATAAGGAGCGGGAGAAGGAAAATAACAAAAAACTATAAAATGACTGAATTAAGTAAAGAGAAATAAAATAGAAGCTGAAACTACAGGAGATAATGTATTCAAAAAAACAAGTTCAAACAGATAACTTGCTTCTTGATGAGCATTTATTATCAGTTTGGTTGTGGAAAGGGTATGGAGGAGAGGACCCAGCAAAATACCAGTCAAGGTCAATTGTGCTTAATTTCTACCACCTGTTGCTCAAAGGTGTCAGAATACACAGGCCCTAGTAGAATACAGGTAAAGATAAGAGTTTTGTTTTAAAAATGGTTACACATCTTAATTTACCCAGCAGTTCTGAGCAGCGATGCAGCCAGCTCTGACACAGTACTTGCCCGTAAGTGCCTGCTGGTGCACTCTCAAAGGTGCCAGTGCGGCCAGCGACAGCCAGCAGCAGTTTTTGCCTCTGCGTGCAGATGCAGGGCTGAATTTAGCCCCGTGAAGCTGAAACTTCACCTGCCTGGGGATCTCAAGGTCCCTGACTGCAAGCCACGCTCACCAATTCACAAAACCTGCCTCTTATTAACTAAGCACACTTTTACCTGCAGGACAACTGAGGCTACATAAATCACACGCCTTGTCTTGCCAAGGGGGCTGCATAAATACTGGGTCCCTTCACTGACACCTCCTCACCCGGTCAGCACCTACACACGGAGGCTGCACTTTCAGCTGTCGTATTGTCAGAATGTCTGAATGAATGAGTACTGATACCTTCAATGAATAATGATTCTCTTTTACTGCTTTATGAGTAAGAAGTTTGTTTAGGATTGTCACCTAACTTTGTACAAAACAGACATTTGAAGAGGGAGAAATAAATCTTCATGCTTTGCTTTTATTTGAGAAAGAGGCCCTGCTTATGCAAGCACTTACGAGGAAGTTTTGTTTTCAGCTGAGCTTTCTCACTAACCTCAGAATGGCTGCTCACAGGTTACTGCTGCCATTGCTTACCCGCCTCAGTAAGCCACCCTGCAACTCACACCCCACAAATGGTTCATCCATTTGCTTGAGTTCTGCTATTCTAGTTATAACAAGTTGTGTCTTACTGTGTCTAAAGACCCTGCAATATAACTACTGTAAGAAAGGTAATTTTACCTTTAAACTGATTTTTTTATGGAATAGACATGATTTTCATGCAGAATCTGGCCACTGAGAGGATTTCCAAAGCAGAAGAATCAGTGACAGCCCCAGGACATGTGCTTGAGAACATGACAGTAACAGCTGTGGGGGGAGGCTTTTTTACATGTTGCTTATTGGTAAATGTGTCACTGAGTAATACTTGACTATTTAACAATAGATGCAAAAGTCTTTTACAAAGGAAACACATTAAAGTGAGAAACCAAGGGAAGCACACAGTCTTGATAACTAAAGGATGATGTGTTTATATATATGACTGGGCAACAACAGCAAAGGGCAGGAAAGCTGACCGGGCTTTAGGAGAGCTGTATTAGTACTGGAATGTGGGGAGATAGAAGGAGGGAAGATTCTGTCAAAACAAAAATAATGCCTGAATTTTTACATAAAAGCCATTATTTTAAAAGCCCTATTTATACAAATCTGACAAATCTCCTCCAAGACACAAAGAGATGACTGCAAAATACAGCACACTGATTTACTCAGAGTTCTCTCTGCCAGATCTGTGCGCATGACTATGAACATACTCTCATGCCACTTCATGTGTTTGTCTAAAAAAAAGACATATTATTGAACAATACAGTCTCTGGAAGTAACTTAAGCCATAAAGCCACAGATTTTGCAAACCAAGTATCCATAGTAACTAACTGCACAATACATGAACTTGGGTATTATCAGTTTCAAAATTATTCATAAACAAAAACGCAACATATACGCATTAATAAACATCTGAGCCTGTATATTCCCTTCATTCCCACCAGTAAAAATGTTTATCCTAATTAGAACTGAGCAATTAATGTTCAACAAATCATTTACCTTCCAAAAGCAGTTTCTGTCTTTATTTTTGGAATCCCTGAAAGTAGATTATAAATCTGTCAAAATTCATTCGAAATCAGCTCAAATCTTTCTTTCTAGTTGCTATTTTTTAACTCAATGAGCCAACCATGAACTAGGTAGTAAAATTCACACTCAAATACTAAAACTGTGACAGTCGCTGAGTCTGCAGACACATTGTCTGACTTAAAAACTGAAAATACTGTAGCTTATTGTCATCGCACTGCAGCATACGTGCTAAATGTAAATCACAATCCTAATGACTTCCTAAAGCTGGAAGAAGCCCTGCCCTAGAATAGTAACAATTAATGGAACAATGAATCTTTGAAAATATTAATTCTTTACTTTTTAGCCCACACAGAAACTGATACTGAGACCATCCTGAGAATTACTGTTTTGGAGAGGAATTTTTCTTTTCTTCTCCCATTATCATGTTATTGGAATAACAACTACTTAAATGCTTTCTGGAAAGAACTGGGATCAAAAAACGATAATGATTCAAATGCGGGAAGTAAAATAATGGAGTATTTCATCAGTAGGGAGGAAAAAAAGGTAATGCTTTTGGAGATCCTTTCCTCATTGTAGCTTCTTACAGAGTTTCTTTCCAGCTTCTCACTTTGGCAACTCAGTTTCATGACTACAAGTTGGAATCAGAGTTCAGCAGGCCTGAAATATTATTTGCCTGTATATCTGTAGCTTTATATTTCTAATTGCTCAAGGACATCAAACAACATAGAGACATTAATTAGTTAAGTGTTATAACTCCCCTGTGAAGAACGGAAATGCGGCACTGAATCATAAAGATGTTGAATGTAACACCAAGGTCACAGAGCGCATCAGCAGCAGTGTGGCATACAAGGGAATTTTTTTTAGAGTCCTTGTATCATAGAATCATAGAATCACAGAATTGTTTAATTTGGGAAAGACCTTTCAGATCACCGAGTCAAACCACCAAAAAGTAAAAAACCCAACCCTTAATGTTCTTTGGAAAATAACAGAAGCATAAAATCTGCAGTTGAAATGGGATTCCTGGCTTTACGCTTCCCTGTGGCCCATGCTGATGGTGCAGTACAGCTGCAGGCACAGCGCTGGTGATGTTACGCCAGTTAAGGGGCCATGTATTATTTCATGTCTTCTTCCATCTTGGCTGCGTGATGCCGTGAAATCAGCTGGTAGTTCCAACGCACTTCTCTGGTGCATTTTCAGTCTGCATTTGTCTTCCCCCAGTTATGTAGATTACTGGATGCCTGTTAACTGCCATTACAGAGGGAACTCATCATATGGAAAACAAAAAAAAGTGAGCAACAGAAAGAGGAGGGAAATAAATCTCCTCAGCATCTAAAACACAGAAAGCACCAGAGCACTTTTAAAAGCTCAGCCATGAGTTGGGAAGGGAAACCCCTGAACAGCTGGGGACAAGAGCAGGCAAACTAGCTCAGGGAGGCGGCGCGGCCCACCTCGCCCACTCGCTGCAGGGCACCCGCCATCCCGACGCTGTGGCCTCCCTCGGCAGGGCCGGTTTTGCCTTCCCCGCTCCTGCAGCGCTGACGGTGAAGGGGTGCCCGCCGCGGGGAGCAGCTCGCCTGGTGCCCCCGGGTGATGGGGGACATCACAGACAGCAGTGGGGGGCTGTCATGTCTGCACCCTCCGACACAGGGGACAGCGTCAAGCCAGGAAGGCACTTAGGAAAGCACCCAGCGCTAAACTTGTCAGGCCCTAAATTTAATACTAAAAGCAACACTGCTGGTGTGCTGTTGGCATGCCCTGTTAAGAGTTCATGTTCTCAAAACACTCCTACTGGGTGATGAAAAGCCCCGAGCCAGCTCCTGTCTCTCATCGAGCTGGGAAAGGCCCCTGCCCCCTGGAGCGGAGGCTTCCTGGGACGGACCCTCGCCATGGCAGCCCCCAGGAAGCCCTGAGCTGTCACAGCTCGCCCTGCAGCAGAGTACGAACATGGCAGAGCTTCCTGCCAGGGCCCTGAGGGCACCAGCTGGCCCAGGAGAACCATGTCAGCCCCATCTCTGAGGCCGCCAGCCCCTGTAGCAGCACCATGGCGGCCGGGCGGCCTGCCCGCTCCCCACAGCCCAGAGCTGGGCCCACCATGGCTCCCCCAGCCTGAGCCCGTTCCCAGGGAGGTACCGGGGCTGGGGCTGCCCCCCAGCTCCTGGCGGGGGGTGGGACAGGGACAGGGACAGGCCCTGGCTGCCGGGCCCTGCCCTGAGCTCCCAGGGAGCCCCCGCCATGTCCAGCGCCCCGGCCAGTTTACGTTGCTTTCTTCAGTGAATCAGGTCATGGCAAAAGACTGCTAGGAAAAGATTACGGTACGTAAGACAGAATCACAACAGAACCATAATTATGCCAGCCTGACGGCAAATACTCTTTGTTCCTCCTCCCCACCTTCCATGACGGAGGAATACTCCCAACAAAACACTGCAGAAAGCAGGTTTAGTACAAAACTAGTGTGTAAACTTATATCTCCAAAACACATGTTCACAAGGAAACCACAGCGATTCCAGAAGAATCCAAATGATATTTTTTTTCACTGAAAGAAGAAAATGTGACAATCTGAAAGGCTGTCTTCCCCCTTCCCCTTCTTCCATGAGGAGGTAGCCCTCAAGAGTCATACTTCTGCTGTGACAGAAGAAAAGCAACTCCTCATCAACTCTGTATTTTCCAAAATTATGCTCTTCTCTGTATATTGAAAGCATATGCAGTTTCTGGCTCCTATACAAGTTATCTATAATGAATTTTAGAAAAAAAAGCAAGTATTTTTGTCTGGAAAGTGAGAGAACTAATACATGTAGGGCATATATAAATGTATGTAGGAAAACAATGCATGTGGGAAAATACTCTGTGTAGGAAAACATTCACCACTATTCATTTTCAGTGGACAAATAATATAAGCTGTTTTTCTTGGAGTCATTGAAAGTGCACAATGAAATCTATGTTATTTGCCACTTTAGAAGGAGCACATTGGGATGAATGGTAACTTATTTCCATGGGTTGTTTTCACAGTAGGCCCCAGCTAGAGATTCTTAGTTCAAATCCATATGCAGCTTTTTTAAAAAGCATGAGAAAAATACATGGTCTCTTTTGGTTTCAGATCATACACCCATTTGCTCAACTCTACATCATAACTCCAAAATAATTTCAACAGATTTCTGGTGCTCTGAAACCTTCATAGATGCTTTTACAGATATGTATACTGATGTCAAAGCGTTCTTTATAGCCTTCCGTGAATAATGCCAAAAAGCACAAGGCTTTTTCAGGAAAATAAGGCAATTCTTGTATAGTCACATTGCATTGTGCTTCACAGAAATCATAGTCTCACTGGAAATACGAGTTTTTCTTCTAGCTATGCTCCATAAGCCTCAATAACAGCACCAAGTAAAAGAAAGCCACAACTTCTTGCATGATTCATGGTGCTTTAAGGAACTCTCCCTCAGTCTTCATGCAAGACATAGTTGAAAACAACTTTGTAGGTGCCATGAATTTAAAAGAGTGCAAAAGCATCTACTTTACCAGACCAGAAACTTCCTTCTCAAGCAAGATTTTAACAAAAGTATAGTGGTTTGCGGGAGATGGCACAGGGTACCTGACCATATGTTTTACCCAGACAATATCTCTTCTCGAGATTAAAACTGAAAGCAGCTGTTGCTTAGATAAATCAGAGGACGATATCCTCCATGGGAAGGAGAAAATAGATTTGACACTGAGCACTTTAAGGATAATCTGTAAATTAGATTCAATTGGTGGTTTGTCAGAAAATGCCATGTTGCAGAACCCAAGTATTTTACAGAAATGCCAGTCTCATACAATTGTTGCTGTAATACTGGAGAGCACATTTGACTTGAGCAATAACCTGTCGGAGATTTGGGGAGTTTTCTGAATTTTTTTTCCAGGAATTTGTTTGTAAGAAATTTTTTAGAATGAAGTCTCATTCTAAATTGGCTTGAGTCAGGCACTTGGAGCTCAACCAGCTACATCACAGCAAAGCACATCCAACATCACAAATAAAGACATTATCATAGAACTACAATAACTGTTCCTAACAGTGTTGCTAAACAGACTGCATATCATACTGCTGGACTAATTTGATTTCTCAATCGCACTATTAACCGGCAGACCCCAGCACTAATACAGCCATGCTTGTAATGATAAAGCCCATCCAGCTACTGAGACCCAGTAGGTGCTCGCAGCACTGGACAAGTTCCCCAGCTATGCTTACGAGCACAGTTCAAGCAGATTTCACATGGTACTGTTACAATTTACAACAGTGAAGGATCCATCAGATAGTGACAAAAATGTAATATAATTAGGGAGGAAGTTGGTTGCTTTCTTTGTAATGTTAAATATTCTACCTAGGCCCAACTCATTTGCTGAATTCTTTTTGTCTGACATTCACTCTTATTTCTTTTTGACAGGAATCTCTGTTAAGGTTAGAATGAATTAAACATTATCACAAGAATGAAAATGGCAGTAAGAACATTAATTGGTAATGACAGCAATTTCATGATAGTGTCCTTTTTGAATGTACAGCAGTACATTTGTCAAAACGTGAATTCTCTGCTCTGAGAACATTAAAACATAAAGCCAACCAACTCTTATATGGACGTTTAGAAACATGATCAAATTGATCAAATAAAAATGTGGATTTATCACAGAAGCTCTTGACCTCCAAGACAGCTTTTCAAACGAGTTAACTTTCTGTCTTGAAGTAGAACAATTTTCTTATGCTTATCTCAGACTGTGTGGGTGGATGAATGAAATCAAGCGTCTGTGAATCTCTCACAAAGATACGCTGTCTCTGTTCTCAGGCTCTAACAGCATCTCTTGGTTTTCTAAACCAACATGCCTGATGAATGATACAGTTTTCACCATCAATTTAAATATTCAAAAGAATGTGCATAATTATTTTCTAAAAATACGCCAGATACAATCTCTGTCTAGCTTTTTTAAACTGTCTAGCTGGAGCCCTACTTTGGCAGCACTCAGTGTAGGATCTGAGCACTTCCCGACTATCAGCCTGCACTCTCTATTCTGGAAGCCCATCTTGTCCCAAAAGCTCCCCCAACAGCACATGTCGGTTTATGGTCCCATTCTGAAAAACTTTCTTCTGAGAGTAACTCTGTGGCTATGCAGAGCTTCACTGGTACCCAAGAAAACACTGTGCCTGTGTTAGTCTATGTGTCTTACACTGGATAAAGGAATCTTAAGTGGGCATTCTGGCTCATGCCTTGCCCTTCCTTCTGAAACGTGCCAACATTATGTAGATGTATATAGAGCTATTTAGTAGGGAATAGCAACACCTCTGAGACTTCCAAGCAAATTCCCCTGTCCTTTTGTTGCTTCCCCATTTATTTTATCATCTCAGCCACTGAATATAAAGATCTCAACATCTGACACTGTTTACTTCAGTAAACACAGGAAACTCAAAGGCAGTAGAGAGAGTACAGAGGCCACCCTGTCCCCAAGGACAGTATTCAATGCCTGTGCCAGAGCAACCATGCTGGCTTGTGTGCTGCCATGCAGCTGCACTGGAAACAGAATCTGAAACCAGCAGCAGCCTCCAGTGCCATACACACATCCCTGAACAAAATGCATTCTCTGAAACGCCTGAGTCAAGTGTGTGACCTTGTATTATCAGATGAATCGGAGTTTTAGATAGCTTGCAAGCAACTTCAGACTTAACATTGTGAAAAAATAAAATTACCCAGGTATTTAAAAAAATAGATTGTAAGGTATGGTCAGATGAATCTTGTACTGCACGGTGACTTAAATTAGCATTAAATTAGCCACAGTTTACCTGTCATGAAATAGAAGCATGCAACAATCAGTTACTGCATCTCAGCTCAAGGGTGGTAACTTCTTAGGACATGCTAACTTAATCATTTACAATCATCTACTCACAATTCTAATTTACATGACATTGCTTCAGCAAATAGATTACGCAGGTTGCAAATGACCTGCAGGGTTATTATTGTATTAGTTAAAATTTTAACAATGCAAATTAGGGCAGGCCCTTGGCTATACACTCAGTCACAAATCATTATTCTAGTGGTGCAGAATGTAGAATACATAACTTACAAAAAAGGGCTTCCAGAAACTCTGGCACATCAGTAAAAATATACCAGCTACTGCCTTCCTCTTTTTTTTTTTTTTCAGTGTCACATAAGAAAATAAAACAAAAAGGTAGCAAATATGAAAAGAGGGTGACAGACAGTGAGTGAGAGAAAAGACATAGTGTTGTTTGGCTGCAGTGCTCGCTAATTTTTGCAGTAAGAGTATCAAAGAATCTGAGCACCAATTTTCAAACCTTTGCCTTGCAACGTACTTCCTCTGTGGCTTTGGGCAAATCACTTACCCCCTCTGTGACCCAGAGCTCTGCACTTAAAAGAAATAGTCTGATACAGCTCTACAGTTCAGTATCCCCATTTTCTTTGGCTTCTCCCTGTCCTGTGAGGATTACAGTACCATTTCATAAGAATGTGATGCAACAACAAAAAAGCTCAGAGCCTTTGTTCTTGTTTCCTCCAACTTTCCCTAATGTCACACCCTGTTTTCTGCAATAAATAAGCCCACAGTCAAGCTACAGCCAAATCTCTCGTAATGTAAAATCTGTTCATCTGACATAAACCCAAACAAGCTAAGTATCAGTGTTTCAAACACATCTGAACTGTTAACCGGAGTTAACTGACTGATTAGACTGTCTCATGTGGTTGACAGATGCCAATTTCTCACACACACTTTTGAAAAAATGTACTTCTATGTGGAAAAGATATCCACAGGTCTGTCTTCAACTATTTTGGATAATTCTATCTTCTATTTTTTATTTCTAAGAACAGTGACCTTCTGTAATGTTGCTTAACCAACTGTGATTTCCAATTGGTCTAGGGAAGAAAACAGAGGGTTTTCTTAAATGTAGCTTTACAGGGTAGCAGCATCTTGAGTGACAGATAAAATTACTACAGTTATGCTTATTGTAAATGAAGTATTCATCAGTGAAAGATTGTTTTAACTCAATTATACTTCTAACCAAGAGGGAGAAAAAGAAGTATAAACATCAAAAATTAAGTGCATAAGAAACTCAGTTGTTTATGGAAAGAATGCTACGCGAGAAGGTTCTCTGGAAAGAGGCCCTGAATACTTCCTACAATTTTACTTGCTTTAAATAAACCAACTGAAATGAGGAGTTCCCTTGCCCTTAATAAGATCACAGAAATGTAATCATGAAACAATGCCATCGCTGAGCAAACAGTCCTATGGGGTTTTTTTACTGTGTGTGTTAATATTTGGGTAAGAAATGACGAATTTGTATTCCTTCAAGCAATTGCTTACTAATGTGTCTCAAACGTCCCACAACAAAACTAGTTCATCTATTGAGAGGTAAGTTTTGTCTTTAAGGATCATTTTGTCCTTGGTCTTCAATGCCACCAGAAGAAGTTAAAAAGAGAATAGTAACATCTGCTATCATAAGCAGATGCCCAGTACTACCATGACTAAGGTCATTCTTTCTGTAGCATCTGGTCTAGAATATTCAAAATCATGATGTGCTGGCATTAGAAGGACAAACGTTATGCTTGGTCTCTGCACAGCCTGAAAGAAGTCACAAAAAACTGTTAGTGTGCTCATCAGCACAGAACTAGGTAAAACCTATCGCTTGTCCTGCAACCTGTGATGTAGAAAAACACCACTATTTCTCCATTTTCAGTGTTCGAACAGTGGAGAAACACATTCCCCGCGTCCAGCACATTAGCACAAGTTATAAGCCACAAGCATCCAACACAAAGTTCATGACACTCAGTGGAAAAACTCCTACTGACTTCAAAGTGTTTTGATCCAGTGTTTTCATATAGAAGCCCGAGAGCTGATGATTCGCAGAAAATGAAGGAAGAGAATATATTTTTGTAATACTATTTAGTCAGTTCTTTGGCAGAATAACATCTTCTCTCTAAAAAAGGAATTTTCTCCCTCCCATTCCTAAAACCTTTTCCTCTAATTTTTGTTTATGATCATTGTATTTTGATAGTAATCACCTTTGTAAAAAAGATTATCATCCATGAAATATTTGCTATGTTATTATACAGCACTTCCACTACTGCTGGTAGAAGACTGTTTTCTTAACAATCATATATATACCCCCAAAAAATCACTGGAAAAAAAATTTTTCCTGGGTTAAAATCTTCTTCAGCAGTACTCCAAGGCAGTATTAAAATTGCTTACTGAACCAAGCAAAAAAAATATTCAGTTGCCTGTGTATTTATCGTTACCACCCATACTGTAGACCATTCTGTGCTAGTCCAGAAAGTCCTTCAAAGGCATTTAACACTACAAAAGAGCAGCACTAGGATGACCATCAGTGTTTCCAAGACAATTGTCTATGATTTGATAGGAGAGATAAAAGGCCCATCTCTGGCATCACTTTCTACTTATTACAGTATCAATTACTGAGACAAGCACAACCATACCTTATACATTTGCTCTCCATAAACATTGCAAGCAGAGTGGTGCCAGGTGGTGCCACCCATTCAGCATCACAGGAAAATGCTAGTTGTAGAAATGTTCATGACTGAGGAAGTTCAAACATTCCTTTCTTTATTACAGTGTTGATTTCAAGTTTTAGACTATTTTTAACTGGCTGCGCATAGCAAGATGGTCACCAAGGAAAGACAAGAAAACTCAATCAATGAAGGAAAATTTACAAATTGCAAGCTGGAGATGAAATCCTGCTGATCTTCGGAATGATGCTGCAACATTTTCTCAGACTTGCTCTATCTGCCTTCCACCTGACTTTTAACAGATCGGCTATTGTGACAGGGCTCCCCAACCTCATCCCTACACTAGGAATAACCCTTCCAGCTTGCAGCCTGTCCTTTGTCAGTCACCTCAGCTAACTGACTGTGGCACAAAGTGCTCTTGCTCTTCCTGCTCTACTTGAGGGCACACATTCATGAGCATTTCCTGCTGTGAAGAATAGTTCCTTAAAGACTAAATTGCACTTTATGGTGGCATGGGTACATTGAGAGAAATAATGTGAGGGACAGGTGTTCAGTCGTGACACCACCCTGACAGGAAATTCTAAGTGCTGCACACAGTTAAAATAGAAGGATGTACTTACTTATTGAATTGTTATGAAATCAGTCTATCTGATAAAAGCACCTGTTCTGGAAAAAAAACTTATGTTTCATTCAACTCCATAGGAAGAATACAGAATGTTAATTGGATGACTCACCCACGTAAATGCATATCCTGAAGCATTAGGCACTGACATCCAACTACTCAGTATTTTTCCTGGTGTTCTGGTTAATTGAAAACGGTCCTCAGTGACTCAGAGTTTAAGGATATGTAGCTGCCAATGGCTATATACTTACTAAGGAAATCAGATTGCAGGCATCAGAGAGCACAAAACCACATAATTTGTTAACCCATGCAGTAAAGGCCACGCAGTGGGTTGATCCCAGCTGGCAATGATGCACCCTCCCAGCACTGACTCCCCACCACTACCTCAGTAGGATGAGGAAGAGAAGAGGAAGAGCAGAAGCAAGAAAATTTGTGTGTTGAGATAAAGACAGTTTAATAACCGAAGGGAAGAGAAAAAACCCCGTGATGCAAAGGCAGTCACTCACCTCCTCACACAAGCAAACCAACGCCCAGCCAGGCTCCAAGCAGCTGCTACCTTGGAAGGCACACCACAGCCTCACCCCTACCCCTACCCCAGGTATGGTTTCTTTCATAAAAATCACAGAATCATTTAGGTTGGAAAAGACCTTTAAAATCACCAAGTCCAATTGTTATCCCAGCACTGCCAAGCCCACCACTAAGCCGTGCCCCTAAGCACTGCATCTATGCATTTTTTAAACACCCCCAGGGATGGTGATTCCACCACCTCCCTGGGCAACCTGTTCCAGTGCTTCACCACCCTTTCAGTGGAGAAATTTTTCCAAATATCCAACCTAAACCTCCCCTGGCACAACTTAAGGCTGCTTCCTTTTGTCCTGTCACTGGTTATCTGGGAGAAGAGACCGACCTCCACCTGCCTACGGCCTCCTGTCAGGCAGTTGTAGAGAGCAATAAGGTCCCCCCTGAGCCTCCTCCTCTCCCGGCCAAACCC
>JAVJGI010000062.1:87830206-87844286 GCA_035590275.1 Ibycter americanus
GGATGCCGTTGGCCTTCTTGGCCACCTGGGCACACTGCTGGCTCCTGTTCAGCCGGCTCTTGACCAGCACCCCCAGGTCCTTTCCCACCAGGCAGCTTCCCAGCCGCTCTGCCCCCAGCCTGTAGTGTTGTGTGGGGTTGTTGTCACCCACGTGACACACACGTGACACAACTGGGCTCGGCCCATCGGTCCAGCCTGCCCAGACCCCTCTGCAGAGCCTCCTGCCCTCAGGCAGATCAACACTCACATCCAGCGTGGTGTCACCTGCACACTTACTGATGTGCTCTCAACCCCCTCATCCAGATCATCGATAAAGACATTAAACAGGACTGGCCCCAGCACTGGGGACCACCACCTGTTGAGAAAGATGTTATATGGCGTGGAATATCCCTTTGGCTGATTCAGGTCAGATGTCCCAGCTGTGTCCCCTTCCCAGGCTATTCACTAGGAGAGGGCAGAGCACGAAAAAGAGAAAGCCTTGGGGCTGTGCAAGTGCTGTTCAGCAATAGCCAAAATATTGGAGTGTTGTTACTATTATTATATAGCAGGGAATATATTGACAAAATCAATCCTGGATAAAATTCCACTGAAATCAGAAGAGTTATGGAAGGCAAGTTTGGCCCAGTATATTATATTAAGGGTTAAATCAAGGCAATGGATTATTACTATTTTCTTCTGTATTCTGTGCATAGTATTAGCTATTTTCTTCTGTTAGTGCTTGTCTCTTTTGTAGAATATGACAGACTTTCTCTTTTCCCCTCGCTGTGTCTGCCTCTTACTCCACACAAAACCTTTCCTGTTTCCTATCTTTCTGTTTCCTATCTTTCCTTCTGGCAGGACTGAAAACATATCTTCAACTTTGAAAATCCAGAGCAAATCTTTGCAGATTTTTCTGGTTTTGTTATATTTTTCTGTCATTCTTTCCAACTGTCAGGGAGCACATGATTATTTCCTACTTCAATTGCCTCATTGATACATTTCTTTCTCAAAGCTTTCAATGATGATCTGCTTATTCTTATTTCTTAGAACTTTTAATCTGTATGCTATGGTTAAGGTCTCAGATTAATTTTGTTAGGAAATAGGAAATGAATCTGACTCATTCACTCAGCAAGAAATATGACATTCAGCTGAGCCGTGAAAGCTTCAGATTTCAGATCATTCTGTCCATAAAAGGCCAAAACCTCATATGATAACATTTTTCAGTTAACGTTACACACATTAGAAAGCACCAAAATTAACAGGAGTACAGCCAGTGATCCGTGTCAAGCTACAGTACACACAGCATGCTTGAAACCCAGCATCTTCAGATATTTCTGTCTCCCATTTAGTTGGCACTGCATGAAGATCTGGGCTGCTCAAGGCATGTGTAGCACAGCAAGACTAACATCTGGAGTATACGAGTACATCAGTTAGAGCCTGGAGCTGGAATTGCAAGTGCAGGTTGAAGCTATTAAAAATCATTGTGCTAAAAGTTCTGGCCAAATGAAGAACAGAAAGTTTAAAGCAACTGTTAGCAATCTATTTCATCAAAAATCTTTTGGTTTTAGGCACCTCTCAACCTTTGGGGGAAAGATGCAGAAAGATCTACTGACTGGATAGTCATGTTAGCAAAGGCATTTTTGGAAAAGTGTTGAGGGACATGGATAAATTCTCCAGCATTTGCACTCTTAGATCCAGAACATATATCTTTCCAAAAGATAATGTTTTGATTCAGCCTTAAATCATTGGTCTTAATGAAAGAATTACGATTGCAATGTCGCTGTCCGTGTTTCACAAAAAGAAAGACTGGCGTGTCACACTGAGTGTTCTGATTTTCAGAATGAGAAAAAGAAAACCTTAACCTCTTTTTCAGCTTTGGCAATTGCCTCAAAATTAAACCTGTAAACTTCAGCTTAAACCTTTTAGTGTGCTGCTTCCTGCCACTGTACGGTACAATTCTAGGCACTTCACTGCAGCTCTGCACATCACAGATCTGTGCTTTACAATAAACACAGCCTGGAAAGTCTGCCTAGGTTAAACTCTGCTATACATTCATCAAAGCTCCTTTCGTTATTTGCTTTATCTTTATCACATGGAATGTCTCAAGTAATCAGTATTAAAAAGTGCATATTTGATGTAAAAATATATGTCCTCTACACTTAGAAAGATAGATATAATAGCAAAGGTTTGTAGGAACAAAGTAGTATCTTCCGTAAAAGTGAGCGATATTAGAGGAAAAAACAGATAAGCTTTTGATCATTTTTCCAATTACATCAGATGGTCTAACGAAAGACTACCTCAGCCTACAAGCCTCAAATCTTTCTTTTGGCATTCATGGCTACAACACAGTTCCTAAACCCAGGATGTCTCATAGCACTGTATGGTGATCACAGCACAACGCTGCAGCGACGGTCTCATATTCTCCCACCAATACTGACATACGGATATACCCAACCCACACTGAGCTGCAGAAGTAGCACGAGCCAAATTCTGTTCTTGCGTGGAATACGCCCAGTGTTTGAACACTCTGCTATGATTTGTGCGATACTATTACAGAGTGGAAAGGCACCTCACGTTTTGAATGTATTCCTGGACATTATGTAAGTAATGTATTTATGAACTTACATAATCACAGATCAAATTCATTTTCAAAAGGATTCCACCATTCTGAGACATAATCCAATTTTCCGATTTGCTAGCTCATACATAAAGACTTTAGAGACTTTATTAAGACTTCTCTATAATCTTGATACGTCATTTAAGAAGTCTAAAACCATCTACAATTTTTACACGATCTTTTTAACAGGACCTTAAAATTCACTACACAAGGTATTTCACATGTCCATTGCTTGATGCTGAAATTTGTTAAATGAGAAGTTACTGGAGCAGCACATCAACTAATGCTGCACAGGCTCCTTTATTGCAGAGAACTGTCACACTGCATGTCTGGCCTGGCCAAGTGGACTTGCTGCCCTGGAGGAGAAAGCATTACCCTATTCCTGTTCCCTCCTTCCATCTCTCCGTTATGCTGTTATTTGCAGACTTTAAATGGGTTACATCATAACTCCTCTTCTCTCCTCTTCCTCACGAGAAGTAAGATGAGACAAAGATGAGCCTTTAAGAAGCAGTGTCTTCACACTCTGTCACTTACTCCACTTTACAAAATTATTAGTTTCATTTTCAATATAGTTAATTTGTATGTCTTTCGACCTGATATATTTGGGCATCACTCTCTTTCTTGAAAATACCCACTCAGGTATGACAACACCCTCAAACACAGTAAAAAGGAATGCCATTTAGGAAGGCACCTGCAGTACTAAGTTACTATTTGCATTATTAACACGTAACACAGAATTTATACTCAAAGCTCCCAGTGAACTAGAATTGATGAGCCTAGTAACATGGATAGTTACAGTGAGTACTTCTCATGAAGTGTATGATTTATAGAGCTGAGTAGCAATTGTGGAGATGCTGTAAACAGGAAAAAGCTAGCCAAGCTAGAAGGAATGTGCTAATTAAATAATACAAGTGAAATGCAACTTAAAAGCAGCCAGATAAGGAGAAGGGAAAATCCTGGCCCCAAACAGGAAGGAAGGAGGGAGCGTACCCCTTGCTAGATTTGCATATCATATCCCAGGGCCCAGCCACAGCTAGCAGCGGAGGGAAGCACTGATCCTTCACATCTCTATTTAGCGCAGGTCCCCAGGCAGCCTTCCTATTGAAAAAGATCTAGGAAGGAAGTTGAAAAGAAGGACAGCGAAAGAACAAAAGAGAAAGCGAGGGAGCAGAGCTCAGAGCAGAAGCCGCTCCAAGGGAAGG
This sequence comes from Ibycter americanus, assembly GCA_035590275.1. NCBI lineage: Eukaryota > Metazoa > Chordata > Aves > Falconiformes > Falconidae > Ibycter > Ibycter americanus. Next base: position 87,834,005 of record JAVJGI010000062.1, read on the forward strand.
GCGGTTTCTCGGCAGCTCACTCCACAGGTACAGTCCAAGGACAGCCAAGGTCATTCCAGCCAAAACTAAGACACGGTGTCTAAGAGGGTAAGTTCAGAGGCTGAGTAGTGCCATCACTGTATTCCCGATAGGTTAAGTATTTAAGCAAGGCAAAGTCTGCAAGTAAAGCTAATGCTTTTCATCAGAACAGCTGATACAGTGGGGGTGCGTGGGTGGGGGGAGAGAAAAAAAAAGGCACATTTTTGGTTATACAAGCCCTTCTTCAGGTGAGGTGCTGAGGCGTAACGCTTTCAGCAGTGTGTGAGGAAGGACAGTGCCCTCAGCTCTGGCACCTATGTGAGATGTCCCAGAAAAAGACACAGAATTAAGCCACAGGTATACCTGACCACATGCTTTCTTTTCTTCTCCTTTGTGTAATGTTTTTTCTCAATCTGTAATTCCATACCTAACCTAAACTTGACTCGTTACTTTCCTTGACTTTTCCTGGCAATATGAGTAATTTCCAAACAACCTTACATATAGGGAACTCTCTGCTCCTGAGGAAACAACCCTCCTGCTGACCCTAATTGCAAGTATACTCTTATTTCCAACACCTATTTTATGGTTGGGAGGATGTGTGAAGTGTGTCCTTCCCTCAAGCTGGAAATGGCACCACAGGGAATGGCAGGGACACGTGTGGGTACAGAAGGTGGCTTTGGTAAAAATTCACGTGCCCTCCACAAGCAGCAAGTTTTGGGAAGCCAGCCTCTACCCACAGCAATATCCATAGATGGGAGAACAGGTCTAGAGTTTGGTGGTGTAGTCCAAAGTTCCTCAAAGTCCATGGTGAACCTGCTGACCCAGGGGACATTGAGTCAGGTCCTTAAATCAGATCCCATGTAGGAAGCTGCAGACAAATCCATGAAGCAAAACAGACTGGCATTGCTTGCAGCTTAGATCTGAAATAACTCTGCTAATTTCCCTGGGTTTAAGTTGCAAGTGTTCCTTGGTATTCAGATCACTGGCTTTTCTCAAACCGAGACTGCTAACAGTGGAAATGAAGCCTAAAAAGGAAGCAGTTAAAATAATTAATAATCATTATGGGCTGGGTTTAATTTAACATGGTCTTAAACATTATCTGTGGGCTTGGAATATTTCTCTGAGGTTTACTGGAAATTTATGAACCATGGGAAAAAACATATTGATAATGGAAGGAACAGACAAAAACAAGAGTGTTTTAAAACTGCAGAATCTTAAGGAGGTTTTTGGTTTTATTTTATTTCAAAAAACCTAAATCAGAATTTTTTCTTATTCTGTCCAAACTTTGAATCCTAAACAGAACAGAAAGGAAAAATATAAATAAATAATGCTTTTGGCTTCTTATGGCTCTGTAAAGATCTAAATTAGCAAAGGTCTTAAAAGCCAGTTCTTCAGCAAAGGGAGTAAACAAATTAAATAACCATTCTGCTATTCCCTTCTGATATCTGTATTGTTAAATGGTCTCCAAACAACATGAAAGAGAAAATTTTCAACTGTTGAGGATAAGAAGAGTTTTTCAGAGTTTCACTTCAATTAGCTTAAAGCTAAGAATATGTCCATAAACTAATACTAAGTTCTTAGTCAATCTTTTCACATTTTTGCCATTAATTATTTCTGTTATGCCAGTGGAAAAACAAAGATATAGGCCCTAATCTGTGCTCCCAAGTGTTTGTTAATAAACTCTGAGGGGACCAGCCAGCCATAATTGTCTTTCATAACTGGAAACCCTCCTTCTGAAGTGGTTCTTTGTCTGCATATCACATCTTTGTACAGCTTAATGTTGCTTTTATCACTTCATTGCTTTTGTTACTTTTTCATGTGGGAAATGTTTTGATGAGATAGAATATACCTTCAGAGAATCTTCCTTATCTTTCACTATAGCTATTTCTGCATTTACAGCAATAATGCAATCCCCATGATCCTGAATTTGTAGAATTTTCTCATTATTTTATCACAGAACCTTCACTAACAGTTATCATCCTCTAAATACATAGCCGGCTTAGCAATTATAATCATTGTATTATTACCATCTAACATTGAGTTGTAAAGTTTGTGCCTAAAATAGAAAGCTTGACCAGAATCCCAATTTCAACAACAGAATGCATCACTGTGGCAACACTAAGAACAATTCTTCGTGACTTTCAGTATTTCATCTGGATCTGTGACTCTCACAGTGCTTCTGGACCAAATTTCCAAGAATGCTCTAAGCAAGCAAGGAGGCAAGACAGGAGTTGCCTAACATAGCCCACTTCAGGTTCTTTCATGGTATGTCTACAAAGCAATTGGATTGCAACTCACACTGGTGCATCTAAGCAAGTCAGGTTAATCTCAATAATTAATAGTCAATTCAATCCCAACAGCAGCCAAAGCAGTTGAGCTGTGACACTGCTCAGCTGGCTGCATGCAGGTGAGCTTGTGCAGTCAGTACTGGGGTATATGCTATGACAGTTCTGCTGCTTGAGTCCATGTGAGCAAGTTTATAGGTGCAACCCACAAGTCTCAGCTAAGTAAAAGTACATTATAAAGACAACTTTATGTTATACATGCACAGGGTGGGTCAAGGATGCTTACTCAACAACCTCGGCTGACAGGAAGGGGCACGTAGGATTCTCTCAAGGCAAGAGGACTCCCAGACAGAATATAAAAGTGATCTGGTAAAACTCTTATGTTTCCCTTTCCTGAAAAGAAGTACCTGCCTAGCATATATCATAGCTGTCAGCTGGATCTAAACACCTGTGCAGACCTGTCCATCATATGAAAACATTCTTCTGCTTGCATGCTAGTTCCCAAATGACATATTATGCTTGCTCTTTGCCAGACTGGGTGTGAATGAATTGCTTTGACTTCCCACCAATGCAGCCCTCCACTAAGAATGCTACAAACAACAGCCATCACGCTGAATTCCATCCCAATTCTATCTTACATGGCATTTTTACAAATATAAACATCATCCATAAATTTACTGAGAAATGACACGGAACAGACATAGGTCAAAGTCTGAAGTAGAAGTAACTGAAGTCTAGTAAAGAAAATTAATTTCAGAGAAGATCAAGCAAGTGATCCAAAATATTCCAGGAAAGGGCTTAACAGCTTCGTTTCTTCCTGTTAAAGTACATGCCAAATTGTAATCGCTACTCTGCTCCTCAGAATAATCTAAAAAATGTATAGCATACCATGCAGTTCTTCAGCTTTCAATTTAAGTTAAAACAGGAAGCAAATGAGCACATACATAAAGATCTGTTTTGATATCTTGAGATGAAATTGTGGCTCCATTTAATTCATGGGAAGATCTGTCATTGACTTACGTACTCAATAACGTCAGCAGGCACTTCTTTCATATAAAAGACTAAACTTTCAGAATAAGGGTGAAGGGACTGGCTTTGAAACTAAATTCAGGACTTCTCATTACTTTTGTTCCTCTCCCTCCAAAAGAAAAGTGAAATCAATATGGGTTAATACAATGTTTATATTTCTGTCATCCTGTTTTAAATCTAAAGTGAAAGGGGTTGTTTTAACGTTGCAAATGCTTCTTCCCTCCATAGAACTGTAGATCAAGGTTTGACACAAGAAAAGCATAACTCTATAGGGAAACTGAAAAATATTTAAAGTATTTTTTCATCATCTTTGAACACATGGAGTTCATTGCATAGATTTATTACGATTAATTCATGATGTAGGCACTCACACATTTTTTATTTTTGTGTCCTGTTCCTTATTATTGCATCTGTGACAACTTCCCCCTTTTTCTTGTGAACTCCACCTCACATCAGCTCTCTAGTTAATCAACGTGTGCATCAGTCCAAAAGGTAGGGCAATGATGAGGACTGCTGGAAACACTCTTTGCTAGGTGTAACTGCCTTTCATACAGTTAATGGTATCTTTCTCTGCAGGATAACATCCTTTGTTGAGACGATTCATTGTGTCCGCTGCCAAGAGATGTTTCTTGGGAGTGGTCTGAGGAATGAGCCGTTGGAAAGGAGGCAGGCATAACCTTGTTTTACCTACCCATAATATTCCCTGAATAAACCCTCAAAACTCCCCACCTGTTCCGGGGAAGAATGAAGAAGACTGAATTGAGACTAATCCTAAAGAGCACATTGAAAAATGAGTGAAAGTGCCAACAGTTCCTTTTCCCCTTCTTTTGGTTTTAATGCTTTCTCTCAGTTTTGTTTTATTTTGGTTTGGTTTGGGTTTTTGGGGGGTTTTTTTTTGGGGGGTGGGGTTTTTTTTTTGGTACAAATGGAGGATCATAGAATCATAGAATGGTTTGGGTTGGAGGTCAAAGAGGTGCCCTCCCACCCAACTGCCACCCCATGCCCTGGCCACTGGTGCTCCCCAGGGCCACGCTGTGTCAGAGCAGGAGGTGGCCACTGTTACTTCTGACCCTGCCCACACCTCCTCAGCTGCACTCGTGATGCTGTCACGGGAGCTGCCAGCTCCTGGCAGGTCTCTGCACTCCCCTGGGGCTTCCCCAGCTCAGGAACCCTCTGTATGCTACCATCCCCTGCTCCGCTGCGGAACACGCCTGCTCTGGACCTATTCGCCTCAGCAAGTGATGGAAGCATGCAAGTACTGAATTTACACACTGCAGAAATAACACTAGGCAATATGATGGAAACTAGGTGATATGACCAGAGAGGATTTTTGATCACGTAAAGCAGCAGTACGATTCAATCAAAAAAAGTGCTACAATTTACCCTTAAAGAAATTAAGCCCCAAACTAACATACACCAAAGTTTGAATTAAATTACAGAGTGAGTCATATATAAAATAAAATACCAGGTTTGCGCTTCCAGTGGCAGCTGTGCACAACCATGGCCTTACTTTTTTATTTTAATCCTCTTTTTATTTTAATCCTCTTTATTTTCAATTTTACTTTACTTTTTAAATTAATTCTATTTTAAAATTTATTAATGTATCCCCTGGAGCCACTGGAATTATATTACTGATAATTACCACTAATACACATAGTAAATAATACCTGTATGCACATAAGCTTCCTTTTTCCAATGTGCACTTTCGCCCAGCTTGTCTGCTGGTGTAAAGCAAGTGCATAGCTCTACTGATTTGGTAAAACAAGCCTGATTTATACCAGCTGGGGATTTAGCCTTTCTTGTTTCCATGAAGTCAAACAGTATCTCGCAGAGCTGTACAGATGTCTCATACAGGTATGCAACAGAAAATGTAGAAAGCTCGAAGATGGCTGAACATTTCTTCAGAGTACTGACAGTTCCTTCCTGCTCATTTCACTTGTAAGACAGAAATAACTCTCTGATGACCTAACCTTTAAAAAAAAACCAACAACTTTTCTGTACTGAGATCTGCTAATCAGGTCAAATTGCAGAAGCAAGTTTATTGTTATGATCCTCTGAAAACTGAAAATTATTAATTCCTTACCCAAAGGCCAGAGGATAAATTCTGAAACATACACTCCCTGTTTTACATCAAAAAATCACTTTACCCACTTGATTTAATGTGGCTGGACACACATCACTGTCTAGTGAAGAACTAGTATGTGGTTCCTTATGTTACATCTACAAATAGTACCATTTGCTAGGATATAAATCATCAGTGTATCTGCCGATGGTATGGCTAGGCTCCAGGCCATCTGTATGACCACAAAGATAAGTACATAAAAACAGTCAGTGTTTAACGAACTTATATAAAATCAATTTCTTGCTAAGTAAGATTAGACATTACACGGACATGCAGGTAGGTGTACAGAGTCCTGATGAGACAATGTCAATATTTCAGGCATGTTGCCAATTATTATTCAAACACCATCCCTGAAATGGATTTTCTTCTTGCAAAAGAACAATACAGTGTTTCCAGAAATCAAGGAAAGTGCACAGTGCTGTCTTGGTTGGGCAGCAGGGAAAAAACATTAAATTATCTTATTCTGTCCATTAAAAAGGAAACATCGAGCACAAAAAGGTACTTTACAAGATGGAGCAAATCATGTCATCTTCAAATACTGACTCCTGCAGAGGCCTCAGCTATGACAGGTGGATAGCTCTGCTCCTTAAAACGTGATTTATAAGAAATGCTGGGTTTCGCAGGCTGTTATAACATGTCATGGTGCTACTAAGTGCAAGTCAAATGTTCTGTATAATTCATTAGCATTCTTTTCTTGATTGGAAGCTAAGCAGTCACCTGTCCTCGCCGTTATTCAAGAAAAGAAGACAAGGTAGTTATTCAAAAAGTACTGGACTGACAAGCCTTTGGCGGGGATGAATACCAGTGTATCAAAAGACAAGTACAGAATAAGAGCAATGAAACTGCAAAAGGGTTTGTGGTCAAACTACTGAGCTGAACTGTAAACCTCGTTTCTGCATCAGATCACCGGTGTCTCTCAGGCAAATCACTTGTTTTGGGACACCGAGTTGCGCAGCAATCCTGCACAAGCAAAATTGTTGCTGCATCCATTGTTACAAGTCTCACACAAACTACATAAGTGCAAGAGCTACCAGAGAAAAATCTTTAGCATTAAAAGGAAACCACCACTTACACTAACATATAATTTCCATCTTTCACAATTCACACCAATGGATGCAGTATTAGTTTGCAAAGATTCACCTTTTACATTTCTCAGCCTTAATTCTATCAAAAAACCCCATTCAGTCTGACTTTACTAATAATGCATCCTACCTGCACCAAACATCCAATTCTAACACCAGGAAACAAAGAACCAAAATTGTTCTTTTATACAAACATCTGCATGAAGTTGATGAAGCTATAATCAGTTCTTTCCTGTGTCAGTTCATGCTGTAGACAGGCTGAATGTGCCCATTTCTCCCTTTTTAATTTTTTTTTTTTTACTTTTAAAACTGCATATCTAAACATTGAATTGTGGATTCTATACAAAGTGTTACAATACTGATATTTGTTTGACTGGACATTTTTCATAGCAAACCGCCAAGTTCATCATTGCGATCACTAACATTTCACATACTTATCCAGGTCCAAAGACAGGTTGTGATAGTCAGTTTAGACCATTTGCTGTGCCGTGTCCTTCAGACATATAAAAAACCTATGTATCCCTAAAAGTGTGGCTAGCTTAGCTGTAATAGAATTTTCCTTCAAGTAATGTAAAACTTTAAAGAGATGCAGAACCACTATTTACCTCCAGCACACTCAGTTACTAGCCCATAGACAGACCTGTTTTCACTGAGCTACTTATACGCTTAAAATGTGAAGCACTTGAAAAGTGGATTTGTTGACAGAAAGGCAGTCAGTTAGAGCGAGCAAAGTGAAGTATCGCAAAGCTGTCTTCTCATGTACTTTACACCACGTGTGGCAGGCCACCTTTCTATGCAGAATTTGTACAAGCAGCCAAAAATATGTGAAAGAGACCCACGCTCTGGAATTCTTCCATTTTGAAAACAAATAACTAAGTTTTCAAAATCTGTACATGTCCTTCTAAGCCTTAAAGTGATTATACAGCAAGTTCGCAGTAATAGCTTCATTTCTCCTGAAAAAAAGAGCCCAGGAAGAATATATTTTCCAGTGGACTCTTAGCTGAAACCTGAATTATCAATCATGTCTATGATACCTATAAAGAGTTTCCCTGAAATGCATTCCACCTATCCCTTGCACAACACTTAACTGTGCTTGTATACATGTTATAGATGAGCACGTACCTTTAAGAGATTAACTTATTAGTTACAATTTCAAAGTTCACAGTTGTTTTTCGATCTCTTCAGAGAGAGCTGGTAAAAAAGAGACTGAAAAGAATCTAACGTGAGGAAAGCAAAAAGAAAATGCAAGTGAATGGGGTCTTCTGCTGTTACAGAGGAGACCAGATAAGCCAGAGGATAGCTAGGATTGCAATTTTCTAGCCTGCAAAAGCCTAGCATCATCACCACGTACACAACTCTTTCAGTCTTCAAGGAATGATTTAATGGCCATCATTGGGAGATTTAGACTGGACATTAGGAAGCATTTCTTTACCGAGAGGGTGGTCAAACAGTGGAACAGGGTTCCTAGAGAGCTGGTCAATGTCCCGAGCCTGTCAGTGTTTAGGAGACATCTGGACAACGCCCTTAATAACATCCTTTAGCTTTTGGTCAGCCCTGAAGTGGTCAAGCAGTTGGACTAGATGATCACTGTAGGTGCCTTCCAACTGAAATACTCTAACTCTATTCTATTGCATCTTCCCTCTACCAAGCAGGAAGAAAGCAGGGGATCTAGCTCAGATTCTAGCTCTTTTTAAAATTTTACTTGTGCTAAAATCTTTTGAGAGGGTCACAGCTAAGCAAATTCTTCCAATATCACACTAACAATGGTATTCACAGCACGAAGCCTGGTGCAGTGGGAATCCTCTGAAGATAAGTATTTACAAATAGCAAAGAATGTTGAATGAAAGTTTCAGTGTTCTCTCTTTCATCAGCAGTTATGCAGATCACCTTCTACTCTACCACTAATATTGATTTATATTAATCATGGAAACTTCATGGCTTGCAGGCATGGAAGAAAAATCAATGCAGTAATGTTCTTGTTGGTTTTCTGCTAGCCAGCACATTTGCATGACGGAACAGGGCACACAACGAAGCCCTTTGGTGAGTCCATAGGTAAACAGATGAGAAATGTGAGAGAAAAAACGCTGCTAGCGAATGGGAAGTAAATCTTTTAACAGCCCTAACACAAATACGCATCGAATGCTGATTTTATTCTTCCATCTCAGAAGACTCTACTTCGCAATCAGTATAAGAGAACAGCTCCAGCAACCACATTTCTACTAGGCGTTTGCTACATCTCAGGATTATTATTCAGGTGTCACAGAAAGACAGATCTCCTCTCATACTCTCAGTGCATAAAAATAGCCATAGCAAAGCTTACTTATTCAATACCAACAGTGCATTTCATTCATACATACTTCTCTTTGAATAATAAATGCCATACTGTTGTGTGACTTCATGACTAATGTAACAATGTGCTCTTGAAAATAAAACCCTCCACGACCACATACATATCTGCGTCAGAAAAGTCAGGATACTGGATGAACTGGTACTTACATATCACTGGAATGGATACAATAGAATCTGTAGCATGACAACCAAAGCACAGATGCAAGCTGAATGATATATCAAATATAATGAGACTAAAGGGAAAATATATATTCATTCGATGTGTGTGAGGTATTGACTCCTTAGACTGCTCCATCTGCTGAAATGCCGAATGCCAGTGGAGTCAATGGAGATATTTATATTAATGTTTCCAACGAATTTTCATGCAGAACTTTTTTTACTGAATTGTGGTTCACTGGTCTACACGCTTAACCTACTTCTGCCTAAACAAAAGTATTATTATTCAGTGTAATTCTGTAATGGAGTGTGTAATAAAGAAGATTATAAAAAGCCACTGAATTCAGTCTCTCAGTGTATCCCAAAATTACCTTTGCATATAAGAACTTTTTTTGGAAGTTAGATTCCTTTTTGTATTGCACCAGGAAACTAGATGCCACAACTTAACTGCAGTTTTACACACTAGGAAATGAACTACACATGCAGTAATTTGCATTTGTAATAAATGAAAGCCCAATCTAATTCTTACTACCAGAAGAAAATGTAAAAAAAGTAATAGTATACATTAGTAGCATTTCAAGACATCACAATATGGCTGAAGTTTTTCAAAACTAACTTCCAGTATTAATGAATGCACATGAATTTCAGCTGTAATGGTTTATATTTAGGATGTCAGATTGCCTTTAAACACAACAGTCCAAAAGAGGAACTGAAATTAACATCACATAATGAACACCTGTTTAAATCTTTCTCTGCTGTAGAACCTACTCGACAAATGAACTCTTTTCAGTAGTGCATTCCTGTCTTGATTAAACTTGAAGATTTGCAAGCAAAGGAACAGATACAATTTTCTAGTTTCTTCTAGAAACCCAGGAAAGAACTGTTAGATTGCGTTTGCCCTGTCTTAATGAAGCTGGAGTAACTCCAGAGCATGAATTTCAAGAAATTATGTCCTTAACAGGTTGGTTGATGTTCTTTCTATTGAGGTCTATTTTTTCCTGTGAAGTTAATGACTGCACTGCAGGTGAATAACAATCAACCAGAATCAGATAACAAAAGTGTAACTGATTACTGTATCAATGATTGATGTGATTTCACTTCAAATCATCCTTTTCTACTAATTTCTGCTATTTAAAGGCCAAACTATCTCAACATCTTATTGGAATTTAAACAATTGGTAAAAGTCCTAAAGTAGTAATGCTAATACAGGCTGGGGGGGGGGGGGGGGGGGCGCGCTCCCC
>JAVJGI010000062.1:87845094-87892072 GCA_035590275.1 Ibycter americanus
CTTTTTTATTAAATTGTAGTTCTGACTTCTAAACTCTTTTGAGTTGGGTTCATTTCTCCTGCCGGTTTACTTTTAAAACCAGCACAGACTGTCACCTCACCTTCTCCCATCATCTACAGAGGCTACAGGCAGACTCTCGCTGTCTTGAGAATGCAGCAACATCTCCGCGCACCAGGAGCACTGGGGAGCAGGAGGAGTGAAGGCCAAGGGAACGCAACACCCGCACGCAGCTCCACAAGGCACCAGGGTGGCACACACCAGCCACACAGACCTCAAACTCACCCAAAATAAGATGTTGCAATTGAGCAAACTGAACTGCTTTCATTGTGTTTGATTCATACCAAGACAGGTTTCCTTTCCATTTCCATGGCAATTGGAATTTTTGCATCTGTAGAATATTTGCATCTGCAGGCACGGAGAGGGAGCTGAGGTTATTGCACTTGATGACCAGAGGATATGTGAAACCAGGCTTCCCAGCGTACGGCATCTCATGGATTCATCAGTCGTGCATTTCCTACCATGCGGGGTCAATCCTGCTAGAACTTCAGCTCCACACAGCAGCAATAAATCCTTCGTCACAACTGATTTCTATGCCTATGTAATTTGATCCAGTTCAACTGAAGTTAATAAAGCTGCAGAAATTTACAGCAGCAGATAATTTGGCCCAGAAAGAATGAATCGCTAATTAGTAAGAGCAAGGGTTGGCATGACAGTCTGAGCCAGCTTCAGCCTTGGTGTTAAGTACAGAATATCTCCATTTATCTCATTTGTTCCTGTCACAAACGTATTTAGGAGAGTTCTACCTGATGCATAAGAATTTTTTTCCTCAAATTACTACATTGTGCATCAGAGTAATTTCAACACTTACTTCCTTTCAACAATTCAGATAATTATGTTTAAGAACTTAGAACAAGCTTACATAAAGTCGCTTTACTCTATTTATTATGTGACAGATACTGTATCACTCATGAGTAACCAGAGCCTGTCACACTGGAAAATTTCATGAATAATCTGTCATATATTATGCATGCATGTATAGTTCAGCATAGTCAAATATAACCAAACAATTAATAAAACAAACGAAGAATGCATAATTGAAGTGCTAAATCTGAGAACTCAAAACTGAATTGATTAGCAGTGAATTACTCATGTGCCAGAAAAATATCCATTGTAAAGTAATCTGAGTGCACCCAACCAACCTACAGCCTTTTTAAAAAATTAAGTATTGCTATTAGAAATTGATTATAATTTTTAACAGCAATAAATCCCCATGAAATTAGTTATTGCTTACCATAGCTATAGCATTAATCTTTTGAAGTAAACTTAGCAAATCGCTAGCTAATGCTAAGGTTTTGAAAGGGATTACTCCTTAATTATATTATATCATATACTGTAGTAGTCATAAGATAGGATCACTTTGATGCCAACTGCACCTTGACGTGAACAGTCTGTATTGGAATGAACCACATTAATCCAAAACCAGTAGTTAGCGTAATTAGTAGGAGCATGAGGACTACTTAGATGTGTTATTTTTGAATGACCAGGAAAAAAACCACTTTAGATTAAAAATATTATGCTCTCGTAAAAACAAAACAAAACAAAACAAAACAAAACAAAAAAACACAACAATAAAAACCCCAAACTATGAAGGATTCCTCCCAAGGACCTCTCTATGGTCAGACTTCTGTGGTGTGTTTGCTCAATGGTCTACTTAATATGACCTAACCACCAGGACATCGGGAGCATGGAACAGGCTTATTTTCCAGAGAGACATTTGCTACTGAGGAGCCTCCCTGGGTGAGTTACTGAGTTTTTACAAAGGGCCACAAGCTTCTTTTGTTACAAAAACAACAAAGCAAATTGTATCCTCAAAATCTGTCCATTCTACATAATATGTCACGAATCACTGTAGCTATAGTATACGAAATGCAAATTTCAGAGTCTGATCAGCACGTGCAAGATTGTTTAAATGGATTGGTGATGGTTTTATCTGTGGTTCAAATGGAATGAAAAGTGATCGACACAATTCCTGTCTCTCATTCCAAAGGAGCTGCTGGACATGCTTTGGACCCCAAACCAGGCAGAACCCCAGTGTGCAGAGGAACTGACTTCTAGGTTTTCAGGTAGTGAAGCTCTAGCAGAAGTGGGTCTCTTACAAGAAGCAGGATGTCTCTAGCACCTGCAACAACTAAGCAGCTTCTGTCACAACAGAAGTGCAAGAGAAAAAGGAGAAGGGTATAGGCAGCTGCCACACCAACTCCAGCAACCAAAGCCATTCCCTCAAGTTTAAATAAACTAGGGAGTCTCCGGCATCTTCTGCATACTCTGCACCATGCAATTAGGTCAGGAAGATGAGCACAGGATGTCTATGTGTAAGCTTACAGCAGCAGAGTCCCCAGAAATGGGGTAGAAATCAGGTCTCCCAGGCAGAAAGGGGAGCTGGTTAGCAGAAGGCAGTGGTGCCCTGCAACGTGCTGCATCTCAGTGCAGCCATTTCAGCCCACAGCAGGACCCACGGTTTGGTGACACCGGCCAGTGGCTGCCACACCACGGCCAGCACGGTGGCTCCCAGCCAGTCCCTTCCTTAGTAAGGCTGAAGAGTAGGAGAGGAGCTCACCCTCTCCTGCAGACAACCAGGTGCTCCCTAAAGCACAAGATTTAATGTGGAGGCACAAGTGGCATTTACTCCAAACCCGATTTCAGGCTCATTTGAGACTGAAACACAATACAAGTGGCAAAGTATCTCTCATACATAAATTGGTGTAAATGAAACACAATACAAGAAAATAAAACCCACAACAAAATCTTGTGTAACCCCCTAGTGAATCAAATCTGCTAAAGAGTTTTAAGTATTACAGCTGCAACTTGAAAATCATCTTTTTTCAGGTTTCTTACTTATTTTTGTGCAGTTAAGATGAGTAAAATCTCAAACCAGAGGGCTAACTATTCCCAAACATGCAAAAGTTTGGATCCAGATCTGAACTTTGTGGTTGGCCTTGCCTCGCTACCGGCTGGAGCCCAAGCCTCCATTACGAAGCACCCCAAACTGTGATAGGGATGAGAACATATGTGGGAAACTCCGCTCTTACGCACATCTAGCTCCGCAGTTGTCATCACCTCCCTCTTCACAGTCTTGGCTGCAAATCCGAATGAAGCCCAGTGGTGCTGCAGTCCTTTCCTCCCCCTCTTTGTATGTGTCTTTTTCTCCCTACTTTGAAATATTCTTGCCTACAATGCCAACTGAAAGCCCTCAAAGCTGGAATGCTTACTGTCACTTAGGCTATGCAAGGGAGGCAAACTTTTATTGGAAACATTCCTTCCCTTCTTTTTCATTTTTGCTGCTCCCACGCTGTTGTTGGCAGCTTTAGATCCATATCAGAATGAAAGCATGTAAGATGTATGCGTATAGGCAGCGGTCCTCTAAGGCACTTCATGTGCACAAATATCTGCAGCTGTGCACTGCTTCTGATCTGTAGGAGACTACATATGGGCACTGAGATCAGAACACATCAAATCCCTGTTATTAAATGCATGTGTCTTTAAAGCAATGAGCCTTAATTCCTGTTAAGAGACTCCAATAATAATAAGAAAAATACATTATATTCACCCCCAGCAGAAGGGACATTATTATTTCATTCTCTCTGTTCAGGTCATACCAGCACAGAGATGCCACAACTTAAAAGACTAATAAGGTCTATAGCGAGGTATCTTAAAAATACTAAAGCACAGTTATCATTCAAATCATATTTACAGTTTTTTTCCCCCCTACAGCCAAAGTTCTTGTATGGCTTCACACTCTTGGCAGAGCAAGAACTGGCAGCTACAAGCCCAAACCAGGTGCATTCAGATTCCTACATGATGTACATTTTTAACAGTAGAGATGAGAGCTGGGAACAAAATAACAGGCAGGTTTTTCATCTCCAAGCACATTCATATTGAGTTTAGCTGTCTTACTGAAAGCAATCCTTATAAACTAAGAAGCACAATAGAGAGGAAGCTGATAATTAAGGAATTGCTATACACGAGTGAGACTAGCTGATGCAAAGGTCCACTTTGGCTTCATCCCCTGAAATCTTACACTGCAAATGAAGTAAAAATAATATGAAGATATATGGAAGAGCCAAAGGAAAGCAACACTTTCTTGCAATTGTTATTTTTCTTTTTTTGTATATTGAGACAGAAGTCCATGCTGACCTTTGAAATAGATGTCTAAAAAGTACAGCATTTTTGCTGTTAATTTAGGAAATGTAATGTAAGACAAAAGACTTAGGTGGCCTACACTAATAATTCACAGGAAATCCTGCATTTCAGTCAAGAAATTTTACAACCAACATAAATTCTTAAGGGTACATACTTCAGATGGCTTATGGAGAGCAACCATTGGTACAAATCCCCACAGAATGAAGCAGTGATACCCCTCAAAAGGTGTAGACTTCAGTAGAACCTTATCTTGCGGTCCTTGCTCATGCAGAAATCCCTACCGACACCTGGAGAAATTTTACTGGTACAAATATTTCAGTGTGTAACAGAGAAGGGGGCAATATGCTGAACAAAGGCCAGTTTCTTTTCTTGGACTCTGCTTATCGGGATATTGATACAATCAAGTCTTTACATGTGTTTATGTTTTTGTCCTGCTTTGATTTTCAGATTTACATTACAGCTGCAAATTCAGTACATTAGGTCGTTGTATCCCCAGTTGCACGTGAGGTGTTTCAGGGCGTCTCTCCAGCCAGAGCACCAGCCCTAGAGGAGCCGGTTGTGCTTATGGGCTTTGCGACTCACAAAAGATCCACAGCAATCATCTACAAGGAGTATTCGATGATATGCATGGAACAGGTTGGTGATCCCTACCCTAGCTGATCCCTGTGCTTCCAGTGAATATATAGATCCAACAGGACATGCATCATGGCACAAATTTATATATTTGTAATTTTACTTGCAGAAGGAATGAATCTTGACTATAACACTTAGCAGGGAAATAAAAGAACGGCTGCTTTCTAATTATTTTTAACCATTTAATTCTACGTATATAATATGCAATTGATTTAGCCTAGGCAACAGTTAGTTTGAAAAGGCTGGAGATTTTTCTGAGGCCTTTGTGTTTTATTTTATTTCCCAGTGTAGTAAGATCTTAAATTACAGATATGGGTATCTGATATAACATGCCAAGTCGCACACTTCCATTTATATTTTCCCAGTCAGCAGACAGCCACTTACTGGGTGCAAACTCAAGCTTCTGCACTGGGGTGTATAAGAGCTGACCTTAAAACCTCTACCTCTGGAGTGAGGTGGGCTTCGCACCCTTTAGTTACCTTCCTGCAATATGAGTCTACCACTAAGATTTCCACTTTCTTGTTCATGCAAAGAAATGCTGAGTTTTGGTGAGTTTGTATCAACAATACTGCAATTCTCCTATAGTCTGATGAGAATTTCAGCTGACATTATATCAAAAGGTTCTCCACACAAGAAGTCTCCAGCCAATTCACAGGTGATCGAATACAAGCGTCTTTCCCAAGGCTGATGTCAGGAATATTTTGTCACCTGAAGTGAGGCAGAGACGAGCTTCAAAATCACATTGATCACCTCCCCGCCCTCCAAAACAGTGACATTTTAATTCCTATATCCCTCTGGTGTGCAACTGATAGGCCTGGGCAATTCATCTCTGCTTTCCTGCATTCCCAATCTGCTGTTACCAGCTGTTCTTACACTGAAAACCAACAGTTTGCAACTAGTCATGTAAAATATGATTTAAAAAAACATTATCAGTAACAGTGAAGACGGTAATACCAAAATGTTAGATGCCAGGCTGTTGTTGACTTTCGTATTTCATGTTCGATGAACAAGCTGGAATTTCCAAATTGAGGAAGTGGTAATTAGCGTGCTGGCTACCTCAAACACACATCCATCCCTGTCAACAGGTTGGTCTTGCTGTCTGCTAGGAGGTAGTAACAGACTGCATTCTTCATCCTTGTAACGTGTAAAGCCATATTGCGAAGCTAAAACGTGCAAGTTGTGACAAATCTGCAAACCTCCAAGTTCTCTTGGTGGGAAGAGCCCCGTTCACATTAAATGAACATTTATTTTTCTTAAATTCAGAAATCAGATGATGACTCGCCAAGTATTAGCAGACCTATCTGCAGGCAATAAGGGAGAGGTGAATGGAATAGAGACTTGGGGGATGTCTTGAAAGAACCACAATGAACAGCATGGAACTATTTCTATTTGGCATATACGCCTATATTTTCTAATACAAAGTGAGGCAATAATGCCATATCCCCTCAGCAGCTACATCAAGGAATAAAAATATGACAGTATTTACAAACCTCTAATGTTTTTCCTCTCCCTTCTCATAAAGCATGAACACTCTGCTTTTACCTCCATGTTTAATCATCAGTTCTTTTGCAGTAATATGCACTACATTTTTACCTTCTAGCAGTAAAAAATAACTTCACTCAGGAATTATAAAGTCAACTTTAATGGCCAAATTGAGGATTTGGTTGCAGTTTCAAACAAACTTTTCTTGGGACCTGTTTATTCAGTCATTACATTAAAAAAAAAAAAAAAAAAAAGGCCAAAACCTCTTAATCTTACTGGACCTTTATAGTTCCTCCCAATATTTACTAAAATATTTTTTCGTTCAGTGGAGTCAGTACACTGAAGGAATTATGCATTTGGATGTCATGGTAATTTTGCCTGGGCAGTAAAATGGGATTATGGTCACATACATCTTTTAATATGAATTTCCCAATCTTTAAAAACAAAATTAAGGAAAAGTTACACAAGAAAGAAAAGTAGGAAAAATGACAAAACAAAGGACTAAATCTTATTTCTGATAATTCTTTGATGCACCTTTGTATCCATTCTCCATTATCATACACTCCTTTTGCTGAAACGATTGAAAAACAAATTTGTGCCTGCCTTGTCTGAGAAAGACACCACACATTAAAAGAAAATGTAGGAGTCACTGAAAACAGAGTTTTATAATAGAATACATCAGCATACAAAGTACATTAAAATAAGAGGAAGCAAAACTTGCTAAAAGCAAATGTCATCATTTCATACCGTGGTGCATCTGTATGAAACAGAAGCCAGAACAACTCTGCAGGCTTTATAACTTTTCCGTTAGTGGTTCTCAACATGCTGACTTACCGGCCATGTACGTGCACTAACAGAAACTGCCACATCATCACCAGGCAGGCAAGCGCAGGCATCATCTTCTCACTTTTCTCCTATTCCTGCCTAATGTCTCATCATCACCGCCTCATCACCCATCACCGGTAACCTGCCCTCCCTCTCGCCTTCATCTCAAACGCAACCTCACAAATTACCGTAAGGAGATAACTACGGCCATCCTGGCTGCAAGCTGAAGGCAGACAGGAAAACTGGCAAAAGCCACACACGCAAATGGCTGACCGTCAGATGAGCAGTTTGCAAAACAGATGTGCTGCCACAAAATAATATTAAATAACCTTTCCAGTGCTGCCACTCTTAGATTCACACCGGGGTTAATCTCCTGCAGCACTGGAGAGACTTGCCCACAACCTCATGAAGGTTCCTGGTTTAATTTAATTCAGCATGACAGTATCACTGGCTTCAAAATAGATTGGTGTACCCCATGGAGGTGGCAAGAAAGAAAAAACAAAACATGGGTAGGCACCCCAGCGTGTCCCCCAGCAGGTGACCTCCCTCCCTGGCTGCCTGGGACAGGGACCACGGCCCCCCCTGCACAAACCCTCAAAGGCAGAAGCACTTTCAGGGCTGACGAGCCAGGCCATAGGAAATGAAGTTGACAGGGTCAGCGAATTTGCTCCTTCCGTGCAAAAAGGGAGCCTTCCCTCAACCCAGCCTGTCTATAAGTTTGTGGTGAAGAAGTTTTGTTTTATAAATAAGGTTTAGCCTATGGCCAGGAGGCATTGTGGGGCTCACGATAACCACTCTGCTGCTGAGGGATTCTTTTCCTAACCTACACCTAGAAATCAGACCGCAGCATCCCGTGCTCCCTCAGACTGCAGAAAAACCTCTGCAGTATTACCAAGACCAAGGCGGCTTGGGTACCAGCGCAGCATCAGCCGCAGTCTTACTCCAGCGCAGCTCCAGCCCTTACTCCCTGCCCCCCCCATGGGCTAAGGGCTGCAGCTCAGAGCATTAAGTACACACAATAAAGAAAGAGCTCGAAGACAAATTCTTCCTTCCATGCCACTCATTAGCTCTCTCTGGTGGAGCCTTGCAGCTCCCCAGCTCCCAGCAGGACCTTCAGTCCCGTGTGTTAGGACAGACACGCTCCAGCTGCTAAGGCAGCCCCTCTAATGGACTGGCAGTCTCATTCGTAAACTCCTTCCAGCATTATAAATATTAAAAACTCAGCTGATTTGGCATGCGTCTGATATACTTCTTTCATACAAAAGTCCGTCTGCAAATATATGTATTTTAAATGTTCCTTTTTCCATTACTTAATCCCTCCATAATTTTTGCTTATACTTTGTAAAGCACGGAAAGATCTGTTGTTCGTTTAAAAGCTTAAAATCTGTACCAGTTTTTCATAACTAAAACCAACACACTGCTGTACTTGAGCAAGATCCACTGCGCCAAACACAATTACCCTATCAATTGACTACACATCACTAGCACAGCACATGATTAGACAACAGTGGGGAATCCTAATGATCCCCTGTGAGAATTGGGGTAGTGCAAGCCTCTCATTTTCTGCTCCATGATGTGTAGATGAAAAGTACACCGGAAAGAATACAAAATGAACGGCAATATTTCCCTGCACATCCCAACTTCATTTTCATGGGAATGTGGCAATCTAACAAAAGAGCAAGACCAGGATTATCAGATGGAAGACAAAACCCCACTGATTATAATGTCTTACTTCAGAGCTCAACGACTTGTCCGCTTCTTTAGCCCTGATATTTTCAAAGGACTGATATTTTCAAAGTGGCTGTTAGACACACACTCACCCCTCAAGAATTTGGGGGATCACCAGTATCGACAGCTCGATGGCAGATACAGTCCTCACAGGACCGGACATCATGCCACAGCACACTGAAAGGATGCCAGCCAATTTTTATTTGTGTTTGTTCCATTCCCTATCACCTGGGTAGTGGAAAGTTCAAACCATGCATGGGGTTGTTTTTTTTTAATGCTCTGAAGAAGAAAATTATTTTAGAATGAGCTATAAACCATGCTTACACACTATTCATTTCAGCCCAGGACATATTAACATCCCAAGAGAGATCTGAATGTTACCAGAGGCTGTCAAATTAGCAGAAATACATTGACAAAGAGAGTTTGTTCAGGGAATGTTAGTGCAGCAATAATGGTGCTAAGTGATGGCAAAGCATCACTTTGCTTACAGCAAAATTTCATCTTTGCCTGTTCACAACAATAAATGCCATTTCTGCCTCCTGATTTTTGTCCTTGCTTGATTTGTTTGGCATATTTTAAAGGGATTCGGTGGCTTTCTCTTTAATGTTCTTTTCTGGCTGTTTCTAAGAATCCGTACTTTACAATCTGCAACACTTAGAAACTCCCCAACAGAGCTGACCAGATTGCTTTGCGGTTTTAGGAAATTTAGCAATGCATTCACCACAGTATAAATCCAGCCATTACACAGGGAAAATAGGGAAGTCCTTTGTCAAGCACATGCTATTTTACTGAATACCTGCTACCTGGTTGTGTAATACCTTTCAATAATCAGATTTTTTGACTGTTCGAGGTCTCTTTTGTCACATACTAAAGCAGACAGAGCTGTGCTTCCCTCATTCCCTGGGCAGCTGATTTTGTGGGGCACACACCAACATTATCAACAGGATTTTCCATACTACATTAACCTCATAGTTCGCCTTGTCCAATACCAAGGGACTAATGTTATCCGTATGGTATTTTCAAATATTACTTATTGTGCCAGTCTCAATTCGTCCTAGTTTTGTTTCCTTTCTTGACAACAGATGTGCCTTGAACAGGATGATCTCAGCTTAGCGACCGAGAGCTGTCTAACGCGTAGGTCAGTTTTCCCTTCTTCACCTTCTCCCAAAGCTTTGCTACCTCACTGCTCAATTGCTACGCAATTAGTAAGCTCCCTTCTTTCCTTAACTTGTTCTATCGATACAATTCAGCAGAAATCAGTATGTTTTGAAGACTCTTTGAAGGAATTAAATAGTTCATTTACCTTGAAACTTATTTAATCTCGTGTCTGGTGATGATCCACACCAAAGGAGTCACAGTAAGGTACTTCTTACACTGCTCTGAGCTAAAGTCAGTGCGGGACTGGGAGGGAAAAGGCTGCGACATTTCTATCTTCCCAGCATGTGTGAGCATCTACTGCTGCTGCAAGCAGGTGGGTCCCACAGGTCTGGCTCAAAGCCATCCTTCCTTCCATTGCTCTGATTTTGTGACGAAAAAGCTCAGGCAATCAGAAGGATCTGACAGCATAAATATCTTTCTAGTGTTTGCACTCACTTACGTAGTACTTGAGAAGTTAACGGCAATGAGGCATGTACCAAAACCAACGTGCTTTGGCAAACATCACTTAGGACACTTCTGTTGCAAGCTTTACACCTGTAAAGTGAGTATTTCACTCTGAGGAAGTCATGAAGCCTTTGGATCACAGACGTTAAAACTACTCATATATTGAGATACTTATAAGCTGAAATACAAAGGCTGCTATCCTATATTTTGGATGACCTTCTCAACCCTAAAGTGCCCATGACTATGTGATGTTGTTTGCTCCATGTCCGAAGTCATTCCCCTGTAAATTCAATTAGCAAAAATAATTGCTTCACCACAAACTGACTAAAAATACCAGGACCCATTTAGAGACAACAACAACCATTAAACAAAACCCAT
Organism: Ibycter americanus; assembly: GCA_035590275.1. Classification (NCBI taxonomy): domain Eukaryota; kingdom Metazoa; phylum Chordata; class Aves; order Falconiformes; family Falconidae; genus Ibycter; species Ibycter americanus. The sequence goes on from JAVJGI010000062.1 coordinate 87,855,943, forward strand.
TTGCAGGAGACCTGAAGGCATTTCCAATACTCATATGAGATTTAAAAATAGAAGACAATTCAGAGTGCTTAAACTGCAGACAAAAACCCTGTTTAATTTCAAAGGTGGCAGGGTTACTAATGCATCAGCTACTTCAAAGATGGCAAAATAAATTGCCTTTTTAAAACATTGGCAGTTCCATCCAACATGATGGGAAATACATAAGATTTACCAAATAGGAAATATAATGTGCACAGGTTGTTCAAAAGTTGCCTTAATTTGTATGAGTGAGCACAGCAAAAGGCATAAAGGCTCAGCTTTGGAAATTGCTGTTCAGTCATGAACCTCAAACAGTCAACCCACAAAGCCACCTCTCCTTGTTTTATTCCATAATGCTGGAAAAATAAAGTGTTGTTTATATAGCTGGAAGGCTTTGCTTTATTATAAAACACAACAGGAGAGTAATTTATTTAATATCATTATTTAGCATGTGCATGACCATAGATAAATAGCAATCCACTCAAGAATTTAAGGCCTCCCCTGAAATATTTTTACAGTCCTCTCAAAACCAATGAACTTTTGACTCAAGTCTGGGTTTTCTTTTCAATAATTATTTTTCCTAAATCTATTAGCAAGCTCTGATTACCTTTACACTAAATGCAATTAAAACCCCAAATACCATGCACACAGGAAGGGCATATGCCTGGTTATTAGGATGCTCATTCTCAGGCTGAGCTGGCAAGAGCTGTTCCTCCACATTGAGTTTTTACTGGCTCCACATCACAATTCAGTGAGGTCCCCAAATAAAAATGTCAAAATTATATTTGGTTTATGCTTGAAAAAGTTTCCCTTGCAGTTAGGAGCTCATATAAACATAGCTCTGCATGGTTAACACCGGCGGAGTCCCTAGGCATCTCAGGTGTGCTATGCTGAGTCCTTTGGAAAGAGGTCTTGCTGACAGAGTGGTCACCTGGAGAGATTCAAGCCCACTCATTTTCACGTAACTATGGTTTACCCCAATAGCAAAATGAGAAATGGAACAGGTGAGCCTATAAGATACTTTCAGAAGAGGAGCATAAGGAAATCTATCAATCACAAAAACATTCAAGTTTACTACCAGAACCCTGAAGCCTGAGTTACAAAAAAAAAAAAAAAAAAAAAAAAAAGATAAAAACCACTACCAGGACAGAAGAAACCAGAGGCTAACTGCACAGTTCTTTGCAAATTGTGGCTGTGTAAACAAATTCAGGTGCAGGATTAGGTACGCACTAGGTGGCAAGGGGACTAGTTTCCTGCCAAGTCTGAATTTTCATCAGGGCATGCAGATCTCCAGCTGATGCACAGAGCCAAAGCAAAAGCTCAAGCTCCACAACTGCTTTGAAACTGGGGACAAACTGCTGCCAGGACATGGAGCAATAGCGCAAACCTTGTAAAAGAATGATTCTTAATGCTTCATGTTCAATATATGATGGCTATTGAACCAGTTATTGAATGTGTTTTACAGGGAATTGAAGTATTCCTCAAAAGAACCTGTCAATATTTAGGAAAATTTGAACTTTTACAGCCTTTATCTACCACTTTCACATATGTGTATGTATATATGTATAAGGTATAATAGTTAGATCACCGTCTCCAGCTTTTGTCAAACAAAAGAAATGTCAAAGTAGTAACATCATCTTTTTCCTATTGATAAAACAAGAGGATGCTATCAACTTTCAGGAGAGGGAAGGCCTCATCATGTTCCCCCTTCCTCTCCAAACTCACTGAACAGTAAATATTTCAAAGGGTTCAAGCTTGTTCATTCACTCTCTTTTCCCAGCTTTGCATAGTTGCTTTGAAGCAGCTGTCCTCAAAGGATCAGATACTGAGATTTCTAATCCTGTTTCAACTTCTCAGCAAGACTTCTGAGTTCTGTTAAAGATTAGGCAACATTTTTTCTGTGCTGAGGCCTTCTAGGCATCCGAACAAGGAACCAGCCTCCAAATATACTAAATGAAGGTGACATTGCTGTTGGCCATGAAACCCCTTAAAGGAGATAATTTCCATTAACAAGAAAAATGTACAAAAATGCATGATTTAAACCAGCCCTTATTATTCCATCTGAATCAAAAAACATATGTACGTAACAAATCTCTACAACAGAGTAAATAGGAAACAAGTGGGATTTTAGGAATTGTGCTATATATGAAAAACGTTCCAAAAAAGGGTCAATGTATATTGTGTGATGGAAAGCCAAATGTCCTGTACGTTCCTTCCCTAAAACACTGTTATGTTTAGCAAAGGTTGCAAACAGCCCACTCTCAGGTAGGAAGTATGAGGAGGGAATCCTACCACAGCAGTCCTGCAGACATATATTTGCTGCATATATGTGCTATGCCAGGCAATTTAAAGTACATAGGTGTGTGTACAGGCATGGGCACAATTATGAGAGCAAGACCACAATGTTACACAGCACCACATCTCACAGGTTCAGTGTTTCACATTTCAGCTGGGCTGACGGGCTTGTTAGTTAAATTATCCTTTACCCGTTTCTGTGAAATATTTGGTGATACAAAAGACGGGCATTTGATTTGCTGAAATTAAGCAGAATTAATCATAGGTAGTTGTACGGAATACTAATATCATCCATATACGGCCAACTTCTTTTCTAAACACAACCCCCGCTGTAGTTGAGGGACTGACGGGCTGTGTGCTCCCAACACAGAAGCGCACACCGGCAGCTCTGGTGCTGACAAGCGTCTCTTGAAGACCCATTTTGTCTGGTTCTGGAGCCCTGCTGACAAGAGCACAACTTCCTATGTCCCAAGGAACCTGTGCCAGAGAGCAGCCCTGGGACCAATGGTGTTTTTAATTTATTTTTCTCCATAGTTGACTCTAGGGGTGCTGGAGAGGGGAAACGTGCAATCCTTTGTACACAAACCTATCAAGCAGCTGCGGATACCTCTCTTCATTTCTTTCTACCTCTGGGTTAAAGTGCCATGCAGGATATTTAATTGTGATGTTTACTTCTTTCAGATAGGAAAAACAACTGGGTAGGCCCATTAGAGACCAAAAATTTTCTACCACAGCCCTTGATGCCAAGGGGGATCATAACCACACACTTTCTGGACCAAAGCCACAAGCTACAGTATGAGATTAAAGAATGAGATGGGAAAACCCAGGACTAAAGTTATAAAGCAAAAGAATAAAACAGTACAAGTCCTCAAGAGCATTAAAATAGAACCTAAGGGTTGTGATACATTTACACAGTGAGAGGGAAATGGAAAGTGTAACACAGACAATAAACAGGAGGAAACTGAAGTAGGAACGACCTCCAGTGCTCTTACCGTCATGTGAACCACATAGTGTAGAGAGTCCAGATTACATGCTACAGGTACTACAGAGGTAAAAAAATAATATCTGAACAGCAGCCCTTGAATGCATATGCCCAAGGTGTGAACAAGAACATACATGAACCAGCTGGATCAGTGATTCAATCACTGGAAGGAAAACCAGGACTTCTGAACGCTTGGTATGGTAATACTGTCTTATTTCTTACTTCTCATTGCCTGCTTGCAAGCTACAGCCCATGGAACTGCATGGTTTTGTAGTATTTGCAGTCTGGCTATGAGACACAAGGAAATCAAAGCTAGAGTTACAGATCAAAGACACAAGAAAACCTCTAACCAGGGCTTTTTTCATCAGAAAGTCACACACTCACACAAAATTAGCATGAGTAATTAAAAATCCAGGCTAGGATTAGTCAAGCCAATTCTAGACGTACATCCCAGAGAGCTGCCCAACCTCTCTTTCGAATCACTAAATAGCCTTTTCTAGATCATGATTCATCTCATTTTCAAGTTGTTTGGTTTAGACTTGAGGAATTTCATCCCAGCATCATTTGAACTTCTGGCTGCAAAGGGAGTCCAGACAACCTGCTTTGAAATACGTATCCATCTCCTAAACATCTAGAATGACACAGGATAGATTCCACCCCTAGGGCAATGTCCATTACGGTGAGCAGAAGTTTATTCTAAATGTTGAGCAGTGCCACCAACACATTTGACAGCTTTTGCTATTTGCCTACAAGTGGTTCCTAACAGCTGTGGTGCCTCATAAAAGCTCATAGCTCATTCTATTTTTGGTAGACTTCCATGAAGTTTCTTTTCATCTAGAGAAGCTCAGTTCTGGAAACAAGCTCTGTCTCTGTAACAGTTGTGCAACAGTGCCTCTGACTTTACCCCTTGAAAAATAAAGCCTGTGACAGTCATAAACACGCAATACTCTTAAGTCTTTTTTTTCCTCTAATAGGGTTTGGGCATTGCGGCACAGCTTAGCCTTATACAGGCAGACCCACCACACCTTATGACAAACCCATTGTACATACCCAATGACTTGAGGTGGTAGAATTTATGATATGTATTGTGGGTAAACATTTTCCCCTCTAATTTCTCATTATTTATTCTTTTTTAGCAAAGATGAGTATCCCAGTCTGACCTCATTTGGGAAGTTTATCTTTTTTTAAATCATATTTGTACACTTCTCATCATGCGTAATGGCCAGAAAGATCTGCCTGAAACACCTGAAATGTTTCCTCCTATGAAAGAAACATTTGACTACATATCTAAACAAGATACTTGGATCCTAAGGCTTATTAAATTAATAATAGTTAATTAATTAATGATAATTAATAATTAATATTTCTGAAGCTCAACTTCAGAATGTGAAAATAATTCCTATCCAAATTTAACATCAAATTCTTCCCCTGTCCTTCCTGCAAAAGTCACATTTAGTGCAGGGGACTGCGTACTTGCTACGTATGCAGTACTCCCACATCCTCAAAATTTCTTTCTAATCCTATAATTTAAGAGCCCTTTGGTGAACAAACAGGGTTAATGTCCACCTGACATGAGAGTAGATTTGTTACCGCAGTGTGAATATGTGACTGTAATTCTGCAGTCTCAGACTACGTACCATAATTCAGAAAGGAAAAATTGGAGGAAGATATGTCATGAAACGCTGCTCAAAGAGCATTGATTATATACTCCATCCTGTATGTTACAAAGATTTACTGTCCCTGGAAGAAGACAACGCCTTTTGACGAGATGGTGTTCAAGACTCTGCCTAGCTCTTTGGGAGAGCTCAAGGAGGAGCTCTGTTCTGAAACTGCTGATTCCTGATCTGTCCAGAATGCTCCCTTTTCCCAGCTGAGGCTGAGAGAAGATTGATTTGGAGAAAATCCAACCGAACCATTTTAATGAGCAATAACTTATATTCCAAAACATCATGGTAGAATAAGAAACAAACCTGAGATCCTAGGTGACGGAACAAGTGTTATTACAAATAGCATAACATACTGGAAACAAACTATTCTTCCAAACTCTGAGTTGCCAGGCAAAAGCATAGGATTCCAAATTCAGAGAGACTAGACAAGTATTTCAAATAAATATGAATAACATCTCAAGTGAGCTTGGGTAAATGAAGTGCCACATACCTGCAGACAGTCTGGCACTTGATCCATTATAAGCCCCTCTTTTCCCGCACTAAAGGTCAGGATTTAGAAGCCTTTATCTAACTTCAGTAGTGCATGCTATTGCATTATTGTGAGAGATGGAAGGAGAGACAAGGAACAAGAGAGGGACCAGCAGGGGAATTCCACACCCCTACTTTATTGTGGAAAAAACACAGTAAAAGAAGGTCCTACACAACTTTGTTCCCAGATAACATAGAGGTTGGCTTTATTTGTTTAAATAAATAAATAAATAAAAACATTAATGTTGCATCTGATCTAGAATTTAAAGAGGCTAAAGATTTCCCAGTACTATGCTTTTATTCTGCTGAATGTTTTGATAAGCAAAGGGAGGAACTACTTCAAATAATTTATTCACTGTCCACTCAATTTTTCAGAAAAGGAAGATCTAAAAGCATATCTGACTGCCTGTTTCTGTGCAGGAACACTCAAGTACTTGTCATCTGGCATCAGCAAGCCAAATAATGCTGAGTCCCTTCTACTTTTCATTCCTTCAGAGGATTAAGTTCAGAGATTAACCATAACATCTTTCAACTACAGGCTCACATATTCATGAATAACAATAAAAAAATTTAAGTCATTACTTAACATGTAATTTTATGCTGCATTTTCAAGCGCAGCATGCTAGCAACTGTAATAGTACAGAGACAGGAGTCATTCTATAAGCTGCTTCTGAAATACTGCACACATAGTTTTGGGGTTTTTTTAAGAGTTCTGTTATTTAGTTATGGGAAAATAAAGTCCGACAGGGCTGTAGGTCATTTTGAAAGAGAAGTAAGAATGCAGGCAATTTCAATCTTTTTCATAGTAAGCCATATACTACGTTACGGCTTACTTTAACGTAATCTTACGTTAACGTAAAGATACGTTAAGACAATTATTTCAAATATTTGTAACAGCAAGAAGCAATACAAGATCATTTTAAAATAAGGTATTAAACAAAAACTATTTAGGTATATTAGTATTATAGATGTGTGCTGGAACTCTACTTATGTTCAGCTTTGACTGGCATCCAGAACTGATGAGGACTTGTGAACACCCAGAAACAGGCTTTGCCTAAACGGAGTACAACAGAAGAGAAAACGAGCATTTCCACCGTCCTACCTTTTCAGTGCCGAGTTCAGGAGCCAGACCCAGCCTGTGCGAGTTCACCACCCTCTATGACCCAACTCCTTGCTGCTGTGTCCTGGAAAACTTTTGCAACATACAAGTCACCTTGCATCCCAGAGAGGCTGGCACTGGGCTGCAACAAGACGCTCTGTGATAAGAGTGTCTAGTGATCTCGGTTTGGCAACGTGGGCACAGATCAGCGTTCAGGTCATGACTCATTTTTCACCCTCTTCTTGCCCGTGTTTCATGGAAGTGATAAAGAGCTCACGAGCCTCAGGATTGTCAGTAGCCACCCTGCAATCTGAGTTAACAGTGACAGCAGGGACCACAGTGCTGGGTCTTCAGTGACCTCTAATTATAAGCAGAACTATCCAAACGTCTAAGAAATACAGATTTAAGGGGTTATTTTAGCCAGTCTTAAAGAAGCTAAATACCGTAAGTACCAAACTCTAAGGAAAAAAGCCTAATGACTCACATTTTGGCCTCCTTTATATGAACCTTATTGAAAAAAATCTGTTAAAGACTAGAAATCTTTCTTTCCTAAAAATAAGAAGAGTAAATAAAGAATAAAATTGGTGCTAAATAGGCAGTTAGTTTTTTAAGCTTTATTCATGTATCCAAAGTGCAAATATTAGATAACTACATCTGCAAGCATTCTAGGAAATGCAACATGCATTTGAATTTTTAAGCTGTTATTCACTGTAGATAAATTCGGAATTCACCACTGCAAGTATTGGCGTGCAAAAACTGAGCTGTTCTAAACACTTGTAAAATATTCTGAAACATTTCTTTTCCAATCTTTTTGTTCTTTCTTAAGAAATTAAGACAGATTGGTGATGTAAACATTGCTTTTCATAGACTCATTTTTAGTAATAACATTTTCATTTCAACTTTTGTCTATTACGCTATAAAATTAGAATAATTTTATCTTTACATTATGTAAATTACAACACAAAAGTAAAAAAGAAATGCTTTCAATAGTAAAAAATGAAATACACACATTCCTATTAACATTCTGATTCTGAAGAATCTGCATATCTCAATGTCATGTGTGCTGATGGAATGAAAAGCAGACCTGCTTTTGAATGAGAACTAGTGGAAGCAGGGCATGGGCGATCTAAATTCTTTCAAACCATTCATCCAGTTGTATCAAACCAAAGTGAGATAAATGAAAATTAGAAGCTTTGCAGGTAATATTCACAGAGGAAATAAAAAAGAGTAAGTGCACTTAATGCTTTTGTGATGCACTGGATGTGGTTGAAAAAAGGTCGATGGTCTGATTGGTAAGAACTTACATATTCTCACCAAAAAGACACAGACAGTATCTATTGGCTTCAAACACTTCTGTAGTTGTAGAATTTCAGGAAATTTAACAAAATTTGTTCCACTGACTGTAATGATGCTTTTTATATGCAGCTGTCTCTGTCAGATACTAATACATATTGAGGTAATACACATTTGAGCAAATTATCATGGGCTAAACTGAAATGTTAGCACCTCAGCTGAACTGCTGTGCCTGTCTTAAGCTATGAATTGCCTGCAGTGAAGCCATCAAATTATTTTAAAGCTTTTATACACTTAGATCCTAAGTTCTTCATTTTAGTCTGAGCCGACATCAAAATTCTTATAATAAATACTGAACTCCCAGAAGAAAGCAGTAATGAGAGTGGATGCAGTACGGTAATGGACTGAGCATTGAATCACAGTTATAAAACCTGGATTTGCTTCCCAGAATTACCTCTGTTCTTGGATTACCTTCAGCAAGTTTCTTCACCTTCCTATACCTCTTCCCCCTTCCCCATTATTTGCCTCGGCTGTTTCCATTGCATCTGCCAGGCAGAGAGCACCTCACATAATGTGTTTGAGCAGCTCTAGCACAGGGTGGTACTATTCCAGATTCAAGGCCTTTAGATGCTACTGTAGAATTAATTAGAATATAAAAATAAAAGCTTCAGATGTTTTCTGAGTGTCACCATTTCCATCCTGAAGTGTCCGGTATTTTGACTACTATTAGCCAATACATAATTGTTGCAAAGACTAAATACTGTTAATCCCCTAATCAAAGTATTTTTTCAATTTGTTAACATGAAATTTACACAGAAAGCAATTTTAGTATCTCTAAATATTTGCTTGATTACTTACTACGATCTTATGAACTATTATGAGAAATGAATGTTGTGGGTTGAACTCATATAAAAAAGTTTTAAAGACATTTCTGCTTTCTTTAAGCTTTTTTTTTTATTTTTTAAAATGTCTTCATCAGCATCAGTGACTTTTTTGAGGGAAGGAGGGAAACAATTGCATTTGCTTGGGTAAATCTGCTCATATAGTTATCCCTTCTGAATCACTTCTTTTGGCATAATATTTTAAACAACAAAGCCGTCCTTTCTCAAACAAGAAACATTCTCCTCAAAGCGAGAGCTGAGATCTGTGTCTCTCATCTCATTTCCTGTCTTGCTGGTTTTTAATCAAAATATATGAAGTCATCGCTTAAAAAAGGGTATTCAGCCATGTGAATATTGTGGGACTGGGAGAATATAGATGTTTAGTGGTAGAAGAGAGCCATGTCAGAGGTTAAATCCCACAGATCTCATTCCTTATCAGAGCCAATGGATCAGATTCATGTGATCTTCATGGGATCTCACATAAAGACCATGAAGCACATGTATCCCCCTATACCACTCCCAGCAGGATGTACTGGCTCTCCTATTATATAAAAATTTAGATTTATATAAAAGTCCTAGACATCTACAAAAACAAATCTTTATTCTGCAAAGCGTTGAATGGTCTTGCTAGAATCTCAGCAAAAACTCAAGCACATAGCTCAGGGCTCAGCTGAAACAGCATCAGAGGGCTCTGCGCCTGCCTGATCTAGTCTTAAAGCCACTTAGTTGCAAACATCGTCCTATATCCTATACATACATACACACACACAGAGAAAGAGCAGGGAGATATTTCCCTCTTCTGATTAAACATATTTCTGATATTTTTGTATTATACAATCTCCAAAGTGCCTTTAAATGACAAGTAACAAGTGCCTAATGTAAGCACTCCTAATTAAAACCAAGTAATTGCAACTCCCAAAGTGACAACAGTTAATATTTATTTCTTTAACTGATCTGAAATATTTTATCTCAAGTCAGTTTTCACGTTCCCTGTTATCCTGCCTCTTTGAGGACAGGAAAGAAACATGATGCTCATCAGGCAGACAGGCTTTTACCTGCTGTAGGAGACAGCCGGGGAAGACTGGCAGTGCTCTCCCTACCTGTCCTCCCTTCACAAGCTCTCACGTTTGCTAGCAGCGGTGGGTTGACCCTGGCTGAATGCCAGGTGGCCACCAAAGCTGCTTGGTGACTCCTATCTTCAGCTGAACAGGGGAGAGAAAATACAATGAAAGGCTCATGGGTTGAGATAAGGACAGGGAGATCACCCAGTAATTACTCTCACGGGCAAACCAGACTCGACTTTGGGAAATTAGTTTAATTTATTACCAGTCAGATCAGAGTAGGGTAATGAGAAATGAAACCCAAATCTTAAAACACCTTCCCCCCACCCCTCCCTTCTTCCTGGGCTCAACTTCCCTCCTGATTTCTCTATGTCCCCGCTCCGTGCGGCGCAGGGGGATGGGGAATGGGGGCTGCGGTCAGCTCATCACATGTTGTCTCTGCTGCTCCTTCCTCCTCACACCCTTCCCCTGCTCCAGCGTGGGGTCCCTCCATGAGCTGTGGGTGGGGATCTGCTCCACCATGAACCTCCCCGGGCTGCAGGTGGGGATCTGCTTCACCATGAGCCTCCCCGGGCTGGGGGCACAGCCTGCCTCACCATGTCCTCACCACGGGCTGCAGGGGAACCTCTGCTCCGGCACCTGGAGCCCCTCCTGCCTCCGTCTGCACGGACCTGGGGGCTGCAGGGCTGCTGCTCTCACATGTTCTCACTCCTCTCTCCAGCTGCTGTTCTACCACAGGTTTTTTCCCCACTTCTTAAATTTGTTACCCCAGAGGTGCCAGCACCGTCACTGACTGGCTCAGCCGTGGCCAGCGGCGGGTCCGTCTCGGAGCCGGCTGGCATTGGCTCTATTGGACATGGGGGAGCTTGTAATGGCTTCTTACAGAAGCCACCCCCGTAGCCTCCCCGCTACCAAAACCTCACCACGCAAACCCAATACCCTAGTTTAGGTATTATTTTGAAGTTACAAGAGTTGACACAATCTTCCCGTTAATCACTACCTAAGAATATTGCACAAGTATCAAACTGCGGCTTCCCGTGGTGACGTACCAGCTTTCTGGCAGTGGCAGCCTGAGAACATAGCATTCTCCTTTTCCTGAAAGAGCCAGGATTCCGAGCGAAACTGCACACTTCCTACTCAAAGGGCCTCCTGGGAAGAGCCACCTAGAGGTCTAGTTCCTATAACACCTCTAACACCCTCAGAAAGGTATGTCACCTTGCGTTATGGCAGTTGTTTTCCACCACAGAGAATATCATCACACCATATCAAGCAAAAGAACACAAGTGCAGGTTTTCTGAACTGATATAAACCAGGTTATTTTGTCAGTCGCATACTCATTTTCCTACAATGTTTCATGTGACAGATAAATCTTCACATAAAGAAAATATAAATATTTCTTCTGCATGGAACCATCTGCTCAAATGATAAACCATGCCTTTCTTTAGTAATATAATATGTAAACATCGCCAGCGGTACTCAGTGATGTAATTAATGTAGAATGCATATATTATGGATGAGTTTGTATTGCATTTTCCAAATGATTTTTCTACTTGCAATCATAACATTGCATGACTGACTTTTTGTATTTAATGTTCCCTTAGCACCCAGCACTCAAGCTCTGGTTATTTCCTAGAATCCCTCTTGCAATCCGCAAGGCCAGGCAAGGTCAGTACTTTCAGATATTGGGCCACTGCCACATGAAGATTTTCCAGCGGTGAGGGTTAGACAGTTTTCCTGCCACAGACATCTCCTTCAGTTAGCGTATTGCTTTTGCCACCTTTCCTTTTGCGCTCAGTAAATGAAAATTATATGCACGTCTATTTTAATGAGGAAAAAAATACAAGTTGAAGATCTCATGTCAGAAACCCAGTGGTTCAAGTAAGACTTTTTCCTTCCATCTTCCTACTCTTTTAATACTTATTTCTCTTTTTCCCTGTGTTCATTAAACTGTCCTGTCTATGGTAATATGGATCAAAGTCCACTCTGACTTACACAACCCTAATGCAAAATGATCTACAAAGAACTTCATAATGCTGCTTAATTTGCCCATCTTTAGGGTAAGTTGCCCAAGATACAGCGATACCATTCGCATATCAGCTTTCCTAATGACTGGAACTCAATTCTGAGATTAGCCCATCAGAAAGAATACTCATCAAGCCTAATTTAATCACGTGTGGCTAATGTGTCTAAACAGCCTCCAGTCAACGGAGAGAAAAACACTGGTGAAGCCTAATCTAACTGTTCCGAGTCCCTCTCTGGAGGAGAAACACCCTTCCCTCCACTGAGTATAGATGGAGCTGATGGAAATCATCCTTATTGAGCTAATGTCAATACTCACAAAGAGCTCCTTCCAATTTATTTGCTCATCTCTATTTTCCTTTTTTTGAGGCTAAAGGACAAAACTGCTGCCAAACCTCAGACTCTAGAGGTCTTCAGAAATCTTTAAATAGTCTCCAAACCTCCAAAATGTATATATTTAGCCAGTTCTACCTGAAAATGAGAATCATGCCTAAAAATGTCATATTCTAGGCATCAAAATCTCACTGCAGTGGAGCAGCCCAGGAGATCAAAACAAAAGTAGAACAAAAAGCTCAGCTATAAACACAGAATTTACAAAGTAAACTAAAATCTGAGCATCTGGGGGAAAAAATCATCATATGCAAATTTTTTGCTGTGCAGGTGGCAAGAACAAAACTTTATGGGATATAAACAGAGGTTGGCACCCATGGCCATTTATGTGTACGTACGCCAGTGGAAATTAAGGCGTGCGTGCACGTACCGACACACATTCCCACATGCAAGCAAGCCCAAAAAACACATTTGATGCCATGACAACAGTGTAGTGTACATGTATTTATGAGTGTAAGGTGGATTCCTGTATTTTGTAGATTCCTGAAGCAACCGAAGAGCCAAGAAAGGAAGGTGATGCTGTGCCATGGATCACAGAGCCGCCCCGGCTGCCTGCACGGCGCAGGAAGAGTCAGACACACACACACCCCCCCATCAAGCAGTGGTGCCACTTCGTTCCAGCACACACTCTTTGGGAGCAGGCACAGGGAACATATCAAGAAGACAGGCAAGATCTGTACAGACGCGTAGGGAATCACGAGGAATGGACACCAGCATTCATGCAATAGAAGATTACTGATTATTCGTCGTTACTTTCTCGGTCCGTGTGGCTCTGACCCCTGAGGGCACCACAGCCTTGCAAAGCACTGACCTTCACAGCAGCCCCATGGGGTGAGAAGTACTCCACTTCGTACATAGGTGGAACATGAGGTATGGGTGGACAAGAATAAAGGAGGAGGGGGTCTGATGCAGTCTGGGAGACAGCACTGAGAACCTTGGTCATCTGAGCGACCTGAGATGAGGACCGAGGAGCCAGAGCACGTCTCTTCATTCTGCCCCTGAAGAGAGAACCAGTGACTCACTCAAGTAAGACAAGGAGCAAAGCCCAACCCTTCCTTTGCTTTGAAGCAGATGAAGGTGAAGGCAGAACACAAGGTACTGGAAATAGAAGCTGGTTTTAATCCCACTTAGATCTTCAGAACAGGATGAAAGCCCTGCCTGCCCCTGCCTGGCCCTCCACAGACAGGCAACAGCCTCGTTATCCCACAGGCACCGGGGTTCGGCTCCGCTTTCCCAAGAGGTACAAGGTACAAGAGAGGTCCCGTCTGTTTCTAGATCAAGTCTCTGGTTAAAAGCACAGATACCTTCATGAGTGTTTTGGATACTTTATGGTCATCCCTGCATTGCTTCCATATCCACTGAGGGGATACAGTGCCACGGAGATGGTGAAGAGAGGTGACTTGTCTGCTCTAAACATGATAATATTTTTTAGGTGGAAAGAGGTTTCGGCCTGGGAGCACAGAGGGAAAGGACTGCAGTTCACCCTAAATCCTAACAGAATCACAACCTGATTTTATGAATATTTATTTTCACAGAGATAATAATCAACTGAACTAGATTTTCCTATGGCACATGGAGAGGGAATTCTCCACATCTAGTAAGAGCACATAAAATTTAGTTTCCTTATTTGAAAGTATATAACATCTAATTTCCTTATTGCAATATATCATACAACTATGTTCAGAAACACCAAAATAGGAAAACATACTGGCCATAAACTGTTCTTCTCAAAACACATCACCAGCCAAAGCACTGCTATTAAAGTTAACTTTAATGTAATCTGAAATAGGATCGGAATAAGGCTCATATTTACCATGTTGCACCTATCTTCAGCTTTAAAATTTTGAAAACTAAAATGTTTACATTTTCCTAAATTTAAAAGCAACATGCATGGAAAATTACACTCTGGCCAACACTGCTCATCAATCAAACATTTCAGGGTTCCCCTGGACATACAGAGCTCTCACTGCAATGACTGAGACAGGGCTGAATATAAATTGTTACCCTGAATCAGATGACTTAATACTTACTAGTGAAGGATTATTTTCAAATTCTTATTTTAACTCACTCCTCATTTGCAGTCACGTTCTCTCTGAGCTTTAAGACTGAATGTAGGCTATTCAGTTTCGGTGAAACTGGCTGGATAAATCAACTGCATCACACATTTTGCATCAGACCAAATATTGATCCACGAAGAGTTATTTTTGAAGGTTATTAGAAAAGGCAAACTGTCATGTGTTCTTTTTCATTGCTCACTCACCTATTCCTATACACACTGAAGTTACACTTATGATTTTTACAATTTCGTCTATACTTAATCTGGAACATTATTCAGAAGCAGCATACAAAAATGATCATGCATTTAGGAATTTTAAAACATAAATCTGCACTTTTAAACTACAAATGCACACTTCAATACTTACAGATAAAACAATGTATTATTTTATGAATTATATTAACTTGTTTTTCAGAGAAACCAAAGTAAAAAGAAGAATCAAAAATTTGGGAATAAAATGCTCATCACAAATTTAAGGATCTCATCTTCCAAGAAAATCCAGGCTCAGATGAAAACCACGATCTTTAATGCCCATTCCTGATTTCAACCAGAATTAAAAGCACACCAAACGTCTTACAGGATTCCTTATCACACTGTGTACTCTGCTGCACTTTGTGAGAACTCAGCAAAATTAGCAATTTTCAGCTTAGAAAGACATGACATAATGTCCCTAAATTGGAAGCTGACGTCTTTGTATATCATTTAAACATATTCAAAAGGATGTAACCCAGAGCTTAGATTCTGGCCTGGCAGCATCTCTCAGCTGCTTTGTATGAAGTTTGCTGCTGATAGCTAGACAGAATGCAAAGCACTAAGGAACATCAAAAGATGGTGGATAAAAATGGTTATATTAAAATCTGGCTGGTCATTTGGATGGGAGTGGGCTCCTCACAGCTTTCAACACTATCCCTTGTTTTCTTCCTCAGAGAAAAACAGGCCCATCAGGAATATATGTTCATTTTCATTGATCTTGACAGAAGAGCTGCTTTATTTTTTTTTTTTTTTTTATGAAGAACTGATTCTGCAAAGATCCTTTATCCCTCTCCTCCCCCCAAAATAAACAGAACAATTCCATTAGGCTTGGGAAACACCATGGTCTTGAACAGAGGCTCCATGCTCATTCACTGCCAACACAAGAACAGAGAGTTTGTGCAAATCTAAGACAGAGTTTGTTTTTTGTTTAAGAACTGATGCTTTCTCGACGCTTTTAAACACGAGTGGTTTCCATAATGCAGTCTGTATATTAAATTACCAGTTTAGCTTTCAAGCAAAATCTACTGTCACAGGACTGTTCTTCCTCCCATATGTTCCAAACTTCAAAGAATTTTCAAATCTCTGTTTTAGTCCCAATGCCCTTCTATTGAGAACAGGCACAGTCAGAATCTGTGGAACACAAAGGTAATGAAATTACAGGATCTGTCACTTTGATCTGTTTTCTTCAGTGTGCCACACAAACCAGACACGGAAATGCAAATCTGAAGATAAACAGCTCCCACACTGTACGGTTTCAGCATTTCCTTTGCTGAGACCAGCCTGGAGTGGGCTACGTAAATGCACACCGTGAAGAGCACAGATAGATCTGCTTGCAAGATATTTAACACCGCCTGTGGGATAAACACTCATACAAATCAAGACTCCACTGAGGATATATACATTAAATATATCATTTGGAAATACAATAAACAAAAATGTTTCCCAAACTTAAGGCTGATCTGAGCAGATGCTGATCGAGCAGAGGGCAATCATCTTAAATTACAGAATTTATGAACACTGCAGTACTATCTGCAGACACCTGATTTCACCAGACGTGCCCCAGTTTCCATGCCATGTATGTTATTCTACAGGTAGTACAGGAAAATCAGGATACCGCTCAGTGAACTGAACTGGATGAAAATACAGATGAAGGCATAGGTTGATGCTGACTGCTGCTGAAGTGGTTTGCAGTGACAGTCCACCCGGGTGAACCACCACTGAACAGCCACTTCTCCCCTTCCACACAACTGGCAGCAGGCAAGCGATACAGCCCTAAAGCACAGGTACAGGTACACTAACCCATTCGAAGAGAGGTACCTGGGCCACTAAAAGGACCTGCAAGAAAAAGGGACAGCTATTTGTCCTCCCTCAAACTAACTGATTAGCGAGAGGGAACTTCATCCACTCCCAGTGTTTGTGCCCTTCGTGTCGACTTCAGCAGTTTGTTTTCTTCCCCATGCCAGTTTAGATTAAACAAACTTACCAGTGATTCCATGATACACATGACAGATGACTGAGATCGAATCACTGTGACCCCCAGATCAGTTACACTCCAAAAGTTCAAAGGCAGAACACTCTTCCACAGATCCAAAAATCTGACTACGACTTACCACCCTTTCAATATGAACAGTAGTATTTACTGACAAATTGGCAGTATTTTTTCAAACACAAATGGAAATCGAAAAGTCTTTTTCCTTCTATCAAGACCAAGACTAAACCACAAGTGCCTAAACTGCTTCTCAGTTGCAGATCAAATCTAATATCCCTAAAGGTGATGTCAAAGAGCCACCCCTCAAAGTTACCTCCATTAGATAACGGCTATAAACAAGTGGGTAAGAGTAGCAAAATAGCCATTTTCTTTTTGCAGCACGTTCTCACTGACGTCAGTAGATCTGCTTCTGGGAGCAAGTGCGAATAGCCAGGATGGGAGCTAGGACAGCAGAGGCTGCATCACCCACCTTGCTTTAAAAATACCCAGTGGTGAAGTAATCGGGCTCCCGCTGCGTAAGGGGAAATCCCAGCTCCTGCAGAAAGAGCACAGCTGTTGTCAGCCCTGACTTGGAGTGAGCCTAACAGGCAACTTCTCTAGTTTGTTCCTAGAAGGTGGATGTGAGGACTAAGCATATAGGTGGCAAAAGCCACATTTTCACCTTTTCTGCTCAGCTGCACTGTCACAGCACAGACCGTGAGCACAGTCAATAGGTCTGGATGAGCACTGCAAAAGGAACTAGATCAGCTAGGAAACTGGAAAAAATAAGCAGATCACACAGGAGGTCCACAGAGAGCAATATCTGCTTTGGTCAATATCCAGGGAGAAAATTTTCATGTGTCTTTCAGTCTCACACTTTCATAGTGGCAAAAGACTGAGCCCTGCGGTATGACCATCCCCTGCCTTGCTGAAAACAGCTGCTAACAGCTCCAGCACCAGAAAATCTAGAAGAAAACTTGTTTTGGGAAGCTCCTTTCCTCTCTACAGGTCTTGGGCACCATTAATTCACACCTGCAAGTTTGAGGGCATTCTTTATCTATGGAAATGTCTAACAAAATGGGGCTCAAGTTGTACATATTTTCCATTCACCATCAGGCAAGCACTGACATACGCACCAGCAAGGTGTGTATCTTTTCCCCACGGCAAGCTTCAATGATCTTAATCCAACTGCTCATGTTGGAAGCATCTACTTCAAACAGTCTATTTGGTTTATTTAAGATAGGATAAGCAGGCAATTAGCACACAGTCTCAGTGTGGAAGAGATTCTTTGCCCCTTCCTCTGACAAACCCATAATAATTCACAGCAGTGGAAGCTGAAGCTAACCAAATTCAGGCTAGAAGTTTAATCACTGCAACACCCCTGTGAAATGCAGAGGCTTTACGATTGCCCGATGCCTTTAAATCAAAGCTAGTTACCTTTTCAAAGATGCATTATCCTTTTATTCATGGGCCTGACATAGCAATTATTGTTGTGGTTTATTTTTCAATATTATAAAGGATATCACTGAAGATCTGGGCTCTGCCTCTGGCCATAGAACATTTTAATCCATAGCGTTACTCATTTTACCTTTACTGAGTCAGAAGAAAAGGGAAAATGAATCAGTCTGCATGTCAACTTCAGTCACCAGCCTAAACATGACGCCAACTAAAAAGATACAAACTCTCTTGATTTTAAGAGATTTTTGCTAAGATCACATTAAATCTATTTTTATGGTGTGTTTGTTTACTTTTTTTAAGAGGAGAATGACTCACCTGTTATAATCCAATTGTGTTATTAATAAGCAAATAATTCAAATAAAACAAGTGACTGGAGTGACAATCATTATAAAAGAGTGGTTGTCTTGCCTGTCTACCGCAAGCTGGGAAAAACCTGGCTTGTTTGGGAAGAAAAGGTGGGAAGTAACCATTGAAATGCTTTCAAAATTATTCCAGCTAAGTCATAGAGAGCGTGTCCCTTTGGATAGTTCAGTTCACGAGATGTGAATAGAAAGCAAAGAGAAGTTTCTCCTCAAAAACCTTTAATATAAAATAATAAGCGTAAGTGAAATTGATGGAAATTATAGCTATATTAGATAAATCATCATTACAATAAAATCCCCATAGAATTGAGGAAAGTGAAATTAATATTTCACTGGCCACAGGCAGTAACAATTTTCTTTCTATAGCTATTTCTCACATAATTCTATGATAATATAGACTGAAATTAAGGCCAATTTTTAAGTGATAGACCAAAACATCTTTCAAAATACTTAGAATACTTCAAAAATGCTTTCTAGTTTGATTTTCATTTGCAAATTCTCTTTGTTTGGTTTTATATTGAGGGTAAGTTTGTGGCAAGTGTAAAAGCAAGAATTGTGTAAGGGCATTTGTGGATGGAAAGGAGAGTTGAGAGCCCTTGAGCCCTCTCTATCCCAGCTTTCCTTTTCCAATCAGCACCTGGAAATAAATATTGGTGCTTTCATATTCTCCCGATATCACTTTTCTCCTCTAGAACATCTGCAGATAGCAGGTGTCCCAAAGTTTTTGCAACAGTTTATCTGGAAATGACCTTCTGAATTTATCTTACTTAAAACAAATAAAACCCAGCCATCGACTCAGAGCTAGAAACCCTCAGACACAGAGGTACACGACACTATAAGCAAATACCTACAGAAGTTTGTGAGTTATCTCATAGGCAAGGTGTTCAACAAAACCACAAGAATAGAGCCACGAGGAATGCGGCTAAGTGAAAGCCTCGGGAACGAGCATATTAAGAGGACAAACTACGCCTCCTCCAAGAACTCTCCTATTCCCCAAACATTTACAGCCAGAGCTTTTCTTAAGCCAAGCATGCTTTCATGCACTTATTAATTCTCAAGAGAATACTCTCAAGAACCTGTGTAAATTTTTGATATCCACAATGTCCTGCAGCAAGGATTTCCACTGATTAACAACCTATCACGCAGAAAAGTGGCTTCTTTGTTTTCCTTTGAATTTAGCACTTGCAAATTTCATCCTGCATCCTTTACCAACATCCAAAAGCTATAACACTCTTAGGAAGGATAAATACTGCCAAAGTCTAAATTCCTCCTCTTTCTTCAACTTCGTTGAATTAGACAACTAATAGCAAAACAACCTATATCAACCACTCATCCCAAGTTTGCTTCCTGCAGGATCCCTGAGGCACCGTCCCCTTGCCCAGGGTTTCCCACTGCCCCCCAGAACAGGTACCATGAGCTCCAGCAGCCGCAGGGGTTCCAGTGGAACTCAGACAGCTCTTTCAGGGTCACTTCTGGCAGGTAGCAAGGCAGTGGCATCCTTCCTGTCACAGTCACAATCTCTTTCTCAGAGTCAAATCCAGCATATCCAGTCAAATCCAGAGTGAGTGTTAGGAATTGCCCTGCTCTTATACAGCAGTTGCACCGTAAGTACATAAAGGGTGGTGACCACCTTTATTCCATTCTCACATCACTCAGGAAGGCAGAATCTGCTTTTGCCAGGTTTGAATGCTGTGCTGGTACTTATTTAACTTTGGTACTTGCAGCATACGCTGATAGACAATTCTGGTTACATATATCTTTTACAGGTTAGAGAAAATTAGAAGCAGATGGCAGCAACACTAAATGTACCTGCAAAAAAAAAGGACCCTCTGCTCTAAGGGTCTGCTTCAGAGCTATCTGAAATCAAGAGAGGAGTTTTCACCACTCCGAACGGGTACCACACCATGCTGTGAGTTCTTGGTGATGGAGTTCAAAGCAGCAGGCCATGGATGAGCGGCCGGGTCCTCCCCTTAGCACCCACAGCGAGCATGCTCGTGGGTGATGCACCCTGTGTGCTTGCACTAATGGGAGGCAGGGAGAGAGGGGACATGTCCACACCTGTGCTCCTCTGGCACCTGAGGAGGTTTTGTCCCTCAGGAGGGAGCCTGATGATGAGTTGAGCGAGTGCAAGCTATAGACGGGACTCTTCAACCTTCCCAGAAATCAGCATGGCCTCAGGTTTGGAGCTGGATGACAGTTTTTCAGACACAGCGAGAAGAAAGCCCAAGAGCTGGCTCCCATCAGTGCTGCTGACAAACTTCCACAGCTACAGAGCCCAGAATAAACAGCCTTCAGTAACTAGCCCGGCAGCACTTCAGCAGAAGACTCCGTGAGGTCTGTAATGATCCCACTAACAAAAATCACTTTGGCAGCCTTCCTCCATTCATCAGTTATACCCAGCTCCTCACTTCCCATCAGCACAGAAGCGAGACAGAACTTTACAAAACAGGGGTAGTCACAAAGTGCTACTTTTGCATCCATCCAAAAGCAAAAGCATGGATGAGGTAGGTATGAGTCCCACTAAATCAAAACCTACAATTACAGAAACTGCTGCCTGCACTCCATAGTCAAGTTGTGTTTATACAGCAATTTTATCCAGCTTGTCATCCCATCAGCTTTCAGACCTTCATATATCTCAAAGAATTAATTGCATAGCTACATTATGCTGTCTTCTCAATTATTTCCCTTAGATATCATTAATAGGTCATATTATAAAGATCTCATTGTTTTAGATTTGTTTTTCTGGCTAATAACTAAATAAAAATTATTTATCTGAGCCAACATTTTAATGTTTTAAAACATTTTAATTGCATCAAGAAAGGTTCCAGAAATTAATTTGGAAACATTTCTCTGAGTTGCATACTGCCTTTATGATTTTGCTAGAATTTACAATCAATTTGAATTAGCATTTACACTTAAAATGTGTCATAATCCAGTCTCATTCTTTTAAAAACCATTAAAATTATTGAGATAAGGCAAGCTACTTTTTTTTTTTCCACTTCATATAGGAGGATTTTTTTTTGTTCAGTAATAGTATAGATACATATACTGTCCGTGCAAAGATGGGAAAATTGATGGAAAGTAATTAACAGCACAAATTAAGCTTTGCTATCACCCTGAAATGAAACGACTATCACAAGATGCTAATTAGCTGGCAAAGGATGAGGAAAGAGTGTCTGGCAAGGGCATTCAGAGAAAAAAAAAGAAAAATACCAAGTTTTATTTATTACAATCATCCAGTTTTTATGTGCTGCATGCCTCTGGCTCCCCTATTCCAGATCTCTGTTTAAGGATGGAGTGGCTGTTTCTTTCTGCTCAGCAGAAGATAAAGAAAGGCCAAAGAGTACATGCGATGTCAATCATATTTCGAAGTCAAATGCAGCCAGCTATCAGCATAACGCACAATATAAAGTAGTGATGATGCAGACCACAGAGTCTGGGTTTTGGTTTTTCCCTCCCACAGATGTGACTTATACATCAGGCTGAATTCGGGGCATCTTCTCCGTATGCTAAATTATGCAAACCATTGCAATTTTTTTGAGCTTTCCGACATACCTTTATAGAAAAAAACGCTGCCCTCCCACGAAAAGGCAGGGGTTCTCATTATTTCTATGCATGATCTATGGCACAGCACCCAGCGTGGCAGGTGGATGTCCTGTGCTCCTCCTACTAGGAAGGGAACTAGTTTGATGGTTTTGGGGACCTTTTTAATCCTTACAGGAACTACAGGACTCAACCCTAAAAAAGCAGCCGAGTCCACAGGAAGGGGTAAGAACTGATGTACTATCCCTTGTGTTTGGATTTGACGCAGTACAAGCGGCTGGTCTGGGCAAGTCTGTATATACATAGTTTCTTCAGTAATTTACTTAAATAAAATAGATAATGGGTATAAACACTAGCAGAGGAAAGAAAACATTTGCTGTACTTCTGGGCTATTTCTTTCCCCCTATAATTTCTCATATTCCCAAAACAGGATACAAATGCAGCCAGGGCAGCTGCCAGGACACAGCTGAGGGGTAATGGTACCTGCTAGGCTTCAAGAGCAAAAAGCAAGAGCAAACACAGGCAAAGCACTCTTAAAATCTCCTACTGACAGGAGGGGAAAAGGATATTTCCTACAGGGTCCGTACTTATTTATGTCTAGGAGTTTGTTTGAGACTAGAAACTACCACCTTCCTTGTCACTTTTAAAATGTACTGCACCTCTCTCTCCTCCCACCCATTTTCAATATTTTCAATAAATTACATCTCTTGGTAATAGAAAGCACAAGCTACACAATGTGGATTCCCAAATCCTTCCAGTCAATTAGTTCTTCACTGAAGGGCCATTTAAGAAAAATGGACTTTTATTACTCTGACTAATCTGAGCAATGCTGTTTCCAGTAAAGGTACACTGTGGATGCCTCTAGACTGCTTTTGCAATATAGAAGAAAAATTGGCAGCAAATGGCATATATTGGCTCGCATCCATGCTGTTCCAGGTTGGTTATATTTACACTGCTCTGTAGAAAGCAGGCCCCAGTGGATATGTGGAAAATATGTCAATATATCTGTGTTCGGCAGCCAGGGTTTCCTCTAAGTGGGAACAAGCTGGTTCTGTGCCAAGGGGAGGCCAGAAGACAACTGCCACCGGACAATCGGAGAGCTGGGGCCATGGTGCAAAACACACCGCGAGCCAAGATGAGAGTGTAAACATCCCCGTTAAACCTGTGCCACACACTCACACGTGTAAATCACTTGAAAAGATTTTGGAAGAACACCAAGAACTTCAAAAAATCATTTGTAATCTAATCACTGTGCGGGCATTCGCCACTACAGCACGCAGCACCCAGGGTCATGGTGAGGGAAGCAGAGAGATATGAAGCTTTTCCTTCTGCTTTCATTTTGCTTACTTTCTATGCCAACAGTATTTTGTGTACATTGAGTTTTGCTGTCCTTTCTCCACATGTGCTCCTGCAGTTCTGTTGGTCATCCAGAGACAGAAAAGAAAAACAACAGAAATCACTGGCACAACGCTATACAGCAGGAATACAAATGGCACCACATTAGGCAAAGCTATTACTTCTTGTTTGGTTCTTTTTAAATCAGCAGCATTTCACCGTTTCTCTTTTTAAATTAATTTTTTCCCTGACAGGTTTTATTTGGTGTGATTTAAATAATTAACTTCTTTGCAATGTTTAAGGCATTTTATAAACACAAATGTAATGATACCCATTTTCCTTTCCTTTTTCTCTCTGAGTCCCTGCACTCTGTTTAGGTTCGACCCAAGAGCCAAGCTAGCAGTTGACATGACAGCATTTACCAAGTAACCCAGCAAGAACCTGTTCTCACCAGGCCACCCTTCAAAGCGATGTTGATTTTGGCACCGGTAGTGATGGTACGTCTCTGCTAACATAAACTACTAACTGCGATCAATAAATGGACAACAAAGCTCTCTCACAGAAGCGATCCATCTGTTCCTTGCCGTGGAGGTATTTAATTGTATTCTGCACGTGTAGCCACATTACCACACAATACGCATAATACAACGATGCAATTACTGAAACGAAGAACTAAATCTTCACTTGTCTTGTAGGCTGGACAAATAAAAATAATGGGCTTGTGACATTCATACCCAAGCAATATCATCACTTCCATTTTCCCGTTTTGAGGCCAAGGAAAACACACCTACATAAAACGTATCTAGCAGCACCTTGAAAACAACCAAAGGTTTCAGAAATGATGGTACTGTAATAACTCTTCTTTCAGAAAGTTGATTAGACAATCTTAATGGGAGGTTCAGAATTTCAACAACAACAAAAAAACCCTCTGCCTCATTTAATGAGATCATTTAATGAACAGCGCTCAATTACAGTTTTATGAGGACTTCCTCACGTCCCTTTAATTGCTCTTTCCCATTCTAATTAACCTCTTGAATGCCAATCCAGCCTGCTTTCTGGCATGCCCATTACTATGCCTTTCAAGTGCGATCCAGTTACCCCGAGTAACAGCGTGACACAGAGCACACATCCTCCGCACCACGCACGACCCCACCAAGGTACGTGCTGGGAAGGGCGCACCGCAGGCACCGTCACGGCACAGCCCGGTGCCTGATGAGCCACACACGCACACGCTGCTTTGTAAAGAACGATATGCTTTACTCTCTGGTCTGAGCAGCCTTTTTCTTTTCTTTACTCAAATTATTAAATGGAAAGGGGTCCAATTTGGCATTATAATTAATATATTTTGCAGTAATAGGAAGATCCACCAAAGACTGTGCACTTTTCTGTCTCCCACAATGAACTGAAAGTCCCCTCTGATTGACTGAATGCAGACAAATCCTGCAGCATCTTGTCACTACGGCGCTACAAAGACGACCCTTATTTCAAGCTGCCTTTCAGGAGCAAGATTTTGGCTAATATTTCTGAGGAAGCAGTGTAAGTGATTCCATGGAGGGGACACAAGACGTATTTTGAAAAGAAGCCAAAGATTTGATTCTAGTTAGGATGCAACTAGTAATGTTGAGATAGGTGCCAGCAAATCTAGATCGCTTACAGAAAAATGTGAAGAACACAGCTTTTGCTAGTCTTTGCTTTCCTCCTTCCAAGATAAACTACTACAAGATTAAACTCCTACTCCAAGACACCGAGTTTCTCTGCAATGTAACAGAAAAAATATTGCAGGCAGCCATGAAAACTATATATAGTGTATCTGTTCCTTTAGTTCCCACCTGAGGCAGGGCAAAGATTGCACGCAGGTAAGAAAATAATTTGGTAGGGGAAACTTGTTCATAGCAGAGACTAAAACATTTGCACTACAAAGAGGCAGTAAATTGCCCCAAGCAATCCTGGATTAAGCTACATAAAATCAAGAAGAAGAATAAAGACTGAAAATTCAGAGATTTCTGCACAAGCAGAGAGAAGTAGTCATGGAGATATAAACAATCTTGCCACATGTTTGGTTCTTCACATGCCTTCTCTGGTTCTTGTCAAGTGCCCCCATAGCAGGAAGATCTCTGTACTCATAAACACACCCCTGGCCATGACCTATCTTGTTTTCATTCAGATTTCCTTGAGCTCAGAGTGAAATTGCTCTAGAAGAAAGTTTGCAGGCAACTATATTTCCCTCGCATTATCTACCACTTGTAGACAGCTATTTTTTGTAAGAGCATATTAGTAGATTACAAAAACAAAGACAGTAAAAAGGCTGGCTGCAAAACACAGTAACTTCCTGAAATCTCATTAAGAACTCAATGTGCTTTAAACAGAAGCTACAAAATGGGGTGAAATCTTAGTTATAAATCAACCAGGTACAAGCATCACACCTCAACCCCAAGTGTCAGTCACCCCTGGGAAAAGCAGCTTTCTCAAATATTGCTTTTGGTCCAGCACAGTTTTACTTCATTTAGCGTATTAATTGCCATTATTAATCAATAAACCACGTTTTAAAAAATGTTTCCTGAAACAACATCAGCCTTGCTGCTTATTTTGTTATGTTCTTGTTTTCCCCTAAGATGGGCACTTCTGCAATGGGAAGCCTCACTGAGCAAGTGTGTTTCAAAAGTCAGCCTCCATCAAATAATGCTCTTGCAGCTCTCACGCCTCAAGGAAGACGTCAGCAATGTCTGTGTCCAATGTCCACCTCCATTATTTTCTTATAAATAATCCATTTTCAGACCACAACTCTGACAGCCACCAACACTGCCAAGCACAGCTGTCAGTGAAAGCGGCACCAGCCAGCACTGACAAGCAACGTACCAGGGGCACGAATGGTGGGCTGGAAGGAATGGTGGCTTTTTGACACCCCCCAGGATGGTGTGCAGATCAGAGCCAGGCAAAAAGCAGTCCTAAGAGCAGTGCAGAGGCCACAGGGAACTGGAGCACCTGTACATCAGAAGGATAAAGGCAGAGCAAATGCAACTGTACGAAGGCAGTACCTGTCTGAGAATGTATCTGCATCTCCTAGGCTTTAAAGTTTAAAGGAAAAGTATGCCTCAAAGACTTGCTGCTGCTAAGATTGAGAGGAGCTGTGTATCTGAGAGCTTGGGAGTCCTCAGCCATATGATCAGTCTCTTCCAACGGAATTAAAGTTCACCAAGACACACAGCTCAAGGTAAGTTATGAGGAACAGTACTCCCTCTCCTCCCAACTTTTATTTTTTAAGCCACACTGAATGCTATAGACAAACACAATCAAATTAAAAATCCAGAAATGCCTTCCAGGTCTCTAGGTTGGATTTTCCAGAGGCATTTTTTTTCTTTTCTTCCCCCAAAATAGAAACTAACAGTATATGGGCATTTTGTAATACAGGCAATAATGCAACAGACCTAAAATTGGACTAACTGCATAGACCATGCACAAACAAATCACAGCTGCTATCAGAAAGCAGGTATGTTGTGTAGGTATAGAAAACTTCTCTATATTTCCGTAATATTTTCAGTATAATGTATAGAATATTTCAGTGTTTCTGCTATAAAATGGTCTCATTTAAGTCCTGATCATATCACTATTTATGAGAACAAGTCCCTCTTTCTCATGACTCCTCGTATTTCAAACAATTCATGATTTGCTTCTTTAAGTATCTGCGGTTTTAAAGTTTTGTTCATTTCATAGACTCACTGTACATTATATAATGTAAAATAACTGACTTCCTTGGCATATATTTACCCCTGGGCGATGAATCAAAGCTTTCTCCCCTTAAAAAGAGAGGGCTCAGGTCAATCATAGGTTTATTGTAACGGGTTATTCTAACATTCTTAATACTTTGAGATTCTTAGTAATAGATGCAAGTTACACTAGAGTTTTGCTTTATTTCTTCTACCCTCATCAAAGAATCCTATATAAAAACGTAATTTATTTTTCCAAAACAGAAATAAACAGCCGGACCCCAATACATTGAAAAATCATCTGCACTAGTGGTGTGATTAAGCAGCCGATACGACATGACTGCCTTTTAAAAACTTACTGTCACTTGAGTGAGGTACAAACCATGATCATTCTAAACACCCAGAAGAAATACTGCTTTTGGAGCCTGATTTTAAAGTACAGAAACTATCTAGATATTCACACATATATTCATAAATACCAGACTTCAGAGAAAGCTTCTACTTTATGTTTTCATGCAAAGTTAGGATACAAAAATCTGAATCTTGTCCAAAGTTTGATGTTGTGTATGTTTAACTTCAGCTCAGCTATAGCTCCATATAAATACAGCACTTGATTTTAAGTGTGCAATGTTATTCTTTTACTGTTTATTTAACATTTATTACTATTTAGTAAATAATAATAAAAAAAAATTAAGAATACTAAGAATCTCAGAGTATTAAGAATGCACTGCAAGACTGTTTTCCTCTTGGTGGTGACAGTGGAAAGCAATGGATAAGCTGTCACACTGTACCAAAACTTTCAGGTTTCTGTTTTGAGATAGTGCCCTGCCAACTCCTAAATTATTCTGGAAAAATCCACAGAGGGATTTGAAGGAGGAAATAAGGAAAACCAGAATTAAACCGAGCAAAGAGCTCATCAAGCCAAAAATGGTTATGCCAAACCATTAAGATAATGAACTTCTGGTATCTCTTCTGTACTGCACAAGTAGACCGGAATCAAAAAATATGACCAACTTCTATGAAGCTGAGAGTATGTTTCTAAAAATTTAGCCAAAACCCAGTCTATGGGGAAGATCATCAATTACCTATGTATTTCCTCCTCTGGGAATTATTGCTATTATTAAAAAAAAAAAAAACAAACAAAAAAAACCAAAAAAACCCCCACCCATCAGATCAGTCTTGTGGTAACCGTTTCTTTCTGTACTTTTTAAATGTTAAGGACTACTCATAATATGTGAAATCTCAAAAAAATTATACAGCTGAGGCAAATGAGTGTTCATCCATATACTATGTTTCAAAATCATGAACTTGGGTACAGGACATGGGAAAAATCGAGGAAGTTTCAGTAGAACCTTAAAAAATGACCTTCAAGACTCCCAGTACAAAACCAGATGCCTGTTGCCAGCTGTCCCAGTCTAAAAGACTCACTGGAAGGCACACAAACCTCTCCAGAAAGTCTGGGCGCTCGGTCCCAGTATCCTAAGATCAGAAGGATCAGAATCTCACTGAAAGCTATTTTTCTCCATTTTTTTCTCCAATCCTAAAAATGTCAGCGAAGTTTCTGAAGGAAACATTACTTAATAAAGGAAGACTTGCTTCTTTTCAAATACTTATGGAAATAAGATTGCAAAACATATTTAGCATCCAACCATGAACAATGAGTTCAAAGTCATCTTACAATAGTGCAGGGCACGATTTACACTTACAAAGACTTCAAGTTCTTCCAGACCAACAGCACTCAGGAAAGATCCTAATCTGATACAGTCACTGTAATTTCAGAAATTAATCCCAGTTCTGAAAGCAATTCACTGGCGTTTGGATACGATCTGAGTTACTTTGGTGTGAAACTTCTACCAGCGCACTGAAGCCCTGGCAGTACGACAGCAGTTTCCCCAGGGCACACAGGGAGCTATGCCCGATGCAGGAAAGGTAATAACCACCAACCCCCCCGCAGTAACCTCCCGTCATCCTTAGGTCTCTCTCAAAACCACAGGACTTCAATGATAGACGCAGCAGAGACCCAAGCAAGGATGACGCTGCTTTTCTCCCCTCAAGACTCTGCTCTGTTCCCAGAAACAGTTTACATTTTGCTCAGATGCAACGCGGGCTGAGCTTCTGATGGAGTTAAAGCTCCTGTTTCCAGGCAGATCAGCATTCTCTAAGTGCATCTGCCACGACACTGACATGACTGGGATGCATCAAACCTATAGCACTCACCCTCCCATAAAGGATGCTGTTAACAAACTGAGATTTTGTTTAGATTAGCATTTTGTTTAGATTTTCCCAAAGAAAATCAAAATATTTCAGCAAAAGTGGATGGGTTCCCATGTGAAAATTCGATTGTAATGGAATTTCCCTTTTCATTGCAGATACACTGGCAGAAGGTTCCCAATAAAATATAAACTTCACAATGCCTGTAAGTGAAAAAGCTGTCTAGATAATCCACTTGGCTAATCTTATTTTAAGAAACAATACTGAGAAATGGGAATTCAGGTCTAAAAATTAACAATGCATGTAAGAAAATAACAAAAATACTATGCTTCTCACTAATGCAAACATGAAATAATGAATACACACAACTAAAAGGAATAGGAACTGCAACCTCAGGGACACATGTTGCATACGAGAGGGAGGACTCATCTTAAGCTTGGTTCCAAAAGTCTGCTCTATCCTGGCTCCACATGAGGAACAAAAATAAGGTATGAACAGGCAACACCACTTCTCCTTTACTCACCCACAAGGACCAGAGAAGTGGGGTGGCAACCCTGACTCTGATCTGCCCAAGACATATCCAAAGGGCTCTTGGGGAAGTTGAGGGTTTCTCTGATCTTCCCACCAAAAAAAAAAAAAAAAGAGAGAGAAAATGAATAAGCAGTGGCATGGCTAGCCTCTATTCAAGAGTTAGTCATCTTCAAGCCTGCAAGAGGCACTGATATTTTGTGGAAAGCTCATATTTTAGTACCCTGGCTGCCCTCTGACATACTCTCTTTTTCATTATTCTTTATTGTCTGAAGTAAATCCCACTTAATCTTGACATAGAAATAACAGTAATTTTAAGCAAAATGGGGTTTTGTGAAGTATTATTGATAGCACCAGCTTCCAGAGGCTTTTCTTTGGGACATGACTTTTCTGGGAGGCACCTGTTGGCCGAAGGGAAAGCAAACCAAGCACGCCTGCAGGCACTTCATGCAAGGTGCTAGCAGGCGTTCCGCTGCCGCTCCAGCTGACCGCAACAATTCCTAAGACTAGACGCAACTTCTCCTGCAATATTTGCTTGTAATTTTGTTCCCCTGCCAACTTGTTTCAAACCAGAGCTCATCAAACTTTTTTTTGTTTGCTTTTGGCTCCTTCCTTATCAAAACTTTACAAAACTTTAATTTCAGTCTCATGAGCCCTGCAGCTGTAAATTAATTGAATAAAATTTACAAACATTATGCACTGATAAAGCACTTTCAAGGCTTTTCCCTGTTCAGTTGACTTAGCTGCTTGGCATGACAGTTTTGCTTGACATGAGTTCAGAGCTTCTGGAAACCTTCCTAATCCCACTCTCCAGGCCTTGTGCCTATTCATGGAACCATGTTAACCCAAATCCAGAAAATTAATAAATTTCAAATGGTTTTAAGCCCTCGAAAACGTCCCTTGATACAAATCCCACCTTCTTTATATTGCAGGCATCTTGTTGCACACAGTAACTCTTACTTGAACGACCTAAGAAGAAACCAATGTAGTCCCCGAAGTTATTAACATTTAATAAAATATCTCATTTAAGATTATTGTGGGTTGAAACATAATTGCATTTACTGCATTCATTCTGAAGTCATCTGTTTACATTTCAGTGCAATATTTCCATGTCAGTGTTCAAACTAAATCTTTTCAACAGAATCACTGGATGATTTCTTCTTTACTAAAGAGCAAAAAATCCCTTCTGCCCCTGTACTACCCCATGAAGCACCTAATCCTCAGCTTTTCTGCTAATGTTTCTGATTAGACCATGAAGCACTTCTTCTCAGAGACACACGGCGCGGGTAGCAATCTAAATATGATTTCTTACGTTCTGTGCTGAACTGGGAGTACAAACTATATATATTTCATGAAATATTTGTCTGCGTTGTAAAGGGGGGTTCTTGTACCTTTTATCTATTTAGTGTTTTGAAAACAAGTGTTAAGCAATAATCTTTAAGGACTACTCCTGTAACAGTCTTTAGGGACTACTCTTAAAATGAAATCCAAGCAACATCACTGAGTGGCTCTTACCGGAGCTCACAGGAGAAGCACGTGGAAGTAAATATCCAGGCTGTAGAGACATGAGTCATTACATGCAGGCATGAAGAAAAATAGATGGCTATACTGATCTATAATATACATGTCTATAGGTCAATGAAGTTTCAATAGGGATGAATTAATCCCTATAACTTTATCTCACCCCAAGTTTCCTTTAATTTCTATTTATGTGGGCAATTAACTACAAATGACATGACTCTAGATGATGTCAAACAACAGAAACACTAGTTTTTTAAATGAACAAAAAGTTTTCAAAAAGTATCATGTACTTAATGAAGGGAGGACCAGCTGTTCCCAACAGTGATATACCTGAAGAAAGATGCATAAAACATTCATGCATGCAGCGAAAGAACATAATTCAAAACAAATTCCATAACATAAATAAAATACTGGAATGTATTCAGGCATATAGCAGATGGAGAGAATACAAAACTTTGTTAATGTTTTGGCAGACTAGTCATTTTAACAGAATCAGATCATCATTTGCATCAGACCTCTAAATCTACAGATGTGGTGATGTCATGAAACTCCAAGAATAATTTGTAAGTATACTTCAAAAATCAGATGAGAGCTATTGATTGACACAAAAAAAACCATAAAAGAACAATGGTTTTTAGCTCATCCTATTCATAACTCAGCCAAGGACTATAACTGTCAAATATTTCATGGGCAATATTTAAGCCATCAAAACCAAAATAAATTGGGGACCTCAAGGCACACAGCCCTTTCAGTGCCCTATTCCCACAGCAGGAAAACAGAATTTGGGCACATTATTATCATTTCTGCTTTGAAAAGCTCCCACACGAATCAGCCGTGCCCTTGAGACCAAGTATTTGAAATGTCTTAGTTTAATTTTAGGAAGGAAAAAAAAAAAATCTATATAAATTTAGAGCAACTGGTACAATAACACCCTTGGTGGGACTGACCACATAGGATACAGAATGTCATGGAACAATGGACACCAGTGCTGGAGCTTCCATGGGGAATATTGCACCAATGTTATTCAGCCAATCCCTAGTAAAATAAATCAAGCCTCACCAAACAAGGAGAGAAGAACAAGAAAAAGATAATTGAACATGAGGCGAGTTTCAAAATCCAGTATTACTCAAGTCAATTTGATGTACAAACCCCAACATTTGACCTGTTGCTTCCAGTTAGTATAAACTGCCTTGCAGATTCCTGGAAAAATATTATTCATATGCCTAGTATTTAATTTATACAGTTCTAAGCTTTATCTATCATGACAGAGGCAAGTAGCTAAATCTACCTTAGTCAACACTTACTGCACTAAGGAGGCTGAAATACAAGTTTCTTCCCCTTGACAGTCGTAGGGGAAAATGTTAGGAAATGACAAAAATTTTTATCTTTACTATATTCTATTTAATATTATCACCATTTCCAGAAGTATAACTTTGAGTGGGTCTGGGCATTTTATACAAAGACTGTCCATATTGTAGGTATGGCACTGATGGAGGCCAGGGCAGCCTAGGTAACGATAATTCCTAAAATGATATGATATGATTTATATCTGAAGTACAACGAGGAGTCACCAGGTTTAAAAAAAAAAAACAACAAACCTTCATGCAAGCAGCAAAACATGTCTCTAAAAGCTAATGGTTTTGAGCTTGTGTTTAGCTTTTACCCAACTGTTTAACAAGGGTTATGCTCCATTGCGTACCGTCTCAGCATCATTCAAAGAACAACCCTTCCACTCTGTCATCACATAGGCACCCAGCCTTAATTCTTTGCACCAATATTTTGATGGCAAGAAGGTAGGCAAGTTTATAAACCACCTGAACTGAAGAGCAAGAACTCTGTTGCCACTTCCATGTGAGTACCTCGAAAAATACTGAGGCAGGCTACAAATTTTGTGTATCATCCGCTTGCAAGTCACTTGATTTATACTCCAAAATCCTGCCAAACCAGCTCTTTACATCTAACATCAGGGCCTGTATCCCATGTTATATTAGCTGGCTGGTAGGTTCTGCTGTTCATCTATCAATACGTGTAGGAAATAGACTGAATTTCTTTCTGCTGTTCTACTAGTGATGCTGGTAAACTCTGAGGATGCTGGAATAAAGGAGCTCCAAGCCATATAAATGCATATATATATATATATATATAAATTATATGGTCCCTTCAATACACATAAGAGCAAAAAAGTGTGGAAGCCTAAGAATTCATAAAGTCTGTCAGAGATGCAGAAGATCTCTTATAAGTACAGTTAGCCAATAATGTTTATGTTTTTTAAAATTGTGGTTTTGAAAACTAATGGTGGCACTGTATAACAATCTAACATGAAACTCAGGGCAACACTTAAGCTCACAAAATAGACACGTGTAATAAGCAGCAGATACATATCTTCATCAGCATAAAATAATTTTTAATGAAATGTGAATAAAAAGAATGGAATAGTAGAAATTATAAAGTACATGGGTTTGCATGCTATGAAAACTTTCAGACCTTAATAATTTTATTTTTCTAATATATGGTTCTTATCTAAGTTTTCTCAGCTGTTTTATTGTTACTTGTTATTTACAACATATGGTTGCCTCTTTGTAAAAGAGTAGTAATTTGGAGGAATCAGCCATAGGTTACAAGCTTTTCTGGAAAAGAATATACCCTTCTTATTTTCTCCGAGTTTATTTTCACTCGCATCATGCGCACAAACGGAAATAATTTAAAGAGGATGCTCCAAACAGTTGCCAAACCACACAGGGACTATTCCAATAGCAGAAAGCTGAGATGAAATCACTTTGTCCAGGCAGGGGGTCAGAAACTCTTTCAGCTTGTGATCTCTCTTTCCAACCTCAGCCAAGTGCCTTCCTGCACCATTTGCGCTACCTTCACGTGACCCTGTGTCAAAGGCACATCCCAGCAGCTATGAACATTAACAACAAACACAGCAGTCATTTTCCTTCCTCCCCGTTTCAGTTTAGCTCTCTTGTTCTTACGACAGAGTGCATAACCTAGTGCTAAAACAGCACATTTAACAAATATTTTAGAAGGTAATGACACAGGTGTAAAGCTGTGTCCTTGGTCTCTGAGCACAGTCTTAAATGTGGTAAGCCAAATGAGTCAGAAGGTTAGAAAGATAATTGCCCTGCGTTGCTCTGCGGGGAGACTAAGACGGGAGCTGGTGAGCCAGGAACACACATAGACCTGGGGATGCTGCTAGAAATGGAGCACCGATGACTGCATAACTCATGGGTGAGAGTGTGAAGCCTTTTCAGATGATCAGAAAGTGAGCCATTGCACTGATAAGCATGCACAAATTTCATCTAATGACAGATCGTTTTGCTCCCAATTATTCAGAGAGCAATGCACTGAAATTGTTATATTTAAATGAATGTCTTTGGAGGCATTTCCCACATGAAATACAGACATAAAGCATTTAACTCACGTGAGTATTAAAGAAGAGGTAAAATTATACTAAAACTGAAAACTAGGTAAAAGATGATGAAAGAAAATATATTAGGATGTCTTGTTTTTCTATCTGTCTGAAGAAAAGAACAAATATAAGAGAAAACAGGTAAATGTACTTATAGCAGCACTGTAAGCCCTGGGGACTTCCAGTCATGCAACTCAATCCATGCTCTGACCTTCAGAGGGTGAGCACTGATTCCCCAGCTTCACCTCTGCACCTTCAGAAATTACGCTGCAGGTACCCAATACGCATTTTATTCGCCATCTTTTGGCCACCCAAGCATCACAAAGAGAACTGGCCTTCAAACAGTGAAAAATAACATTCATTTCAGATTTTAACATGACTTACTAGTGACAGTTTCAAATAACTAAAACAGAAATGAGATCCGCCTTTGGAATGCCCAGGCAGCAAGAGGACAGATTGCCTATATCCACCCCAAAGTGCCTTCATCCATTTCACGATATGCCATTTGTGAAGATTAATATGAGCAACACCATCTAGTATTCAGTTAAAAATCACGTCAGAAAGGCAACATACTATTATATAACTGTAAATACTGCCAGAGGGATTGCATATTTAAGAATCAAGGTCTTTTGCAATTCTGCTGACAGATTATCACCTATTTAATTATTGAGGTCTGTACAAATTATGGAAAGACATGGAAATGTACTTAGGAAGGCTAGCCTTTTAATGAACTAACGAGAAGTGCTATAGGTAGTTAGACATTTATTGCTACCAGCAATACTAGAAGCTTTCTCATTAAAAAGTTAGTTTGCGAAGACAATTTTTTTCAGGTGATGAAAAATGCATGTAGAAACCTAATACAAGTTCAGTTATGATTTTTGCTAATTTTAAGCCCTCCCTTTATGCCAGAAAAATAGTAAGCAGTGCTCCACTTTGTTAGTCCCTTGAATGTGAAGGTAGTGTAAAGTCATGGCTCCACACCTACACGCCAGGAACAGGGAGAGTAGAGTACTACGCGTTAACTCAAAGGGCCAGGCAAAACATCACACTAAGGTCCATTACAAAAGAAAAAAGAAAAGCCCACGTGATGAGAGCACTACCCCGCTCCCAGAGTTGAAGCTGTAGCCAAAGAGATGGGAATGTTACTTTCCACGTAGCCCAGTCATGAACTGGAATATTCACAGTGTTAACCCTATCTTGAGCAGATAAAATTAAATGAATTGGACTGTCGAGGTACTGTCCCAATTCTTTGGGACTTTATGCACTTGTGGCTACACACACGTGTTCACTTCAGAGTCTCAGAAAGGATTCCCCAATTCCTTTCCTGGGTTTCTGCATAATAAAAAAGCCGGGGAGAAAACTTTCTTGAGAGCAGGGGTTTCATGGCAGCTGTGTGACAGAAACTAATCTGCTTCCGTCAGACCACAGCAGAAGTTAACAAGAAACAAAGCAGTGTGTTACAGGCTGTATAATTACACTAGTTTCATGCAACTCTGAATAATCATTCTGCGGCATTTTTCTTTTTTTTTTTTTTTCTCTTTTCTTT
>JAVJGI010000062.1:87892172-87929909 GCA_035590275.1 Ibycter americanus
TTTTTTCTTTTTTTTTTTTTTTCTCTTTTCTTTTTTTTTTGGGGTGTGGGTGTGGGGGGGGGTTTAGACAAAGGTGTTGGAATCATCAAATCATTCTGCAATGATGTTATTGAAGGAAACCTGACTTTCCTCAGTATATCAATGGGTTCAAATAAGAAAAAGCTGAATGATATTTCCAAAACATAATTAACAAAAATGTGGAATCTCCATTGTTGAAGATACTTCACCTGGGCAAGTCCCTTGGCAACCTGATCTCCCCAGCCCTACTTTGAGAGGGCATAGGACCAGGTGACCTCTGGTCCAGGGGTCTATTCCTCTGATCCAGAGGTCCCCTTCAATCCTGAAGTACTCTACGATTCTCTGAATGATTATGCCAAATGCTTGTATAGATTCAATGCCTTTCACAGCAATAGCAGCACGACACCCTCCGGCAGATATATATTTCTGTACACAAAATAAAACACACAACACAGCTTGCATTACGATAACAGAGGAACTAAACAGAAAAATGTTCAGTGGAATCATCTTTGTTATGAGGTTCAGCATGGTGCAGACCTTATGTGAATGACATTTTCATAAAGGTTCTTGGGTTTATACATTTAAGAATGGGTTTTTTCATAACATTTTAACTTCAACGTGGATAAAGAAGACCAAGGTTGAATTTTGCAAGAGGACGTTCCATTCTCCAATTAGACCTGGTTAAGAGTTATAAGCAGTATCGACAACTTTTGTTTTTTAGTACCATCAGTGGCTGCTCATACCAGCATCTTTTCACAGCAGGATCAATTCTAATTCTGTTAAGTGTCAAATTAAAAAACAAACTGATGCATGGAAATGAAAAATAAACCAGCCAAACCAAACAACCTCTGCTATCTGAATTTGAATTAATTATAAGGGGCAAATAAGCGATTATTGATTCAGCTCCATAATACTAAGAACTTGCCAGAGCTATCAGTGACCCAGAGATATAAACATAAATGCTCATAATAGAAGCAAATCAATAATCAGCCTGCTGGTTTCCTAGCAAACCTTGGCTTTTATTTTAATATTGCAAATTTTATGCTGTGAAGGTAGCTATGCATTTGCACAATACGCTATGTGCAATTTTGCTCAGCATCTTTAAAACCCATTCTACTCCCCATATACCCTGTTTTATAATTATTAATTTTAGCAGCCACCTGGTATTCACCATATGAGTCCTGGACCTGACAAACCAGCGAAGGCAGGTAACCTTTTGCTACTGCTCTGATGTAAAGGATGTCTCAGTACACAGATGCAACCACTGCTGGATGAGTAAAGTTTTGCTACCAAAAGAGTTCCAACAGCAACACTCAGAACCTGCAGAATGAGCATCTGAATGGGAAAAATGCATAAATCTGGAATCTCTATTAATCTCCTGGCTCTCACTGGGCCAGTGTAAAACATGACCTTGAACAGGGTAAGGCTGGAGAATTACAGTCATCTTCACACTCCCAACCTCACAGCTGCACCGCACAGTCTTCAGGAACCGCAAACAGCCTGAGCTCCTACACAAAGTCTCCCAACAAATACAGAATAACCCTGTGACCCTCACCCCACCGAACTTGAGGACACTTCTGTGGGTGCAGATTACTGACAGAAGAAAGGGTTGCAAGTTTGTTTCAGCTATTGGCATTTTCCACTCATTTATCTTAAAATGTATAGGATCAAATCTTAAAACTCGCCTGTTTTCATCTCAAAGAGATACCTGGAAATACAAACCCAGCATTTCTAGTGAGTCTTCAACTTGGCTAACTATATAGAACAAGTGCTGACAGACCGTTTCTGTGATGAATGGGATTTAGATGGAGGCAGACAAACCAGTTCAAGGTGCATATACATTGACATTTGCTGACAACGCATCTCTCCCTTCTTCATCTATGTCCTAAAATTTTTGTCTCACAAATGATTCACAAAAAAGCAGCAACAAAACACTGCTTTTATGTCAAGCAGGATGAACCATCAAGAAGCAGAAACTGTGAAATTCCACTGCTTCTGCTCTCACAAGACATGCCATGTTGTGCCCAGATACAAATAACCAACCGTGCCTGCAAGTAGGCATCAGTTCAGCAACTTAAGAACGTCATCACTTAAGTCCCTGCAAACTCTTTCTGACAAATGTAATGTTTGCTAATTGTTTGGAGTCACTCAATTAGGATAATCTCAATAGTAGGAATTAAATAGTAAATGTTTTGGGGATCTGATCATGTGATTGCCATTTGTAGCTCCATGTATTGATTTGTTATTTGTACACTTTGCCAGGTCACGGATGGACGAAAGGCCACTGTGCACACGGATGGTGCTCAGATCTAGCACACTGCAGAACAAAAGGTTGTTTGCCTTTAGACAACTTACTGCCTTCTGGAGGAACTTAGTTTAATCTTCTGATTTCTGAAATAAATACCAAACCACCTATATTATTTGTCTAATAACTTCTGTTATTTTACTGTTATCTCAGTAAAATCATAATTGGAACGAAAATTTGATCCTCAGGTGAAACAAGAGAGAGAAAAGACAGCTCTTAAAATAGTTAGGAAAATCCTGAAGTACCATTTTTCTACTAATGTTATATATACATTGTAACAACTACTTGCAGGAGATGACGGTATAAAAATAGATTTTGAATATGTATCATATTTAACAGAATTTGAAATTCCTAAGTTGTTAAATCAAGTAATTTTATTTGCTAGTAATCCATAGATTAACTATGGTTAAAAAAGTCTGCTTTGAGTAATCACATGTAGGTACTAATGGAAATTCCTAAACATTACATAATTTTCAATAAAAATCCTGCATTATCATGAGCTTATTAACCTACCCAAAAATAAATGTTTGAATCCTAGCATTATTAAAGTCAATGGCAAAATGTCTATTGAATTTAACAGCATCAAGGTTTGAGCCAGTATTTTTCTAGATCTAGAAATGCTAGAAGATAATATAAATTCTGAGACCCTGAGGACTCTGAAACCAATTTGAAAGAAGTAAAAGACAGTTTTCGGTGACAAATTCAAATGAAACTATCTTAGGAAAACTACAGAGAAAGAAGAAAAGAGCATATCTTTGTCTTTTTTAATATAATTAAAACCTATAAAGTACACTGAATTGAAAATGAGAGCAGAAAATAAAGGCAATGATTAAATAGTCACTGCATGCAGACAGCAGCCTTATTAATAAAGCTTTCATAGACCAGCTGAGCTGCTTTCCTCCACTAAATTATGTTGGTTTTCTTTGGAAATGGTTCTGGCAAGAGCCAAATAGATACAAGAAAATAAAGTAAGATCATCAAAATTAAAAATAATAAAGAAATTTAATTTGGTAATTAATATAGCTCCACAGGGAAAAAAAAGGATAAAAAAAGAAGCAAATAATAGTTGAAAATAATCCTAGTATAGCTATGAAGTAGTTTGAAACCACAACACACTGAACTTCCCACACAGACACATATATCCAATCACTACACCTATGTACTGTATTATTCTTAAGTATTATACATAGCAGCAGCCACCAGCTCACATCTCTGGCAAAGTAAGACAAATGTAACCTGAGCAAAGAGACTCCCAGTTTGAGCCTGGGACAATGTAATCGCTCACAGAAAATCCAAAGGGCGACCATACCTTGGAAGTTGCGTAAATTACACCAAGCACACGGGTAAACCGAAGCCAGCAGACGAGCTGCTGCCTTTCCACCAGGGACCCTTCACACTGCAATGAGGACACAAGAAACTCGCCTGCATGCCTCTAAGAAAAATGTCAGGTTTCTAGCTTGTTGGTCAACCGTAATACTTTTTTTTTGCAGACTCATGAAGTATTCCCTTGATCTATTTCCATTACTGAGCAGTAACCGATGTCTAGCAAATACATCAGATGCCTCTAATCAACTGATGCAATCATTATGTCTATTCTACTAATGGTGCCCCAGATCAAACCCTCATAGCACCTCAGAAAGATAAGGAAAGAAATGGGAAGTTGTTGCCAGGGAACGCAGGATTAATTCAGAGTAGCTCGAACACACACTTACACAGCAGTACTGGCTACACTAGCGCTCAAATAAGGAAAAAGAGGAGGTTCAAATTGAAAATATCCTTTGGAAGAGGAACCAGAACAATTCCCCTATAAATAACACTTTAACATACACAGGGAAAAAACTGGATTCACTTTCCTATAATAGTTACAGTAACATACATATACCCCTTGCTAGTATTCTATATAATTTAAAAAAAGAAAATCACTTCCAAGGAGAGATGAAAGCACTCTGAATCCCTTTTGACAAAGAGATATAGAAACACTATCTGAGAATCAAACAGAAAGATCTTTTTCAGTTGTATAAAGAAGCAACTCGAGCAACCGTTATCATGAAGATTGCTTTTTATTGTTCATTTCCAAGCAGGGAAATCTGTGGCTAATGTGGCTGCTACGCAACAGCTGCTGACACTCGAGAGACGCTTTTTGCTGTTCCCATTTGCAGCGCAATACCGAGGGAAGCACGGCTATAAGCAGGACACCACCAGGCAAACACACTTAGCTGCAAAACCCCTATAAAACCATCCAGCCCAGGCACACATTAAGGACATTTACTTCTGAGGTTAATAAAACTTGCCTTATAGGACACTACAGTCAGTAAAGCAAATGACTACCACTGATGTTAGGAACGGACTGCCTTTTGGGCTCAGTAATACTTCCTACAGCTTTGTCTAGGAACAGTGATGCATGACATAAAGTCCTAAGAGTTTAATATACTTTGAAGTGCTTTTTAATAGTCTTTACAATCAGTCCTGTGCCAGCAGGAAAGATGTAAATTGTAAAGGGCACGCAGCGTCGGGCATGTGCACTCATAAATGTGTTCTACCATATATAGTCTTCTTCAGTTTCTTAAGATTCAAAAAAATCAAGAGCTGGACTCAGAGTCAAAACCAGTGTACCTGCATAATATTAGGAAGTTAAACAGCTGTCCCTTAATATCCCTTCACCTTGCCAGAGCCACAAGGAGGTTGGGAAGGTACGAAGCAAGAGAGGTTGTGGAAGAAGTATCATAGAGAAGCACAGAGGTGCTCTGGTAACACTGCAGGTAGGCTAAGGCAAGCTGCAGCTCTGTAAGTAGTCCATACACGCAGGGGCAGAAGAGCAGGGCAAATTTTTCCATGCTTCAAACCCATTATGTTGCTATCATGCCCTGTAAGTAATCACTGACA
The DNA here is from genome assembly GCA_035590275.1 of Ibycter americanus. Classification (NCBI taxonomy): domain Eukaryota; kingdom Metazoa; phylum Chordata; class Aves; order Falconiformes; family Falconidae; genus Ibycter; species Ibycter americanus. Next base: position 87,897,379 of record JAVJGI010000062.1, read on the forward strand.
CAAGCTCTGAATTTTAAGGTCTTTAAACCTCTCCTGGCAGGTCAGACCCAGCAGTGCCCATGGAGGCAGAGCTGCCCTGAGGAAAGCCTCTTCCCTCCCACCAAGGGTGACCTGGGTCTCAGTGCCTGGTGTCACGTCCAAAGCAACACGGTGATGTCGCAGGTTATCATTACCAGTCAGCTCTAATGCCTTCTGGTGAGCACACCTGTTGGCGGGTGCGCTGATGGCCGTAGAGCACATGCTGCTGCTGGGTCACCAGCAGGATGCGGAGCTTGTGCTCCCTGGCTGCGCGCAGGCTTGCTCCAGATGGAGCTGGCAGAGGCTGTGGCTGCCGCGGTTATTTCGCGGCACTGTGACAGCAGCGCTGGCTGTGACAAGGATCCCTGCGGCTGTGACCAAGATCCTTGCAGCTGTGACAAAGATCACTGAGGCGTCCTGCTGCAGGGATGCTGGCAGAATCCACAGTGGAGCTCAGCGACGCTTGCTCTGTAATCCCTAAGACAGACACGTTTATCCAGAAGGAATTTTTCAAGTAAATTTAGAAATCTCAGAGGCTCAGGTATGTCCCCTTGAGGTCTCGGGGCTAACACCCCTAAGTTGGGTTGTAGCCCCATCATGCTTGGACTGCCAAGGTAAATGTGCAGCAACACATCAACAAAAGTATTCATGAGGTCAGAGTTTTACTGATGGAAGAGAAGAAGGGCAGCAGGATCCATTTTTTAATTTCAGGACTTCTTTCCATCAGCTCAGGATGGCCCTAGAGCTATTGCCATTGACGTGGCTCACCAGCAGACCAATTTTCCAGTGGTTCTTCTAGCATTTAAATTTTAAACAATTTCAGTGTTCTAAAAATGCAGTCGATGAAGAGCCAGGTGCTTCTTGGGCACAGTGAGAACTGTGGTACATACAGAGAAAGGCTGGTAAGACAGATGTCATCCTGAGAGAAGGCATCACTCCAAGGGAAATGGATGACTTGGTCCTGACCAGTGAAGGATGGAGGCATCTGCTGCCAATGACCCCACTGACCCACGGAGAGTAAAACAGCCCCTGGACACAAAAGATCACTGCAAAGGTTTGACTGCTTCCTCTGTATAAATGTCAGGTAAATCTGCATATGTTTCTACAGCACAGTGGTTATCAGCTCCTGCTCAGCACTGTCTGCGGCCTTTTTCCATGAGAGACAATAGAAAGGAGTAATCTACAACCACCAAGCTAAGTATGTTACTTGAGAGACCACAAATATCAAATTTATATAGTATGCTATTCAAACTTATGCCCCCCTCCACATATACTTGAGAGCAACACTGGCAGCCCATCGCCAAATAAAAGATTTGTGAGAGAGTGAAGGAAGACTTTTTCATTGGGGGGGGGAATGCCCAGAACCGCCCCACGAAAAAAAGCCGCCTTCTTTCCCCTCAACACAATGATACACATTTTTCTAATGTTGCCTGTGAGACTATACAGGTGTAACTGAGAATAAAATTAAACTCATTTATGCTATGGGTTGTTATGAAAAGGCACTTTAAAGGGAAGCTTCATTCTGCTATGTTTAGAAACAATGTTGTCAATATTGTTTTGGGTTCAGTGGGATGGAAAAATCCGAGGATAGGATTTGACCTTATTAAAGGACATGTATGTATTTATCCAAAATAAATAGTTCACTCAAAGGTATCTCAGTATTTTCCATGAGGTACCAAGCTGGTGCTTTTTATGGCTGATGTTTTGCCCCCCTTTATACTGGTCTAAAGCTAAACTAGTCACTGATCTGTCGTGAAGAGTCTGTAACAGAGACCACAGATCTGCTTTTTACTTAAAAGCGTGGCTTCCATTATACACATCTACTTTCAGAGACTTCTCATAAGCAACTAATGTTTGAAAACATTGCTATTTTGAACACAAGAGATGATTATGCAAAAGAAGCTGATGTGTTTCGCATTTTTGGTTCATTGGGAATCAACAAACTTTTAGCTGAATGCACTTGGCTTCTGTTGAGTTACAAATGCATAAAGCAAAATAGAAGTTACCAAACTCAAACATTATATTAACATCATGTAACTATCCATGGCTTCAATTTAAGAATATCGATCTAACTAGCAAATCCACAAAGTAAGTCCTTTCAGCATCCTAAAATAAAGAGAAAACACTCTGTGATGGCGTGAGCGGTGTCAGGAGGCTGTGGTTATGAAAACAGCCCGTCGCGGACACCAGCAAGCAGGCAGCGGCCCCCAGGCTGCCCTCAGGGGCAGGAGTGCCCTTCAGCTGCCTGGGCAAGCAAAGGGAAGCCACCTGTATTTTCACCTCAGGGCTAAAGGCAGCTGTGACCACAAAGATTTTCAGGTGAAGGAGCACTGAGCTCCAGCCATCTATCCGTTGCCCATGCAAGGTTAACAGAGCCAATATTTTCCTGTTATTACAGCTTTTCCTGCTTGCTTCCCTTCTCTTCGTTTGAAGCTTTGCTGCCAAGAACCTGTTATCATCACAGCCCACGTGCCGTTGTTTTTGCAGTGGTTTTGTGTAGTTCTAAGAAGCTGTAGGCAAAGGAATCACTGAGAAATCGTCTAAAATAAATGCTGCTTTATTGAAGAAGTAACGGTCCATTCTACTTCCTCTTCTACGGCAAGGTGGGAGGTTACATCTTCTGGAAAAAAAACCCAATGTACAATCTAACCTAATACAATAATGGTTATTTCTGTGGATTTCAGTAGCCAGGCAAGAGACAGTACGTCCTTTGGGTTTTACAACTTTGCAGTGTATGATGACACCAGACTCTCCCAAGCATAATTACTGCCATCTGGTTCAATGTGCAGTCTTCCACCATAATAAAATTCTCACATTAGTTTTTTCTTTAATAAAACACAAAAACAAAATGCACAAAGTACCGGACAGCAACCACACTGAGTATTTAAATCACACAGGTATAAATCATAATCTGATTTCTAATGTGGTCCTGTAGGACCAATCATGAATTTGTACTCCTGGGAGGTAACCTGGCTTGTAATTTTCTTCATTTTCTTTAACATTACTATAGAGCCTTATACATGGTCTCCATTATATACTTGATATACCGGCAGCTAACAAGTGCTTACACAGTATGCTATATTTCTCAGAGAGTATTTTATAAATGCATTCCTTGCTTAGCCTTGTATTCATGGTAATTCGCATGTTGAACACATGAGGAAATCTAGACAAATTTAACAGTGAAGTGAACCACCAGATTTGTTCATTCTTCTGATGAAGGGGAAGACCGTGATCTTTAATCAAAATAAAAATAGGTTCACATCACAAAATCCAGCCCTGCACAGAAGCTTTTCTTCAGCCAAGTTTACTGGACTCAGGTGATAACTGAGTCAAATACATGTCTTCCACAAGGGACCAAAGGCCTCCTTAGATGCCCAGGCGGACCCAGTGATCTCTGGGGAGAGTGAACACGGGGCTGTCACTGGGCTCAATTCCACGAATTCTTCCAGAAAGCCTCCAAAGTCCTCCTCTGAATTTCTGCAGACCCTCCTCTTCCCTCTGGTTCCATTAACATGCTCATAATATACAACAACCATTTTTCAGTTACAAAGCACCAGTTCTTAACTTGTAAAAAAGACTATTTCAGAACAGTGGCTATAATATTGCAGCATCCATCATCTAGCTCATAAACTGAAGAGCTGGAACCACTTGGTCATTTAGGTAATGGGTTCAAATAATGAGAGTTAAACAACAAAAACCACAGCAAAACAACAAATACATTAGATTAAAGCAGCTTTTCATGTTTTGCCAGGATTTTCTTCCCTGACTTAAATTAAAATTTGCAAATATAAAGAATTTAATAAATACATGTCTGGCTTGGGGCTAGTATGTAAGATAAACAATAGCTTTAAAAAAAAAAAAAATCATAGATGCATTCCTTTACTCCAGTAAAAAATCCTACTACAACACATTTTTAACATGGTACAGAAATTCAGCCAGTGTTCCTTACCTGGACAAAATCGTCAAATAGTACCTGAAGTAATACAAACTCACACAAAGATGTGGAAACTAGTTAAGATCTCTGATAAAGATTTCAGAAGACCAAATGCGATGCTGGTGTTTCTCTCCTAGGAGAGACTTAAGAGTCTAACCTGAAAATACTTTCTTAACACACATCACATTGCTTTGTCACAAACCAAACACTGAATCTAGAGACTGTAGAGTGTTCATATTGGCCAGTGAAATAAAAAGAACAGAAAATGCTGTGCTTAGAAGAAAAAGAAAGGATTATAAAATGTCATACATTAACCTATACATATCTACATCATCTCTGCATAAGAAATAAAATACCACCTTCTGCTTTACTGCTGAGTCCTTCCTTCTTTTTAAAAAGTAGGAGCATAATGTTACTTATAATGGAGGTTTTTCCTCCTAAAAGCATTGCTGAGAATCTCAGGAGGCTATCAAAATAAAAATAGGATGAACTCCATGTCAACAGACTCAGCAAACTTTCAGGCAGCACTGAGCTAGGGAGGGTGGCTGGCATGGTGAATGCCAGAGCCTCAGTCCAGTAGGTCTTCAATAAATCTGAGGACTGACCAACAGAAACGTCATGACCTTCAATAGGGAAAAATGCACAGTTCTGCAACCAGAGTGGAATAACCCCATACATTGATTGATACTGGCTGGGACATACCATACCAAGCAGCAGCCCTTAAGAACATGCCTGTCATGTTACAGCAGACCCCAGGCTGCAACAGTAAGCCCTCACTACGAACAAAACACATTGCACGCTGAACTACATCAGGGAGACCATGGCAGCAAAGCAAGGGAAGCTAGTGCTGAGGCAGTCTCGGGAAACCCACTGTTCAAGAGGGATGCAGAGAAAGTGGGGAAAGTCCCACAAAGGGCTACCAAGGTGCCTAGCAGCCATAAATCGTGTAGAGAGACTGAAGGAGCTGGGCATGGTAAGTTTGGTGGCGAGGAAACCACAGGGTGATTTAATAACTGCTTACAACTATTTGAAGGGCAGCTATTTGGACGCTACCACCAAACTCCTCTCTGTAGTGCCAGGCAGTGTAACAAGGAAAACAACCACGCAGAGCAGCTTCAGGGGTGCACGTTGGGCTGTTGGAAAAATATTTTCCCTAGCAGCACTGGAATAGGCTGTCAAACAGGTTGAGACTTTCTGTCTTTAGAAAGGCTCATCCAGACAAAGCAGTGGCTGATCTGGTCCTCTGCTGCAACCGCCCTCTTCCAAGCAAAACCTGGGACTAGATGCCTGCTGGAGGGCCTTCAAAACAGCATTTCTGTGATTCCTCAAATTAGCAGAGTTCAAAACCATCCCTCCATTCATTCTTAATCTACTATTTTACTGATCAGGTATTGTAAACGTATTTTTTTTCTTTATTTCTACTAGATATTTCAATACAATACATGTAATGCACAGAACCCAACATTGTCAGTACTTCTTCAAGCAGAAGCTGTTCCTGAACACAATCATGCGCGCATCTGCCTAAGCTGGAAATCATTTACCAGACCTATGACACAATGTTTTATAATTTCATACCTAAGTGGTGTTTCTATCCTGCACAAAGATTTTGGTTTTCTAGAATTCACTGGCATCGCAAACTAGACATTAAGCACAACTGGGTGAAATCTGCAAGAGCACTGAAAATGCTATTGCCAGGCAGCATCACCTGCTAAAATAATGTCATAATTATTGCAACCTGTATTTGATCAGAATGCACTGATGAATTTGCACCAAACCGTTACATACAAAAAAGCGGGCATATCATCTGGGAAATATAGGACACTAAACACCACTCTGATCAATGAAATTCAAATGGTCTCATCGCTGACAACGTTTCTTTCTTAAAAGGTAGCTTCTTCCTTAAATCTCTGACCAGGTAATGATGTGTGTCAGTATTCAAGAGACACAGAAATGGCAGCCTTCACCTCTAAACCAGAGTATATGTCAGTGATGGATCCTTTTCATATGGACTTTGCAAGGATGAAACAGAGCAGCTTGGGGAAAAGCAGCAGAAAGCCTGCCACCGATTAACCTTAAGACGTAATGACTTACTGAAATCCTCACTGACTGGGAGTTTGGGGAAGGAGCACCCACCCCACCCCGGCCGAGCCGTGCCAGCTCCCAGCCTTGCCCTTTCCTCCCTGCACAACCCCTCAGGCATTTCTCTGGAGGCTGGAGTCACTACAGCCTCGTTAGCCTGCTTCTGGTTAACAGCCTGGTATGGCTTGCAAATAAGCGTAACATATGGTTTAAGATGCAGCCTTTGGAACCTCGGACATCGTGCACCATGTGGGCCATTGGGGTTCTTCCAGAGGGCCACCCAAGGTGGCCAGCAAGCCTGCTGGCGGGCACTGCAGTTAGGTAGGCAAAGGGAGGAGATTCTAATTTAATCTATCCAGAAAAAAAAAGTTTCTGTCCGTTCAGTGGATCAGCAAACATCCTAACTTTGAAGTGAGCTATAGCAAATGGAGACATCAACCAGCACTTGTTCAGGAATCGTTGCAGTACAGGAAATTAAGAAACGCAAAAACAGCATCAAAAAGCGTCCCCCCAGAGAGTAAAGCTGAAAGGCTGAGGAAGTCCTGGATTCTTCCCAAGAAGCAGGCACACTTCGTGCTCCTGTAACTACGTAAAGGTGCTTGCTTGCAAATTCAGTAAGCGTGTTGCCATCAATAAACTGGTTTGAATCCAAAATCTTTGATGCAGATGCTTTGCTCTGATCCTCACTTAGTGAAAGGCAAAAGTTTCTTACAGCAGCAAAGAAGATCTCTCTGCAGCAGATCACAGGTATGCGTCTTACGCAATACACACATATTTATCCTTTACCCACTTTCCATACTTCTTTGCCATTTTGAACTCTTAGTACTTGATCTAACCCAAACAAACATTAGTAGGCACAAAACCAGTCCTGCTTTGAGATCAAAATAGACATCTGACTTCACATGCAACAGACATCATAAAATCTTTTTTTTCTTTTTTGTAGAATTTAAGCATAATGGTTAACTTAAATTAAATTGGTCCTGTCTAGCTAACATTATTAATGGAAAACTATTCAAAAATGGTTTAACATTTGACTATCTTGAATAGTATGTGAATATACTTGAAGTATTGCTGAGTTAGCTTTTTCTTGGAGACAGCAAGGAGCAACAAAAGGAAATGTTCTTTTGATGGTAGAGAAATATCAAGGTGTTTCATTTTTAAATGTGTTACAACAGAAGCTGACTGAGTTCTGCAGGTCATTTTAAAAGTTCAGCCCAAATACACTCCCTGTGGTAACAATAAGAGTTTCTGAAAAAAAAGGATTAAAAACCATGAACTGATGACTCACTGGGTTTAAAAGCTTTGGGAACATTAAAGGCAGATAACAATGTGAATGAAGGAAAAACAAAACAGGAGGAAAGAAGCTTTTTGCTCTTTAGCCCCTTGGAAGACTTTTCTTTGAAATCATTGAGCCCCACAGCAATGATCCCATTTGATGGCTGTCTTTTAAAACTGGTTCGTTTACAGTATTAATAAAAAGGGCTCTATATAAGTAATTGAGCACGTCAAAAGACAAGGCTTCAGGGGCATCAGGTGCTCGGCATGAATCACACTACCCAGAAAAGCAGTCAGTAATTTCTAAGGCTGCAACGCCTGTGTTCAGATGCATCGCGGAGAAAGTGCTGGCTCCTGCTACTTGCTACTTCTCATCCTCAGGATGAGAAAATTAAAATACTCTGGGGCAAAACGTCGCCGGTGCAGAGCAGAGGCAAATGGGGGGCTCGCCTGTGCAACACCCCGGAGAGCCCCAGTGGCCCAGGCAAGGGGCAGAAACACATTAAGGCATTAGTTTCCCAAAATATCCATGTCTTTGCTCATCAAACTAGAGATGGAAGATTTGTTGGGAGTGCAGAGGGGGAGCAGATTAGAGCGAGGCTTGATGGACTTCCGAGCTGATGTAGATGTGCACGTAACTCGTCCTGCAGGGATAGACGTTTCTACCAAACAGGTAGAGAGGTGAGACAGGAATCCTATAAATGCCACCCTAAACTGTCAGCTCAGAAACAGAGAATGGAAACTGATGCATGAAACAAGTCTTTCCTAAAGAAGCCATCCCGAACAGCAGCTTGTGAAGAACACGATACATACCATGTGCAGTGCTATAAACCTGCTGTACACATTACTGCAGCAGTTTCCCTCGCTATCTTATGATCACCACAGGAATCAAAATCCATTTGGAGGGTTATGGGGAAATGCTGAGGCTCGTACAAAGAAGCAAGCCAAAGCATTACCATAAATGCCAACAATACACAAACACAATTACAGTTTGGAACTTAAAAGAACTGAATTAAGAGTGCTATCTGACCAGAGATACCTGATTAAAGCCAATGGAGATAGAAAGGCAGATTAGATCTATTTAGCGCACTGACAAAGAAGCAACACCTCCAAATCTAAGGCTGAATCATCATTAAAATTCAAAAAAAATATTTGCTATGTAAATTTCAATCACTATATTCAAATTAAGTGTAACTCAGAATTTAACAGTCATCTTTGGGAAAGGACCATTGATTATTAGGTACAGAAAAATACCTTACACAGTATGAGACACAGGCCTTTGCATTTCTTTTCTCCACCACACGTTCTGTATATTTAATAATGAAGTCATAGTCCGGCTTCTTATGGGGTTCATTTCATACAGGCACTATATTTTTGAAAGAATGAGAAAATGTCTTAGCACCCCTAAGATGGTCCTTAGACAAAAGAACTTTACCAAAAAATAATATAAAAAAAGAAAAAAAACTTTCTAAAACAAGTGTTTAAAAATCGATTGCCTTCAAAAATCAAATCTTTCCTTTTTCAAAAGAAACGTGTAATGGAGAAAGTTAAAATGGGGAATAGTTTTAAAACAATCTCACACTGGAGTTATCTGAAGTATGTAATATCTCAGACTCGTAAAAATCTGAAGCACTATGGCAAACTACAGTATCTTGAGGGGATAATTTTACATAGAAAGCAAACAACATACAGACATTTTAGAGGGAACCTGGGGTACTTCAGAGAGATCAGATAAACGGATCAGGGTCAGCTGGCAAGATTGCCAGGACAGAATCCAGAACCAGCATCTCCCAAGCTCCAAGTCAGAGCCGGGTTCCCAAGCTGAGTTATGTACATTTATGCATATTTGGAAATTCAGGCAAATCTACCGCTCAAATATGCTGAATTCATGTCTCTGAAAACCCAAGACTTTTTTTAACCACAGAATGAGTCTGGGCAAGGAATAGCTCCAAATTCCCCTGGAATTAATTATTAAATTCAGTTACATTACAGAGTCTACTGGCAGCTGTATGTTTCAGAATTAAAAAGTAACAATTATAAATTAAATCATTCAAAAAAGTTAGTATATGAGACTTGCAGGCCCTGATCCCACAAACACAGTATCAAATGTAACTGTTGGAAATAACATTAGAAAAGTCTGAGAGATTATTTATTTTGTTAAATACAACAGTTGGTAGAAATAAATGGGAAGCTCCTGCTTCTTCTTGATGTAGACTCATAAATAATATCTCCATACTTTCATGGAAAAACCAGTCAATGCCATTTTCCTTAGGCCAGAATAGCAACTTCAGTAGGATTAGAAAAAAAAAAATAAAGACGCTTTTGCATTTTCAAAAGCAGAATAGCTACAACTGTACCTTTCCTTTTTCTCATAAGTTCTGTATTTTTCCTTAATGCTTTACTAAAGATTCTCATTTACCACCAAGCATGATTTCTTACTAAGTATATTTTTTGCCAACATACACACCTGAGACATCATTTTAAACACATTTCTGTAAAAAACATCATGGGAAGTGTTATACAAAAAGAAAACAAGCCTACTTTGAATCCAATAAAACAACAACTTTCAAGGCTTTCAAAATTTCACAAAATCTGTTCCTTGTTTTCTAACCAGCCTAATGAATATCATTTATAAGAAGCCTTCTCAGTGACAGTCAATTTAATGGAAGCCGCACCTAGACCAAAAATTAACAGCATCACACAAACCTTCACTTTCTGTTTCCACTGGGTTTCTCTGGCCAGACAGCGCTCTTACCAGCTTTAGGTCACTGCGCCGCAGCTAGAGTTGTGTTTGCACTGAACCACACAGAGACCCCACCGGGGAAGCTTTAACGGGACCCAGCTCTGCAAGGCAGGCATTGGATTATTTTCAAACTTCTTGTTTGAAAATAAATATTACCTTCACCTCTTTATATTCTTGATGATTAGATATTGTATAAATATCACAAGAAGAATTGTAAATATTCATTCACGAATTAAAGACTCATTCAGACCCTGGTTCTTATACATAAATGGACTACAAGGTCAGATATATGTATGCATACATATTGAAACATCTATGCGCATTTATATGTACACACACATATATCCCTGGGTATGTGACAATCATCTGCATACATACACAGTGGATATGCAACACACATGTGAAACAGCAAATGCACATATTATTTCTTAATATTCATCCTTCCATTAACTTAAACAGAAATTAATACTAAGTACTTAAAATATTTGATACACACACTGACAGTCTCTAGGATTAACCCCAAATTTGAACAGAAGGTAATAGTCACAACTCTCACCAGCAGCAGCCTCTTTCTGTCATTTTTAACATCCAAAGTGTAAGAAAAAAAATAATCTGAGCACGGTTTTCTTTCTGTATTCTGCAGACAGTCCTCTCAGCACACTGAGTCTGGGCTTCACATTGATTTTCTTTTTTCCTGATGTATACAGTGAAATTGAAGTCCTATGTATTTCTGCCAAATAAGGTTTTACCTTAGCTAATAGCAAACTATGACAATGGTCTGCAAAGAACTGGGGAAAGGGAAGCAGTCTTTTAAAAAAATTCACCACCAGCAGCTGTAAATTTGTAACTGTCAATAAAATTGCTGAGGTTTTTATATGCACATTAACAGCATGCTTCAGTGTAAAATGGGATTCTTAATTCTTTTCACAGAGCATTAAATCATATTTAAGATTAAAAAAAATATCCTTGATCAGCTACTGACAGGTCCCCTCCCTACCCAAACCACTCTGCTTCCCGTGTTTGTACTTTGTAGACTTCAACAACAAGCTAATGGCAAGAGATTCTTCACGAAGTAAAATATAAAATAATAGGGTGTGACTACACAACATATGTTGTTCTTCATTTACGGCAAGCACAACTCCAGGAGACTAACGTGTTGTCGTGTAACGGCAGTGAGATGTATTTCAAAAGGAAGGTAAGTCACAAGTAGCAGACAGTGCAGGACAGGGCTTCAGGTTTCTTCAGCTGCATGGGAAAACGTCTTTCATTGACTGCATGCTTCATGAAAGGCCACCTTACACCCCGGGAGGATGCAGTGATGAACTTGTGAAGCGGTTCCCAACCTTCTGTGAGGACTCACTCAGGAAACCAGCAGTACCTGTGCCTCCCGAGAACTGCGCATTGCCAAAAAGCTTCTCAGTTCCCAAACCCCAGTGGGCACCAAGGGCACCTTCCTACCCTTGCTGGCATTTCATCCCATCCCTCAGAAGTAACATGGAATGCATTAGGCAAAATCTTGCCCCCTGAATTTATCTCATTCCCTGAGAGATTAATAAAACTAAGCGACAATCAGAGCATCTCCAATAGCTTGTCTGCCTACCGCTAAACTTCACTGTCAGTGCAAACCTGCTAGGGTGGCAGGGCAGTGCAGGAGCTGTGAGTATCTAACCCACGACTGCTGTTAAAAAAAAAATACTGTTACAGCCAAAAAACTCTATCAATAGGGCAATATATTACTTGTATCTATTTTACATTTTTAATAAAATATTTCTACATAACCATGGGACTTCCCTTCGGTTGGAATTTGACTGTGACCTACAGTTTATCAGAAGGCTACAAGAGGCAAGACCACAACGATTTTGTGGCACAGCCAGCACTAGCAGTATGTAAATTCAGTGGCCTGACAGTGTTCTGGCCTAAAGACTTCAGCTAATTTGGCATCTAGTTACACAGTAAGATCAAATAAACATCCCCAAACAGCTCCAGCAGTGGCACTTCCACCTCGGCATGACCACAGCGTCATTGGTGCATCCGCTACCAGATGAAAAACATGGAGAGATGATGCACTGTCAGATGAGGATTAGCCTGGTGTCAGTGTGCATGTGGACAGTCCCACACCGGCCACGGGCAGATGCTCCAGCAGCAGCAGCGCCCACCGGGGACACTGTCCCCTGCGCTGCCCAAGGGGAAGGTTGGGGACCCGCAGGAGGGTGAGGGAACCTGGGCCAGCCTGGCCAAAGGGCTCGCTGGCACCCCGTCGATCCGCCACTGCCTTGCATGTTTGTCAGACCGCTGCCCTACACCCATCCCTCCACCTCGGGGACTCACAGCAGCATTTGCACCCAGACCAAGGGGGTTTCTGGAACACAACCCCCGGGCACTCGGCTTGCACCACCCTGCTCAGCGCACCGGCACAGCAGCCGGGAGATGAAGCAGCATGCGTTCAGCTTCCCAACCTTCTTCAGAGAAAATGACAGCTTGAATGACCCATTATCACTGAACTGTTTTTTAATGAAATGCTAGTACTGTACACCACTACACAAAGAACATATGTGGCTGCAAGTGATTAATTACACTCTCAAAGAACCTAATAAGAGACTCTCATATTTAAAATACTTTATGGCAACTATTAATTTTTTCTCTCTAATTATCAGAGTAGCGATGGAGTAATGCGCCCTTCACCTCAAATTTGCTTATTTTTCTTTTTCCTTTCCTCCATCCTATAACTTTGTTAATGCTAATTGTTGGTTCTGCGCAACAACTAACCTTATTTGTCTTTCTGATTTATAAAAGATAAAGTACATGAAGGCTGAAACCAAACCAAGAAACTTCAATTTAATCAGAAATAAAGTTTTTAATCTTATATTTTTCAGAAATGGCTGCCTTAGGAAATTCATATTATTTTATTTTCACCTTAGTTCCAAAGAGAATGAATTTTACTGTTGTAACTATCTCAGGGGTCCCTCTTCAGATGCTGAAAATGCTAAGCAGAAACACATCACCTTTGAGAAGCGCTGAGCACCTACCATTGAGCACTGAAAACCAGTGGTAGCATACATACACAAGAGTACTGAAAATTCAGACCTAGGTATACAAACTTCAGGAAGCTACATTCTGATACCATCCAAAACAGAAAAACAATTTTTCACCCTGATGACCTGTTTGACAAGTACAGACAGCCCTATGTTTTAAATGGGACTCTACACAGAAATCAATGGGGTCGGTATTTGAGAAATGGCTTTGCTTTTCTGTGCTGGACCGTGAGCAAGTCTGAAACCAGAGTTATCGACCTTCTGCGGTAGCCTGACCCAAAAACACTGGCCAGCACCAGAATTTCAGTACCAGCTCCTAACTGCTGAAGGAATATTGTTCACACTGATGTAAAGTTATATATTGATCAAATGTAACAAAACCCGATTTCATTTTCCACTAATTTTAATTCACCGCAAAAGACTTCAAGGAACACTGCATCTTACGGCTGCTGTAGAACAAACAGAGTTAATGTGTGAAGAAATGAAGGCGGCACCCATACACTGAGCTGACCTTTCTGAATACTCCTTTATGATCTGTCTTAATGTTATTTTCCAAAGCCAAACCATCCTCAAACCTTTATTTTACAAAGATGAAAACTGGCCAAAGCAGGAATAGAAAAAAGAAACTTTGAGAATACTAATCCATATGCCCCTAAATGTATTTATACCTTTCCCAAACAAAAGAATCACAACCACACTCTATGAGGACATATGATTAACATCCATATTATAAAATGCAATCAATTTCAGGAAATGGCAATTATTTCAGGCATTCTTAAAATTATTTTCAATTTTAAAGCAGGTCCATGGACTTCTGCTTTTAGCTGCTGAAGCACAGTCATGTGCTGGCTTAGCAGGTGGCTGTGTATGCACTGCAGAGCTATAGGCACCGGCTTGTCTTGTTAATTCACACATGAGGGTGCTGCTGGTCAGAACAGGACAGTCTGCCCAAGAGCAATTATTTTGTCTTTTACCACTCCTGTTGCTGGTAGCTGCAGCCAAAGCACTTAAAATGCCATCTATTTGCTGCCATCTAAAACTATGTCAGGATAAAACTAGATAAGCACAGACACCTACGGTAAATACGCTTGCCTTTGCAAGCCTGATGGGAGGATCCAAGCCTCATTTTTGGGGAAAATGAGCATGATGAGTTCTGCTGTTTCGTCCCTTGAAACACGATTCACACGTGAAATAGTGTGTCCTCAAGAATGAGAAGTGTAATGATGCTTTATTGCTTGAGAAAGCCACATGCCCCCAGAGAATTTGTGTCATCATACACTGTGAGTAAGGCTGGTGGAGCCAGCTTTAGGCTCTAATAAAAGAGGTGGAAAAGAAGAGCTGAAAAAACCACGGTGACAAAAGATGCTTTTGTTACATGTTGAGATGAATCTGAACCAAAATGTGTTCACAGTTATAATTTCTTCTAGAAATGGAAAACCTGCCGGTAGGAATAGCATGATTTTACCTTCCAGTGCCACTATAATTTTTGTTCCTATCAAAGGAAGCTGAAAAAATTGCCAAGTTATTTCATTAGGAAATGCAGCTAATTTACAGGCACAGTAATTTTCCCCCTACAAAATTGTATAATGAGCTTTAAACTCACTAAATAAAGGGTCTCTTCTCTGAGTGATTATGCTTAATTTACACAGGAATTAATGGTGACTGGACCTCCTTTCAGAACAGCTTTAAAAGAGCTGCACTACAAAACCAATGTCAACAGCTTTGAAAAAAATCCTAACAGTTGATGGAGTAAAGGATACTTATCTTTATAACAGTGCATACATATAGGTGTCTTCCTAAATATCTTTTACAGGATAAGCGCATAACCATTATATCGGGTATCAGAATCCAGCAAAACTATAATGCTGGTTTTATATGCAATTACTGCTTAGGCATTATGCTGATAGAATGTACAGAAAAGCCTATATAAACAGATGGACAGAAATGCCAGAAATGCCAGAAATACTTTCATCTTTAATAATTGCTCTCACTGTATTTAATCCTAACTATTTATCTATTTATTAGGTCTATTTTTATTGTGTTTTTTTTACTGGTTTTCCTGTCTAACGAATGGAAAGTTTGGTTTATAGACAAGCTTTGCCAAATGTAGCCCGATTTTCACATAGTTAAATAGTACCTAGAAAACCCTAGCACTTCCAAAATTCAGGTCTTTTTGGACATTTACACAGGAACTAGATGTTAGAAGCCATTCCAAATAGTAGCTTGTTTATGGTCTCCCTAAGGTAGTACATGTGCCACATAAATAGTGTTTTCCCCTAGCAAGTTATTAAAAAATAAAACATAAAACGCTTATTCCAGTTACCAAAAGCAGTTGACCCTGAGGTTGTGAAAGCCAGATAAATGCACTTGGAAGTTTTAGTTCAAAAAAACCTCCCTTTCTTCCTCTGTAGTGTAGGGAGTCCTAGTTATCTCTTCAATATACCATAGAAGGAAGATTTATAATATTTCAGGCCTGGAAAGGGCCATTAAATCATGTAGCCCATCCTCCTTTAGCATAACATTTTGTAAGAGGTCTACAGATAACACAGAATCAGCGACATCTGTGAAAGTGTTAACAAAATCTAAGCTGAAATATTATGAGTGAGCAATACAGACCAAGGCCTTGCTATCACAGCAGCTTGATTAACTTACAAGAAATAAAATAATTTAGATTTTTTTAAAAAAAGTAGTAAAAATGAATCATCAGTATATAATCCCTGGGAACTGGGCACATTCTTCATTATCGTGATACCAGTATTTCCTCCGATCAAAATAGGGATGAAGCAGCATCTTTAACACATCATTACCATCTACTGGATATGAGGGAGAATGCAGCTCAGAAATGAGACCGAGAAAATGGACACCCAGGCAGCAAGAGGGGTTGCCAGGTTTATCAGGAAATCCGATAAAGCCTTCTTCCCTGCATCCTTGCTTGACCTTCACCCTCCACACACCCACCCTAACACCGCCTGACCTCCCCCTGAAGTTTCGAAGGTGACCAGTCCAAAGGTCTGAACATCAACATATGTCCAAAGAACATAAAATGAAAAGGTGTGATGTGGATGGGGCACTTCACGTACAGCCCAGCAGCATGCCACCAACAGAGCCCGAGCCCGAAGCCTGCCAGCAGTACGGTGAAGTACAGCCTGAGGCTTCCCTGGCAAGCAGCACACACGCTGCCTAGCTTCCAGCAGCTCTGACAGAAGAAAACCCTTGGATCATGTTCCTGATGCAAAGTTACAAAGGTTTTCCGGAGATGTTTTATCACCTCTCCCCCTGCCTGGAAGTCATTTGCACACTTTGGAACCAAATATAACACTTAGGGAAGATGCAGTAGAGCGACAAGACCGAAGAATTTGACAGTGACAATGGTTTTCTCTGATAAAGAAGTCTCTACTTCATCTTACAGAAATCCGTCTATACGTGGGTGGAAACAGCTGCTTCTGAAAGTAACTGCACACCCATATGCTGCATGCATGTGATTAGATCCAATGGATTCAAAAGGACCATAAGCCTCTTGAATACAAATGTAATAAACCACCTGTGAAAATGCTTTTTAAATCAGAACCAGTGTTTACTGAACTGACACAAACCATTTAAAATAAATTAGATAATAAGACCTATCAAAGAACATAAAATGAACTTACTAATACCTACAAAATGATGTGGGGCAACTTACTGACAAACTTGCCACTCAACAAAATTTGGACATCAGGTAGCTCATATAAACCAGTCAAACCAGACAGTTAGATTACATACGAATTTTGCATGACTGCACATAACTGTCAGTAGTAACTGGATGACACTGGCCACCTCTGGGAGGAGGAGGAGGAGGAGCCCACCCCCAGTCTTCCTCCTCCCAGTCCCAAATCAGATACCAACCGCACAGGCTGAGGCCACCAGGGTGCTGGAAGGTCCCAGAGGCTGGGTGAGCACCCTCATGCAGAGCTCATGCTACGCCACAGAGCCAGAAATGGGTGTTTGTTGGTTTATAGATACCGTGCGCACTGATCTGAAGCTTTAGGGCTATCTGGGAACTGCTGCTCAATCTGCTTGGATCTGCTGAGCAGCTTCCAACCAGTAATTTTACTCCTCCACCAACTCATTTCCCCATGCACAGAAATGGGGTAAAAACAGCAACCTCCTTTGCGTGGCAGTTTGAGACTGTTTTTTATAAGAGGAAATTATTACTGCTGCAATTAAATCCTTATGAACTTCACATATGTGAATAATAATGGCCCTGGAGCAATTTTTTAACCCATCTTCAGTATTATTAATTGGAAAAAAAAACTTTGTTGGAATTTTTTATGGACTCAATGTTTTCTACAGTGCACTCATCTCCTCTGCTTCTTTACCCTTGTCTTTTCCAGTCAGTTTTTCTCTCTCGTTCAACCAGCAGTCTCCCTTAACACTGCCACGCTGGCTTATCCTTGTCGCACTAGCAACTTCACATCTTCCCTCAGCCTTCAGTAAGACTGAACTTGATTCAGCAGTTTCATGAGCTGAATTATTACGTTGGTAATCAGACATGCTCAGCTGGTATACAGAAAGGTGCCAAAGCTTTGCACAGTGCCTGGAACAGGGTATCATTAAAACCCACAGAAACCTCACATCATTCCCCAAAGGATTCAGAAGACTAAGACACAGCAACGATGACCCAACACAACTAGCTGCTCTGATTTTTCTGGAGATTAATGACCACCTGTAAGGAAAGGGGGGCAAAGGTTTATTTGTCAGCCATTGACCGCAAAGGGTCGTTTTTACTTTGGACTTATTCTTCAGGGTACTTGGAAAAGGCGCAGCACATCAGTACACGGCTCTCCAGTGTTCAATACGCGGCACTCACCCTGTGGCTGAAGGAAGAGGTTCACGCATCTCTAACGTTAAAGCAAGGATGCTGACTCTTTAGATACAATCAAGAATTGGCTTTTTCAAAGGAAAAAATGCTAAATATGCATGAACACATTTAAAAAATGGGCAGAAGGACCCATTTGATAATTCTCAGCTTTTCCACTCCTCACATACTAACACTCATCTTCCCAATCTGCGGAACGACACACATTTCTGTGGTATTTTATCGGTATTAAGCACTATGAAAAGAGTAAGATTTTATGCAGGAACTCTGTTAGTATAAATCATAGAAGTGGACACAGTGTCTTTGTCCAAAATGGAGATGTTTTAAGCCCATGAGGCAGTAAGCACCCAAAAGGCATAGGGTAGCACTGACCAGGTATATATTAGCAGGTTCTACACACAAACAGGAACTGGTCTAAAAAGCAACATCTAGTGCTGAGGATCTGTCACCCCTACTGTAGCTATTCCAGATTTTTCTGTGTCTTTGTTTAAACTTCAGACTAGCTCTGCTTTGGTGCCTTGTCCTGAAGCTCACTTGCACCTGGAGTGCATTCAAGACTCCCTGAGCACATCCTCCAGTTCAGTTTCATTAAAAAAGCATCAAGTTCATGCGCTCCAGGACTGCTGCTCAACCAAAATGAACTGAAGGGGACTGATTGGGAAATTCACTTCAGAAGAGCACTCTTCATCTGAATTAATATATGAATATAAATGCACTTGTTGAAACAATCATTTTTTGTGGTCCATTAAGTTTTGACAAATGAGCATATCTCAGCAATAACCACATGGAAGCTTATCACAGGAATAGGATTTGTATTTCTGTGTAGCTACAACAGACAGCAACTCCCAGGACTTTAAGCACATACATGCTAAATTGTTTCCTTTCACAAAAAGCTGAAAGATTTTCAGCCTTAGTTTGATCACAGCTTACCATCTCAACAGCTGCACCTCTGCTGCAACTGACTTATCCCCTCTTTCCAGGATCCTGTGGGTTTTATTGTCAAAAGGTATGACAAATTGTACATGTTAGTTACTCACAGGCCTGGAGTACAGGGCATGGGATCCCGGGCATGGCCAGTATACCAGGGATGCCAGCGTCCCCACTCACAATCAGCCTGTGCTGCTTGGCTAAAGGATGAGGTCCTGCTCTTGCCCATGTTCCAGGACACCCTGGATGCAGAGGAGAGGACCCGAGCAGCAGCAGCGCCAGGGCCCAGGCAAGCCCCTTGCTCTAAGTGGGGCATAGGCATCATGTGAGTTGGTTCTAGTTTGTAACTTGACAATTTCAGCTTTGAAGTCAAGTTAGCGAAATGGCTGTTGTTTTGAAAGCATTACAAAGCATGCAGAAAAAATAAAAACCTCAAAAAAAAGAATATATATAGCAGGGAACAGAAATTCCTCCAGACACTATCAGTATGAATTCATCCCAACAAACCATTTTGATCACCACTACAATTTAACAGCACCTGATTGCTCATTGACATTATCTTGTAGCCTGTAGACAAGTACCCACCATCACCAAAGTCACCACTGAAGTTAGCATTAATTTGCACATTGTGGAAAGGGCTTGCAGACAGGGAAAAGGATTCAAGTCAAAAAAAGAGGGAGAACCTCTCATACACCCATCTCTGATGTGATGAGACCCTCCCGAGCCACGCTGACAAAAGAGTGCAAAGAAATTGCCGCTTGTGCTGTTCTAGAAATGGTGTATGCTCCTCCAACCTGGCATCCGAGAACTTGAAACAGTATCAGGTCAAGACCCTTTCACTCTCAGGAAACCAATTGACATATCTCTGCTTGACGCAAGTTGTAACATTTAAACAAGTTTAAAAGGGGTTTGTTTTAAAGGATGCTAAAGGAAATAGTAGGAAACAGCTAAAACAATGTTAGTTACCTGTTACATTTCAAGAACTACTAAACCACAAAATCTTTAATCAGTGCCTTCAATTTTTTTAAAAGAATAAATTCCCATATAGTTATCCTCTGATATGAAAGTGGGATTTTTAATTTTTGCATAAAAGAAATGAGTGCTTTGTCCTCTTGCTATATAAAATATCCCTTTTGCTTTTGTCCCTTTTCCCAAGGTTTTTAGAAAGGCTAGTGAAAGTGAGAACACAGCTTTCACACTTCTAAAACAGCACCTGAATTTTCACCTTACATATTCCAACAAGGCAGCTAGCAAAAAATTTTGAGAAGAACCACAAGACATAAGTGTATCAGTTTCTGAGAACAGAAAGTCACAGATATATCTCTCAGCCAGCCACTGGTTTTATTCTTTCCTTCACTGATTAAATGACAGTAATGAAAGAGTTACAAAATAGTGAATGTGACAGTTGCACGTTAAAATGGAGCCTCACAGAGATGAACTGGTATTTTATTATTATTTTAATAAATATATAATCTAGCTGCTTTACTTAGATAAGACATGAAATGGGATGCGTTGGATTCAGTGCAATTATTTCTATTGACACAACCTGCTTATGGTTTTTGGTGCTATAAGAGAGTAAATCCCTGACGTCTCAAGCCAAGAGAAGATCTAATCTTGACTGCCTATAAAAGGGATGTACTATACAACTACTGACACAAAGGAAACAGGACCATTATTTCCATTGATGTTCAGCATTTTACATTTCTTGTTATAATGCTGATGATACTCTTGGGAAAATGTAAAGCCTAAATTCTGACCAGGACTTACATTGTTTCAGAATAAAGAGTACAACGGCAAAACAGCTACCAAAGGAAAAACAGCAAAGAGAAACAGTGCATTAAATTGTATGGTGAAATGACCTGTGATCATGGCTGCTTCTTGCTGCTAGTAGAAAAAAGGACAGACACTTTCCCACACTGTCACAGAGTCAGGAAGCCTGTCTGGGGAAGGAGCATAACAGTGCCCATCCCAAACCATAGTCAACAGATTAACAGAAGGGGATCTTTCTGGTAAAGCTACCTTCAGTTAACAGGCTCATCCAGAACAGGAGGTAAAAAACACTTCTAGAGAGGACAAATCTTCATTAGTTTCTTTGAAGAACTGCTTCAGCACAGAAACTCCCACGTAAAAGCAATAAAAAAAAAAACAAACCTCTAGATATATTTTTATAAGCTATATGTGTGTACTCACTAGTCGCTTTTCCAGGAACTTCCATGCATGTAAGGCATTGCCTTGGTGGAGATCATTCACAACAGTAACAGTAAACATCGTTCAAGATACAAGAAATCCCTTACATACATGAAAATTTTAAAACATTAACTTTACCTCTGTCCAAATGACCAGTCTGTTGGGAAAATTGCACAAAATGTACTCAGCACTTCAAGAATAAGGTATATTGTTTTGAAGGGATGCATCAGAATTTTCATACATAATCTTGTGATACATTTCAGTCCTTACTTTAACTACAAAACTCATTGTAATTATAGAGGCATAATGGGTATCCTTTTAATAAGGATGATTTTGTCACCCTTTTTTTTTTTCTTATGACACCCGAAAAAGTCTCCCATGTTACTATTTCCAATGTATTCATGGAACAGAATTTTAATTGACCGTTGTTAAGTCTCCATATTTCTACAACCTTTTTGAAAGCACTGCCTCAGAAACAATATGCAGAATTGCATGCTACAGATTTCTGAGACCATAATATCCTAAGATTTGTGTTTGCAGTATGACCTGCATATATGATATACTCTGATTCTGCTGGAAGGTGGAAAATATGCTAGGAAATATGTTCAGTCTTAGGAAAACATATTGAAAGTCAGTTATATAGAAAGTATAAATCCCACCCCCCCAATAAAATATGTCCAAGTCAATTAGCACTAGGGTTAGGGTTTTTTTACCTCTGATGCTCACACATCACCTTTTCTAGACAAAAAGACTGCTAGTGCTTTGAACTGGGATAGCCAAAGCTATCAGC
This sequence comes from Ibycter americanus, assembly GCA_035590275.1. Taxonomy (NCBI): domain Eukaryota; kingdom Metazoa; phylum Chordata; class Aves; order Falconiformes; family Falconidae; genus Ibycter; species Ibycter americanus. Next base: position 87,919,219 of record JAVJGI010000062.1, read on the forward strand.
AGGTCCACCTAGATCTTGTTAATTCCAGGCCTAACACGAGGCGTTAGAGCTAGGAAATCACCTCCTGAAACCCTTCCCTGCAGCTGGACCATGAGCTGAGTCTCTGCCAGGAAAAGCTCTAAGTCCAAGGCTCACCTCCCCATCCCTGACCAGACAGAACAAGTAAAAATATGAATGAAAAGCATCAATGCATCCTTCTTATTTGACCATACCAGCCCTGTAACCTGTCATCAACAAATTGAGTTATGGAAACACAGCAATGTAACCAACTTAGCCCACAACAGATAAAATGGGGATGCAAGGCGAGAATGACGTCTCAAAGGGGAGAAGGAATTTAGAGTTGACCTCCGCAAACTATGTAACTCCATGGCCAGATTCAGGTCTAGACAGTTTCAGCAGACACATCTGATTTCTCTGTAAGCCTGTGTTCAAATGCGACTTTTGCATGTGCATGCACAAATATGTATTAGAAAAATCTTTGGGAAGAAAATGATAGTTGACGTAGAGCAATAATCATCTGGCAAAACATTTTACAAAAGATGACAGAAAGCAGGCAGCACAAGCACACCTCTGGAGAAGATGCCATGGGAAAATGAGAAAATATAGCCAAAGGAAATCAGCTAATTAAGGCACTGGTATAACAAACACATTTGAATGACTAGAGTTTAAAATAAACATAGACTAGATCATAAACTTACAGGTGTTGTCAAGGTATGGTAAGGATGAAAGAAAAAGCCTCTGTGACTCAGGACGACTGCATTGTGTGATCAGTTGAAGCGAACAACATCAATTCAAAATAAAAATGCTCCAGGACAAAAAACGGGGCCTATGAAGAGAAGAAAGGAGAAAATGTTAAAAAAAAACAAAACCCAAAATACAAAAAAACAAGGTAAGAATCATATGTAGTCTAGCAATAACAAAAAATCTCCTACAAAGTTAAAACTACGAGGAGGAAAAACACAGTGACTTTGTAAGCGGATCAAATGCTCAAACAGCATCTGTGTCAAGTGCTGAGAGTGTATCAGTCTTACCACAAGAAAAAATGTACCATGTATACTTATTAAATACCAAACACTGCAGTGCAAAGCTGTAACACCTTCCACAGTACAATAACAGTGTAACTGCCTCTGGAGGGGCTAGGAAGTAAAAAAAGCCAAAAATTAACATACAGATTTTACAGTTTGCTTGAACAGTAACCAGGTACCATATTAAGACTATAAACTGATGATACAAGCAATGTATACTGGAAAAGTCGGATTTATTTTAGAATGCCTGTGCACCCACTGAGGATGCTGAGCCCTGTCAGAGCCCTGACAGTGAGCCAGGACACATTTTTCCACCATACTGTGTGAATATGGTCACTTCCCCATACTCTTTCCCCAGGTGAACAATAAGCATGATGACACTGGCATCTTTTAGGAAACACACTGAGATCTATTAATTAAACTAGATAGATAAGAACTAAATATTAATAGTATTTTCATCAAGCCAAAGACAGGATCATCAGAAGAGTTTAAGAAAGACCCTGTAGCAAAAAAATGTAAAGGGACACCAAGGTTTACATACTTTATTTGTGTGCGCAATTTTCATTTAGTTACAAACAACTTCCAAGTTTACTATAGCTGAAAGGAGTTGAGAGTAAAAAAGAAACCCTCGTTTGTTTATTTTGTTTAAAGTAAACATTGTTTGCTCAACTTCCTTGAAATATTGCCTTGAGTGTTTATATTTATTTCTTCTTGCAACAGATGAATAATACTTTGAGGAGAAAAATGTTGTAAATCCGTAACATCTGCAAAGATTCTGGGCACAGATTAGCATCTGAAAAAAAAACCTAATTGTATGACTAACTTCCCTAGTTCATATATTCCCTTTAAAGAACAAAACACAAGTTTAACTTTGTTTTTGCTAAGTACAAAAGACACTTACCGTAAATTGTTGACTAAAAGGTGCTAAGTGCTACTTACCTGCAAAACAAACCAAACAAATAGAGAGTTACTCAATAGCACAGTAAACCGTGTAGGAAAGTGGATATAATTTAGGTGGCTTGGTGGTTAATCATTCCTGGGTTTAATACCAGAGTTAGATGGAAGAGTGTGTGAAGCAAGGATTTAGTAAAAAAGAAATATAAATTACAAACTCCAGGTCGAATACTGTGATGGGCTCTGCAAAGCTCCATCTCAGCAAAAATGTCTTATGACTTGAACTTCACTGCCCTCAAGGTGATGGTGAGACTGTTGAGATAAAGGTCTCCCACAAAGACCTGTTTGCTTTGGCTCTCAGAATTGTTTCTGTCCCACCTAAGATAATCCTCTGTAACAGGGAGGATACAAGCTCCTTAGGAGCTACAGTCTCCAGCATGCTCCTTTTCCAGACTAACTTCATAGAAACCATGAAGCACTATTGTTTATATTACACAGGATATCACAACTTAAGTAAATTCATCAGCAATCTACTACGGCAAACTCCACTGAGAGTTGGGTAAGAGTACTCCCATTACTGGATCTCGCACCGCCATGTCTTGGCCACATTTTTCTTTCAAAACCTTTTTCCTTCTGAAAACTACAAATGTAGCACCTGTTACTGCCTTTGTTGCTATCAAAGGTGACAAATTTGCAAGTCTCTAAGTCATTAACCGCCGTGTTTTTAATCAACAATGATAGAAATGTTGGTTGGAAGGTGCCTCTGTATGTCTAGTCCAACTTCCTCTATCAGGTGTACATTTTCATAAAATTAGAGAAATTCTTGAGTTGAGTGTTCTTTGAAACAGAAATATCAAACAAGGAGTTAAATAAAGGAACAGCCCATGTTTCATTGGTGAAATATTATAATTAAAGTTCTAAATACGTACTACAGTTAGACACCGCATCTTTTTACAGCAGATGCTCTATTATTGTGGTACTTGAGAGATACAAAGGATTGAGGTTAATGGAGTTAACACATTGTACATTCAAACCCAAAGTTTGCCAAAAATTGTCTGAATACTCTATCGGCATGCAGCATATTTGGCACTGTTACAGCAAATATAGCTCTATTTAGCCCTTAAATGACAAAATGTATATGAAAATGCCACAATTTTTTTCAATATATCTACAGCCCACACACGTACCAAATTCACATCTTTACAACGTATACACAGTGTCCAAATCCTAAATGCGTAAACCCCCCCTGCATTCATATTGGGGTGCTGACAGCTTCCCTAACAGAGAAGACTGACAAGTGGACCAGAAGATCATATAGAAATAGCATCTATTACAATCCACAGTGGCAATGATGTCTTTTGCTTTGAAGATTTAAAATAGAATAAAAATCTGAATGATAAAACTCGTCAAAAACAAAAAGTATTTTTTGGGAAGAAAAATAGATAAATAAAAGTGACTAGGATGAAGACAGAAGCAGCAGTGCAGCCTTAAAAATGGCAAGATATTCCCCCGATAGCTTTGCCATTGATCATGCCAGAATTCTTGTTAAATGCATTTCATCTCAGCTCAAAATTTGAAACAGGTCTCATGCGCAGACTAAATAAACCCAGAAAAGGCTCGTAGGTATTTTCTTCTTTTAAGCCAAATTTGTTAATCAACATGCTAAAAAACAGAAGAATGTCAATCTTTAGATTTCTGACTATAAGCCCAACAGTTATTTTTCATATCTAGAATTCCCCTGGTAATGTAAGGAGATTAATGCAATACGCTATTCACAACATTATGACACACTCTAATTATCTCCATGGATGCCAGAAACAATTTTGACCACTGTGATAGACTGGGTACTATCCAAAAGAAACAAAACCAGTATAGACTTTAAAATATATGGGTACAAGTGCACTATACTTTGATCGCACTGACAAGAACTTGAAGGAAGCCGAGGACAGCTGGGGCTGGGGAAAGGACGATGCCAATTTAATCTTTAAGATTGACAGCTCTGTTTGGGACAAGGAAAGCTGCGCGGATGTTATTCAGCAAGGGAAAAATCACTGTGGAAGAAGAGAAGCTGTAGGAGTAATATATTAAAAATAAATATGGAACTTGAGGGCATGTTTAATGTAAAGCAAGCCAAATGCTTTGCTAAAAAATGCAGCCTTTGTACTCTTTTGAAACTATTACATGCTAAAAATGTGGCCTTTGTACTCTTTTGAAACTATTACCAGCATTTCTTTTTGCTCCCTTCAAGCTAAGTCCCTCAGCAGACATTAAAATAGTTGTAAACGGTAATTAGTATTCAGAAACACATTTTACCATGAGAAATAGAAATGTGCCCTGAGGAGCCCAGCCTCGCTGCTCTGGGACAAACTGCCCCCAGCACCAAACCTGAGCAAAGAGGCTCCTGAAGCCTTGCACCGCCATGGCTCCAGGGGCACAACGTCACACCGGTGCTGCTCCTGTACAAGTGCATTCCTGGGGAAGCCCAGGAAAGGTGCCAGCAAGTAACAGTGAAGGCTCCAGGTGGCACGGACACACAGGTCTGCAGCCCTTGTCACAGCCAGTGAGGAGCGCCGCTGAGTCTTCAGGAAACTGGGAAAAATTGAACTCGCCAACCAGTTGGAGGGATGGAGAAGCTGCGAAGCTGCTAGAAAGAGCTTCTCCCATTAAAGTGAACTTTAATGTGAATTAAAGTGAACTCTGAAAACAACTGCAATTTCCCAGGAGATCCAGCTCTGGTGTTTGCACAGGGCTGTTACTTACATGCTATTTGTAAATAATTTTGACCCAAGGCGAAACCCTTTAAGGAAGAACCAAAATTCTTCAAACCTTACACATCTCCAACAGACAGCTGACTGACAGTTCTGCATCTGCTCCTACTCAACACAAGCAATCAAGCAGACTTGATTTGGTTTCCCAACCTTCCCAGACCTGCTTTCTCATAGCACCTCATGTCCTGTTCTTCCCTCCTGCACACTGGACAAGTTCTGCTTCAAGCTGGCCACAGAAACACAGCCAGGATTTGTCCTCCAGAATTTCTACATCCAAAAATTCCAGTTATGCAACAGTTGCCGGCTTCGTATGATGACAATAAGAAGGCACCCACAGTGCAGCCTGATGCCATGCCCCTGAGGATCTCTTAAATGACTGGCTTGAATCCTACCATGCACATTTCCCTCCAGAAAGCAGAAACAGAATACTCTCAATGATTTATAGAGAGCTGTTGGAAAGCCTTTGCCAACCTCAAGAAATCAGCAAAAGTTTTACTGGGTTTAGAAGGAGGGCAAAAGAACACAGAGACTGTAGGTGTTCTTGGTTTGCTTTTTGAAGCCATTAATTCATTGAATAGCTGGCTTGTCATATAAACATCTGACATGGCTGAATGAGGCTACAAGATGCAAGGATGTACTTTCGGTCAACAGGCTATAATTTATCACCTGCAAGGAACATGAGTGTTTCCCTACATATTGAACAGGCACGGCAAACCCCCGCTGCTACAGACTTCTAAAGAAGGACCCTCACAAAGGAGGGTCTCCAGGTTTTTATATATACACATCCATCACATTAACAATGTCAGTGTCCACTGAGGTAAAAAGGAAAAGAGATGTTTCCATTTGCACAATAACATATATCTGCAGAAAAGCTTTCCCTATAAAGGGTAAGGACCACCTCTGTAGCTCTCCTTCAAAATTCCTGCTGTCTCCTACTGTAATCCCAATCTTAATCTGCAACATTTGGGCTTTACCAAAAATCTCTTTTTAAAACTAAAAACCTCCTTTGAGCCAAGAAGAGATCCCATGAGCTGGTTTCTCCCACCGATGCCCAGATAAAAGGACAACAAATAGAAATATTCAAGGTTAAATTCTGGTTTAGTATATATTTCTGTAATGTGTATATGTTATTTCTCTGATAGGGTACTATATCTCTGCTTCACAAACACCCCCCATATATGCTGTAACTGATCTAATATGCTACATTTAAGTTTAATACACACTAGTAAAAGGTACTGCCTAAAAACACAGTGTTACAGCTTTCGAAGCTATTTAAGATGCGCCTAACTTCAAAGATGTTACACACTATGGCACATTGAAATCAAACTTTCACTAATTTTTAAATGGCATTGGGATCAAGTTTTTAGTGCTCAAAGAAAGCTTTTTGTCCCCAGCATATCTCATTGCACTCAAAAATATTTATTTCAGTTCTGGAACTCTCTTTTAAACATAATTTTCCACAAATAATAATAAAAAAAATCAAGATTTAAGCGGTCCCTAAAAATTAAACATGAATGAACCTGCATCTGCTAAGTTAAGTGTTTTGATATGGGTCAGAACTGTATTTGTTATCAAAGAACAACAATCATGTCATTCTCTCCATCCATGAACTGCAAATGGCAACTGTTATCCAGGTACTGGTAACGGGTAAAAAGATTTATATCAAACCTAATCACTTTTGCAATCAATAATATTAAAAATTAAAAAAATTGTTAGTAAATTAAATGTAGATCTCTTTGTACCCTCCTTACACCTGAACACTTACCATAACAATGCACTTCAGTTCTTTACTGAAAATCCTTGTATCTCTTCAAGTTATGGAGCAAAATCCTAGAATTTTTACTCAAACAGATCATGAACTAAGTTTTGCTGGACCAAGGACTATAGATTTTGAGCTCAAACTCAGATGGGAACCTGAACAGGGAAATTCCTACTGCCGACAGATCTTTAAGTAACACCACAATTTCTGTTACAGATCTGACTTAATCTGGGTAAGTTCTCACATGCATTGCAACAGTTGTTTTTGAAGATACAAACTCAGTTGATTAGCTTTAGAAAAATCTGCATATCTTCCCCATAAACAAGTTCTCCTCTTTCATGTTGGAAGTCACCGGAGTCAAGATGAAAGCAGGTACATGAAAGCTGCAGCACGGCTGATCACCTTGCTTTCAGCTTTTCCCGGTATGGCAATTCAACAGCTCCAGATTTCATTTTCAAAAGCAGTCCTTTCGCCAAACATCAAGCACTTCTTCATGATATCGGCAAAAAAACTACTTAGAAACAGCTTACAAAGATAGGTGTGATCATATACACAATTACACCACAAGAAATTGATGAAAGTTTTGTTTTGGAAGCTGGCAAATTCATATGGATTTATCCGATCTATGCTTTGGATAAAGTCAAGCATCCCAACATATAAATTCAGAAGCTCAGTGGTCAGTGTGGTTGGAAGCCCACGCTTGTGCCAAAAGGTGACATTAGAAATGCAGCAGACATGCCATTATTTTTAGCTTTGCTCATTGATAAAAACTCCCAGTGACACAAAATACGATAACGCTGAGCTTTGCTACGTAAAACCTGATCTAAACCAAAACAGTGGGGGCTCACACAACCCAGCCTGCAGTTCCATTAATTCAGTGTAAATACCCCAATGGATCAACCTCGTCCAAAGACCTTTTTTATCTAAAAACTTGGAGACGCTGCAGTCACTGTCAGTGACTGACCTTGACACAAACATCAGTTGATTATCTGTCAGACATCCCCTTTTTGAGAAGGCAGAATCTGTTTCTTTTTCAGCAGCATATGCCTTTCCAAACCACTGTTCATTCCATCTCTCATCAGCACTGTTACTTCCTACTGTCTGCTTTTGATCTTTAAATACTAGAGAAGAAACTATTTTATCGATAACTTCCTTAATACTTTCCTGTTCCAAAAAACCCACCTCTTAAATATCCTTTCATATTTCCCATTTTCCCTAATTTGAACTTCCATGTCATTCATTGCCTCTTCTCTATTAGTTTATCGGTATTTCTGTATTCTGCCTAAGCCCTCTCATTGTTACTCCTGATAGATTTAACACTAACCTGCTATTTTACACTGAAATATCTGTTTCATCAATGCCTTCCCATTCTTCTATCCCATTTACTGTCACAAAATAGATAACAGTTTTAAAATTAAACATAAAATGTAGAAATGCTGTAGCAACTGAGAACTTCAAATCATGACTTCAGAATCACAAATACTAGAACCGGCTCTCAGCTAGAATTCACTTTAGTTTGCTTCAGAACCAGGCTGTCCAAAACTAAACTCTTAACAGCATTACCAAGCACTAGGATCAACTTTTAGTTTCATGATTCAGCTTAAATTGCTTGTAAGGGCATATAATTTTGCCAAATAAAACATAGAGTTGAAAAAAATTCAGCCAACATTCCAAGAAAATGGTTATTTTTGTTCAGTTGTGGAAAAACACCATGTCTGCTCAAGGATTACAGGCTGGGGCTGACCTGCTGGGGAGCAGCTCTGCAGAGGACCTGGGAGTTCTGGTGGACAGCAAGTTGCCCATGAGCCAGCAGCGTGCCCTTGAGGCCAAGAAGGCCAATGGGATCCTGGGGGGCATTCTGAGTGTGGCCATCAGGTCGAGGGAGGTGATCCTGCCCTCTGTTCTGCCCTGCTGAGGCCGCACCTGGAGTGCTGTGTTCCTGTTCTGGGCTCCCCAGGTCAAGAGAGACAGGGAACTGCTGGGGCAGGCTACGAAGACAGTGACAGGACTGGAGCATCTCCCTTCTGAGGGAAGGCTGAGAGAGCTGGGCATGCTCAGCCTGGAGAAGAGAAGACTGAGAGGGGACCTTATCAATGCACACAAATAGCTTAAGAGCGGGTGGCAAGAGGATGGGGCCAGGCTCTGTTCGGTGGTGCCCAGCAACAGGACAAGGGGCGCTGGGCACAAACTGCAACACAAGTTTCATCTGAATATGAGGAAAAACTAATGTACTGTGAGGGTGACAGAGCGCTGGCTGTCACAGGCTGCCCAGAGAGGCAGTGCAGTCTCCTTCTCTGGAGACATTCCAAACCCACCTGGATGTGGCTCTGTGCAACCTAGAACCTGCTGTAGCAGGGGGTTGGACTAGATGATCTCCAGAGGTCCCTTCCAACCCTGACCGTTCTGTGATTCTGTGGTAAGACAGACCTGAATCTGAAAGCACAGGGACCCATGTTACACGTTGAGTACACATCATCCCATCTCTTTCACAAATGTTTCTTTCTATGGACTGCCATATTTTTATCTAGGACTTCCTCAGCAGAAATGCACAGGCAAAGCTCATGCCAGCTGGCTGACACATCAGGAAAGCTCCTGGCCTCATGTGGGCTCACTGCACTGAGGGGTCACACACATATACACACACAGAGTAAACCTGACCTTTCCATGATACATCAAGTCTTACCACATGCTCACAAGGTGCAGGTACCAGGGAGCACCTGGGATTTGCCAAGCAAACCACACACACACTGTTCATCCTGTCCATGTGCTCAGGAAATAATGGGGCATGGCAGGAGCACCCAAAGGGCTACCATGTGTACTGAAATGGCAGGCAAATTCCTCCTGAACACAATGTCTACGCTGAAAAAACAAATGGCATATACAGCAAAAGGCTACCCCTGCAGACCCCCATGTCAAAGTCAGTTTGGTTTTGTTTCTGTTTCACATATTTTTACAATCGCTCTTTCTGAAGGCTGCTCCAAGACCTCACTGCTTTCATGTTTAAAACCTTCTTCTAATGAACAGTATTCATCTACCTCTTCCCATTTATACCTATTAGTGCTAATGAACTTACAGGGAGCACTAAGATGCCTTTCAAAGTCTTTGTTCCTTATGTCTGAGCAAACCAAACTCTCTTACTCCTTCATACTCCCCATAATCAATCATTTTCATAGCTCTGCTTTGTATCTGTGCCATTTTGATTTCATCCATCTCTAACAGGACTTGAGCTACATTTAAAAACCATCTCTGGAAATTCCTGAGTTGATAAATTTCAAGAGTGCACTTGCATATTTTTGGCGGCATCTTACTAGCAGTTGGTGTTGGTGGTTCATGGTATGTTTGAGCAGTACACACCAATATGTACTGGTCAGTCATTTCCAGACTGGTGGTAATCACTAGGGCTGGTGACCCCCACTCAGTGAAGAGTTCTTGTTATCTATCCCCAGCAACTGCAATTCAGGTTGATCTCTTCCTTTCCTGAGCTACCTGACTGGAGGATACAGAGAAGTCAAAGCCAGGCTCTTCTTGGAGTTGCACAGCAGTGGGATGAGACACAATGGACACAAGTTGGAAAGTGGGAAATTCCAATTAGATGTAAGGAATTTATCTGCCCCAAGCAGTCATAGATCTCCCTCCTTGGATGTATTCAAGACTTGACTGGACACAGCCCTGAGCAACCTGATGTAATTAGACCTGCTATTAAGTAAAGACACATCTTATACACAGGAATAATTGGGTTCAACTATATTTCTCCAATATATATTTAACAAGTAATACGTCATGGCTGTTGTGCATGTCATTGTGTGGCTGTGAATCAGAGTCATATTCAAAGAATATAAAATTACATATTCATTTTGCAGTACCTATGATGCAATGTATGAACACAGGTGCTTGCTGAGCAATGATAAATAATGAGACTGAAAGCGAGACATCTGCATTGAATAACGTAAATAATTCAACTTCTGTTTGCTCTTCAGAAGTGCTGAGGATCTACACCTTTAAGCTGCAAATGCTCTACCAGCTGTCAGGTGCATGCCTCCTCTCAACAAACTGCAGGACAGAGGCTTGAATTATTGTTGCTCAATTCATCACATTTTAGCCAGTGTGGAAGTCCATGGCCCACCCACAGTATAATAAAATTAACACCCACACACCTTTCTGTCGCAGCACTACAAAACTAGCCGGCTGCAACAAGGCTTTCCCACACAAGGTTCCAAAAGTTCATCTACTGCCCATGCTGTTTCT
>JAVJGI010000062.1:87930009-88007262 GCA_035590275.1 Ibycter americanus
TTATCCACATCAGCCAGCCCACCACCCCAGAAGCAAGCCCACAACTGTATATTATCAATGTTAATTAACCCTCTACACCTTTCACCTTAACTGTCCAGGCCATGAAGCTAACCATCCCTGAAGGCAAAGGAGCCTGGTCTTGCTACGGACTCAATAAACCCTCTGGTTTCACAGGACACAGCCAGTTTGGCTACAAAGGCTGTTCCCTGAGTGCAGGTAGGTATCATACAGAGATAACCCCAATGAGGATTCCTTCAGCTCACAATCAGTGCTGTGGGAGTCCTGGTTAGCACCAGCTGGTAGGAGGCAAAACATCTGATGGTACCTTCTCAGCTTCTTTAAGTACACTTTCAACAACTGGGAGAGCTGGCACTCATACTATGCTTTCTGCTGTAATCCGAAAACAACTCAAGCCCTTCAATACTTAACTTGACTTGCTTCTAGTCTGCTAATTTCACTTGATTCTGGCTCTTGTAAGCCCCAAGAGCGTGCACTTCTTCATATCTGAAATACAGCTATTTGAAATCAAGCTGCCAAAATAGATGTACATACATCTAACTTGAAGTAAAAGGATAACTAGCATTTTAAAAGTAAAACAAGCACAAGACAGGCAGCATTTTCCTGCTGACAAGTGCGTAAGACAATGTAAAAAATGTAGCAGGCATGCACTTTTGAAATGCAGGTGGGCTTTTGTTGCTGGCAGCGCAACAAGAGCCGTAGTTCCAGATGTGGGGAAATTGACCCCTGCAAGAAAGGGATTTGCAGTGCTACAGCTCAGAGGAAGCCTGGAGCAAACTGGCACCATCTAGAAAGCTGGAAGACAGCCAGACAAATTATGGCCCAGGCTCTTTGGAGCCCTGTCTGAAATCAATGCTGCTCTCCCCTTCGGTGGGAACTGCACAGGAAAAGGATGAATGGGAGAGGGTGGATGACGGGTATAGCCTTCATTGCGCATGCAAAAGAGTACAAATTACAATCCCTTGAGCATATGGAGGCAAAGCAAGGTTCACAATGCCCTATTATATTAAGCCACATTATGAAAATGACTGTTTACATTAGTTCATTAATGTTTGTACAAGGATGTGAACATGCAAAGTGGTTAAGTATCAGCACAGGCATCAGCGTGGTGTCTCAACTTTGACGTGTTCATGAGTGTTGTAACACAAGAAAATACACATTAACTATTACAATTATGGCCCACAAAAGTTGGTGCTTAGCATGTTGCCCCTCTAAACCATTTCTGACCATTGAAACTTAGAACATGATATCATTAGTGGATATGGTTAACCTGAGCAATTTATTTCTTCCAAAGGACAAAATGTGTGTGATCATCAATAAATTAACAAATTGAACCCACTAAACTAGCACATTTGGCACTGCAAAGTGAAAGGGAGGTAATTTCTCAGCTTTCTACTTTTTCTTCTAATTTTTTAGTTCTTTCATAACTGTAGCAGACCTCAGATCAACATAAGGTTTTAGGAGGAAGTGCCAAGACCTATTGCCTAAAGCAACAGGCCAACATCTCAGAAAGTCCGTTTTGTTTGAATACCAGCTAGAGCAGTAAACGTTATAAACAGAAGGAATACACACCCTCAGCTCTGCTGGATGAAAGCGTGAAAGCAAGGGGGACTGCAAACAGGTCTCTCCCCCAGCCTCCATGCCCTTGCAGGGCAGGTCCGTTTCTCCAGATGGGCTCTGGCTGAGCAATACCTGCTCATTTCCAGCATCAAAGCAAATGCCACAAAGTCTGCCTTGATGCACTTTCATATATCTGTGTCTCCCATCCTGAAAGGTTGGCTGTGCCTCTCTGCCTCTCCCAGCAGCAGAGGCAGTGCTCATTGTGTGCACTTGTCAGCTCTGCTCCACCAGCCTCTCTTCAGCAGGCTTCCCCAGTGGTGCTCGGAAAGGGCAGCCCTCCCTGTGCCCCAAAGGCATCCACAGAAAGGGGGGCACAGGGTCCGAGCCAGGCTTCCCCCCTGCTTCTTAGCTACAGCCTGCTAAAGGAGCACATGGCCTGCAGCAGGAGGGAAACTGTTAAACTTCAGGCAGGTTAATAATAAAACCCCTTGAAGAGTGGTGTTGGGACCAATCTCACTTAATACTAGCGTTAATGACATTGGTACAAAAATATAAAAGCAAACAAATAAATTTCCTGAGACCTAAATGTCTGGAGGCCTTGTCAACAGAAGGAGGGCTGAGGGATCACACAGCAAGAGCTGGATTATCTGGAGGGGTAATAGAAATGGGATGCAATTTAATAGCAGTGTGCAAGGTCAGAAGCTTTGGAACTAATAACAAGACTTTCTGCTATAAACTATGAGGCTGTCAGCTGGAGGAGCTACGTAGGGAGAAGTATATCTGTAGAATATGGGACAAATCATCAGGCACAAAAAGAGTAAAACCATCAGGTGATGTATCCTCAGAAGAGTAAAGGAAGATTAATTCCCATGATAAAGGCCCCTGTGAGAGCTCCTCCTTTGAAATACTATGTACAATGCCAGCCATATTCCAGGAGTCCTTCCAACCACAACAGGCCCAGAACTACACTTCAAAATTATCAAGATAACATTCTGATGCAACAGGACTAAACAACCTCACCTTTTACCCTAACAGCACCAGGACAGGGAGGATAGTATTCCTGTCTGGTCATTTACCAGGCAAATTAAAGAGTTCAAAGGGGGTTTTAAGCTAGAAGGCACATGGGTATAAATTTTAGAAGAAAATAAGAAAAAACATGTCTAGCAGCAAAATTCTGGAAGTGCCTCCCCATCAGAGTCCCATCATCTTAGATGGGTTTTGAAAAGCTCATAGAAAGATGAAGGTCAGGGGAGTAAACTTAATGAAACAGGACTGGATTTACAGTAGAAAAACCACTACCTGTATGCTACATATTAACATCATATTGTTATCCAACGCTTTTCTCTGTGTTTCTCTGCAGCAAACATCCACAAAATTTGTTGGGTGTTGGTTTTTTTTTTTTTTTTTAGCATTTCTGAATAGCAGTGGCAAGGTTTTTCCCCTCCATTTCTGGCAGAGGTGCCAATAGCTTTTTTGCTTTTCACACTAACACTGTAACGGTGCCTCTCTGAAACACCTGAAGGTATGCCTGACAGCTTGTCTCCTGCTATGTCCCACAGAAGCTCTCTGCAACACAGAAAAGTAGGATGTGCCCATTCTGCTTTGCTCCAGCTGCCTCCTCTCAGCTGACTGTTATTATTTTTGAAATTTCTGAAACAGTATGGTGTATTCCTTCAAATCTGTGCTGTCACACTTCCCTAGCCTACAAATAATGCAATGTGCCACCTGGAAGAAATACATCATTTGCACTGCTCTCTCCATCTAGGTGCTGTTGGAGACACATCCCTTCCCATCAAATAACACTTCTTGTAGAGCAACCCTGTCCTCAGCCTTGCACCATGATAATTGCTGAAGGATTATGCCTCACAATCAGAGAGAAAAAGCCTGCAAAATACAAATCAGGCTGTTAAAAAATCTCAGCCCTGTGAAAGACAAAAACCAGCGACAAGAAAAGGAGGCTTGACAAATCGTATAAATAAGGCAGCAGCAAACTTCCTGAGGAAGGAGTTAAAGCAAGTAAAGAAAGAGTAGAAGAGAAGAACATTCCTGATCTCAAGCTCTAAAAGCACCAGAGACACACACAGCTCCTCAGATCTCTACCCGTGCCTGAAAGTGATTTCAGGAAGCTAGAAACATCTCACTAACGGTGCTAAGGAAAGTGGAAATTTATTCTGTGTTTTCCTTGACAAGACCCATGCACTACAGAAACAGCTGCTGGAGGAGGACAGCCAATAGCTCAGAGCTCCAGCTTGGACAGTTAGTAGAAAGAGCAGAAAAATAGTTAAATGGGCAGCAAATGAAGGTTTTCCCTCAGAGGGATGTGTCCTCAGCCCCCAAATAATCAAATAGCAAAGGCATTTCTCGAGAGAGCTGTTTGCTGTTGAAAATTTTAATTTAATCAGATTAGGTTTGGTAAATATTTAAACAGAAAAAACAAGAGCGTTCTCATTTCTTTGGATAATACTAAACCTGAAATGTTTCTATGCCCCTAAACCAGAATATCACAGAATGCTAATTTTGCCAGACTTTGCCTCAAACTAGAAAGACAGAAAATTTCAAAATGTCCAGCTCTCCTGGGGAATGGAAATCCCAGTTTCCAGTCCGCTCTCTCAAGCGTCACTGACAAAATCAGACTTTGGATTGTCCCCACACCTAAGATTTCTCTAAGTAGGCTCACAACATTTCTGTCTTTCACTGAGAAGATTTATGCATTTATTATATAACTAATAGCAGCCACTGACCTCTTCTGTTGCACTTTAGCAGGACAGCACTATTCTGCAGCCTGGAAACAAATGGTCCCTTCTTATATGTTAGGTGCCATCTGCTAAGCCTTGAATGTAAATGAACAGAAAGACATTTGCAGAACACAACCCACAGGCAGGATCAATTCCTCCTGACACTGTATCTATTACTCAGGCTTCCCTTCGCTTTCCTAACAGCATCAGACTCCAACCCAGTGCCCAAAGCTGCATCTAGTTGTAATTAAAACAAGCAAAGGTTTGAGTTCTCATTTCCTTTGATAAAGCAACAAAGGTCTTTTTCACCTGCTGTAGGAGAACCACTTGAAAATTCCAAAAGCCTTGAAATTTTCAATATAAACAAGCTCCAAAGAAAGTTCAAGAGAAACAATTTCCCTACTTCTTTAAGGTTTCCATGTTAAAATCAGTCTTTCACAATGACTGCACATTAGAAAACCGAAACTGTTGCCAACATGAACACTACACTTAGATCACAATATGAATTAATGAGCTTGCTTTTCACCTTCATCTTCCCCTTCTTCAGTGCTTTCCTCCCCCTCCCAAATAAATGATCCGTGTTCCTAATAAAGTGCTTGAAAGGAAGGCTGGGAAATTTAATAATAAAAAGCTCTCTGAAATTAAGTTTCTGGCAGTGCTTTAAAAAAGGAAATGTTATTACTTGGTCCTTTGCTTTTCCCCAAAGCAAATTTCAGTCCTTTGAGGACAGCACAAATATAAAGCAGATAATTTACAAACCTTTTATTCGGCAATTTGCCTGGTCCAAATAAGCAACTATAATAGAAACTGCCAACTGAGTTTTTTAAAGATTCTAGTATATGAAGAGAAACAACATATTGCAGAAGAAGAAAGTCTCTGTCTAAACTATCAAATAATAGACTTTCAAGAGGGAGCAAATTGTTGAACATGTTAATTTTCAGAGGAAATAGAAGGGAGCATTAAGAACTGAAAACCCAACGATAATTGCTGGAGTTCTTATCATATAATAAGTTTCCTAGCTTAGCTCTTTTGCATTTGCTGTACTGAAGATGACAAGGGGGAAAATACCAAGAGTTTGCCTTAGACTGCTTAAGTCCAGAACCACAAATCAGCCAATATTTGGTGAAGCAAACCTAGATCTTGCTTCTGCTCATGTCTTATCAAAAAGTTATCAAAATACTCTTGACAATGCAGAAAAGTAAAAATGTCAATTAAATTGTGAAAACTTTAACAGGAAAACAAAAGCAAGGCTAATTCCTTGATTTTGCAACAGCTACAGTGTCTTAGGCTGTTTCTTACATAGCTCTCAAAGAATGGTGTACACAAATCAAGCTCCATTGAATTCTCTAGGAATTTTCCTTTTGCATCCACTGAGTGAGGATTGAGCTATAATGCAATACATAATTTTGTAGAATTATTTTTCAAGGGACCTACAGGCTAGATTTTCACATCCGCCCTCGTAGTTAATAGTCCTACCACTTTGCATCACCATAAAAGAGCATAATTTTGCAAGATTCATGATTTATTCCTAATTTCTAGTGACTATTTTGGACTACTTACCACTCACCACCAAAAAGAAAAATTATTTTGTGCTCTGTCCCTCTACAGCTCACATGCCTCAGACAGATGGTTGATTCCACTAGCCAAGTCAAAAGAAATAAAAGGCAGAAGTTTGTGGGAAAGCATCTTCCTGTGTAAAAATACTAGGATTTTTAAGCTGGTTTGTTTTCAATACCACCGTGAAGCATCTTTGTAGAATGAAAGTTTTTTATTTTGGATTACTTTGTTACTCAAGGTGCATTGGCCACCTGAGGCATGCCTGATTGTCTTTCCAGGAACACTGCCATTTGTCACTGTGCGCAAATGCTGATTTCAGTATTTGCATAATATCCCATCCTTCTCCTCTCTTTTTGTTATAAACATCTTTCTTCTTCTAAAATATAGCATGATACTTCAGAAAAACAGATGGGAAAAGATGTATTCACAAAGCTTAAAAACAAACCGAAAACAAAAAGCCCACTTGGAGACAGGACCCTCGATTCAGAGATATTCAGAACCAGAGGTTTGGCTCATGACAGCCTACGTCACATGGATCCAGAAAGATTTGAAATATTTGGACACTGCTCTTTGATTAGGATAAAAATCATGTAGACACATGCTCTGGTTTGATGAGTGAAATGGAACTGCCATTAGTCAAGAGTACCTTGCACACCTTTCTGTTTTGGGTTCAACGTCCACAAGCTTTGTTGAACTTGGCTGTTTCTACACTTTACTCTAAAAAGTCTCCCCAGTCATCAACCTAACACCTTCCACAAGCAATGAGCTTCTTCCCAGACAGAAGCTGAGAAACAGGATGTCAGCTCAACCCTGCACAAGTATGTGCAATCCAGTCAGACAACGTGTTCAACCTACACAGCCTCACGTGGACCAGGCATAAACGGATGCAAGCAGGTGACTGTGTGAGTTGAACATCAAACACAGGATTGTCCTTCTTTGTAAAACAATGCCACCAAAGCAATGACTTCCGTATCAAAAAGGCAGTAAATGATTCCTCTGAGCTTTGAAACCCTTTGGGTTTTTCTGTCAGTAGCAGCCTTCCATGAGACTGAAGGACGGTTGTAGGATGTATAAAAAGTTAGTGACTCCCTCCCTTCTCTCACACCATGAAAGGTTGGCTTTTTAATCATACTATAACTTCCAGTAGGAACATGCAAAAACATGTAGCACAGCATTTACTACAAGTAAAAATTCAACCCCTTTCCAGCAGAGTTGCATAGTGCAGTCAACAAGTCACTTTCAGCCTGCAAAATCTCTATGTGTGGTTCCTAACAGAATTCATCAACACAGCAGTTGCCAGCAGCCAACACAGAGATGGTTTCAGCTGTTGACGGAGCAGGAATGAGCATCCAGGACCCAAAGACACAAGACATCCAGAACAGCCTGCCCCAGTCCTTCCCATCGCTCTGCCCAGCCACAGGAGGCCACTGCAAGATCTGACAGCCCAGGGCCTAAAGAGAAGAACGATACAGCTGTGTGCACACCAGCAGGTACAAATTCAGGAAAAGGAGAAGCTAAATGTCCTTTCATGACTTGGCAAAAACTGTTTCCCCCTTCTGATCAGGGAATTTGGGGACTTAAAAGACCCTATCCTCCATATCACCTTGTGGTGGCACATTGCGCGTCTCTGCCACCCTCCTACGTAGATCAGAGTTGTGTAATCACACCTAAAGCAGAAGCTTGGTCCACTGTACTACTGTAAAACTCATTACATAACACTTCTACTATTAATTAACCAGTTTATGTATACAGTGAATTTAATCCAAGTCACACAGCAGACCTTTCTATAACCCAATTAAGTCACAGAATATTCATAAAGTCATACAGATACGTCCAGAGATTATGCCCACCAGAGCACAAGACTGGCTCAGGAAAATACTTTCAACAGAGTGAATACATGGGGTGACATCTTCAGCTGGGGTAAGTTAGTGTTCCTCACCTAATGCCAGTAGTAAAATCCTTCAGTGTATAGTAACTGAGCATTTGGGCCTCTGGATTCTGCACAGGGTTATGATATTAACGTAAATACCATGGTTAGCTTCCTTGTAAAATAAAAATGGGCTGAGAAATGTCAGGATTGGATTTGGACTTTCAAGCTGAAAACCAACCCTTTAGGTCTTATGCAAGTTTACATTTGGACAGATCAAAATTTTGAAATCTATGCTAATAACACCTTGGTGTATACAGGCAGAGAGCTTGTAAGATGATTCATTTTTGACTGCGAATAGTTGGGAAGAAGTATATATGTATCAGAACCAGACATCTCTGACATCCATTTTGCAATTTGCATGTTCCTTATCCAACAACAGCAAAGCATTCAGATGGATCAAAGGTAACATATTCCGACCTGTTTTTCACATGCTGACAAAATTCTACTGGAAATTGTATTTTTAATGTGGCCAGGATTTTTAAAAGTCTATGAATAATTTCTAAACAGCTTCTTCCAAATGTAGAAGGAATGATGGATGAACAGTTATTCTTCAACCACTCCTTTAAAGAAAATTCAAGGTTGAGACTATACAAGTGAAACTTTGAAATACAGATCTTAAAAAATTTAAGGTATATATATGTACCAGAATTTAGGATTTAAATACAAGTATCCCATCAACCTTAACTACCAGATCACGTATTTCATGTAATCATTAATGCAAATCAGTACCTGTTTTATTCTTTTACTTCAACTGTAAATCTTTTAATCACAGTCTGTACACAAAGTTTAGCAATGAAATACCTACAACTAATGTTACTGAAATATTCCATATAATCATGGTTGTACCTTGATTTATCTCTCACGTACAGTTACAAAAAATACACAGAAAAGATTTTATCTGTAGAGCCATCTCCAATAGTAATGTTAAACGAAGAAATCTATGAAGGCTTACAGAAACCTCCTTTCCCCCCACAGGAACTGCCGGAGACCTGCCAGATAACCTTTAAGAATAAGATTTTTGCATGTAGATTTCTGATTCAGCTGCAGATAAATTGCTACAACACATTGCAAGACAAGTCCCTATGCTCAGAGAACTAGAGGAGGCTTAGAAACAAAACATCAACCCCGTGCTAAGCATTTAAGTGTAGAATGGTTAAAAAAGTATTATCTTCTCCCTCATGAGAGCAACAAGGCAAGGTCCTTCCATGCCAGCACTGCTGGCATATTTAGGTCTGCGGTGGGGCTGGAGGTATCCAGGTCTCGCTTGCTCCTACAAATGCCTCTTTCAGCAAGATCAGTTAGCACAGGCTGTAGCTGTCCTATCTCGCAAGCCACGTAAAGCATTTTCAAAATTTTGTGCCTCTTAAAAAGAAGACACACACTTTCTGCTTTAGCTTAATTAACGCAGCTCCCTCTGACAAGAGGTTGGGTTTATGCCTTTAAAGGGTTAAATTATGCCACATAATAAAATTAAGTTTTGCTCTGGACAGACACACCTAAAGCTGTTTTTTCCTCATGAATGGGAATTGTATGTTTATACCAAGAGCAGAAAGAGCTCAGTGAAAACTAACAAAGTGTGTATAAACCTTGGATGAACTAGAAAAGCCAGAATCCATAAGGAAATCTGTGTAAGGATACCCAAGTGGAGAATCTTATCCTGAATGGTGCTACTTTTCAGAGGTGAAAGGGGAGTAGAGAGAGCTTTATTCCTGTACATCTTATTCACACTTGGTGTAAAGTGGGCTAAAAAAAAAAAAACAAAACAACAACAATAACAAAAACACCAAAACAAAACAAAAAAAAACAACAACAAAAAAAAAACAATACAAAAACAACAAAAAAAAAAAAACACCAAAAAAAAAACCCCAAAAAAACCAAAAAAAAACCCCAAAAAAACCCGTGTAGCTTATGGATCCACTACTGAGCTGAGCAGCCCGTGATGGGAGAAGAGCTGCTCTGCTCCTGAGAAGGAATCATTCACAGCTTTTAGCACCGGGGGGAAATGCAGAATTTATGCCACCTTCCTGTGAGGTGATTAACAGGGACCTTCAGCCTTACACAGCTCATTTTTCTCTCCTTAAAATGTCAGAAAATGGCCTTCCCTAGATTCAGAGTGAATCCTGAAGTCAATACCAAATACAAATTCAGGCATCATACACTGCAGCCTGTATTTCTGGAGCCTGCTTCTGGTGTGCTTCCCAGGACTGACAGGAAGGCTTTGGCCGAGGAGGAGGAGCCGGATCTGGCCTTTCATTACCACCAGGCTGCATTTCTCCAGAAGAGACACGCCACCCTGCCATACATCACCTGCTCTGACAACAGCAAAGTAGTCTGAGGGAAGTGGTACTTGCTCTTACAGCATCATTTGAAGAATTGCCAACAGAAGGCAGGCAAGGCAACGCACTGAGGGCATGGAAACACCCACCAAGATACAGTTTTGATGTCTCTGAAGCGACAGACCCACCGCACAGCGGGCTGCACACCCCAGTGCCAGGGAGAGCTGCCTCCTGGGTCTTTGTGTGTGTTAGTGCCACTGCGCGGGGGCGGCTCGCCGCAGCTCATCACCCCTCCAGCCACTGCACCCTCCCTTTCAGTATTCTTGTCTTACAGGATTACATTGAAATTACAGACCTCAAACCAACCTGGAAAGTTAAATCTTCTGGAGAGTGAGTGTAAATTGGATTACCCGTAACTCCTAGTTCTCGCCCAGCTGCACCACCACGGCTCCTCTGACCTCTGCAGAGGAAGACAAATCACACAGGCAGAACAATAAAGGGGTGTTATTTTGGGGGTGGGGGTGGGGGGGTGTCCCAGGAGAAAGGAAGACAGCGGTAAAAGACACTACTTGTTAATGTTTTTATCCTGCGTGTTCACTTCTCTCTCTCTGGCTTGTGGCATTTCACCGCTGCTGCTGACTGACCACATTTCGCCACAGAGGGGACAGCACATGCAAGCAGCTCCAGCAAAGACCACCCTCCCCTTGGACACTCACACCCCTCACTCAGCTCAGTAGGGCTCTCCTCCCCAGCACCAGTTCTCACCCATGTCCCCATCCTGCAGCAGGAGCAGTCCAGCCCAAGCCCTTCATCTGCGGTGCGGTAAAAATCGGTGCTGCTCATGCTGCTGCTGTCACCAGGCAGCTCTACCTGGGAGCTTTCACACCATACTGATTGGAGTTTTCCTTGCCTTCCCAGCCCCTCAGACGCCAGCACCTCAGAGGATTATAGTTCTGCTAGTTCAAGCAATAATGGCGAGTTTCTGGATAAGCAGAACTGTAATACTTCAGAGTGAAAGAAGAGATTTTTAAACAGAAAGTGACTTCACCTGACTGCTTTGAGATAGATGGTATAGCCTTGTGCTGTCAGTTCCTACACTGATACCTACAGGGAAAAACACCTCTTACAGTCCTTTGAGAGAGACCCACAGTGACCACCGGGGAATGGTTGGAGTTAAACACTCCTAATTCCCCTTTGGTTCTGCATTTCAGGCTTCAGAAATGTTTGGGCTGGCCAGTTCGAGATGGACCTTAAACCAAAGTCTGGACCAAGTCCAAGACAAGAGTAAAGCTAATAAAAAAACTGGGGTCCTTGGAGTTTAGTGTTCAAAATATCCTAAAACATCCTAGTTGTGGTACTGGGCCTACAGACACATAACCCTAAGAAACTGTGATGTCTTCATTAGATGCAATCCTACAGCAACTAAAGCTTTTCTCATCTGCATTTCAGTCAATATTTCTTTAAAATCTTTATACCCACATATAAAGTGGGGCCACTGTTTCAGAACTGCATCTGTCTTGTACACTAACCAGCATTAAAGGCTTCTGTCCACAGAGGGAAAAAGAAGAAAAAAAAAAGACAAAAGTAGCAGTAAAAATATTTTCTGTCAATACAAACAGTTTAGGTAATGGACCAGACTCATTTCTGCCAGACGATGGAAGATGCCCCTCTGATTAGATTTCAGTGTAGTAGGAAGTAAAGAATTAGATGATGAGACAGCATCTCCCACTCTGGGCAGACTGTTTGAAATGTTTTAACTGGTTTTTAAACATAGCTTGATTATAAAGAAACTTGTTTTTCATTTTTTAAAACAACCTAGTTAACTTCTAAGTGCAACTGAATTCCCCATTCATTCCAGCACTTATAAAACATTTCTTTATCTTAATACACACCATCATGCTGTGATAAGCGTAATTTCCTATGTATTAGTGTTTATTTATATTTAATGCATATTTATCTTAAACTCCTCCCTCCCTTCTGATGAGTAAATTTTCTTTATAGTTATGTGAACATCTTTTATATTACAGAGCATCTACATGTAAATTATTTTGTTCTCAAAACGTAAATAAAAATATTAGCCTTGTTTTTGTGAAGATCACTACAATGAACTTGAATCTGATGAAGAATGAAGAATGAGTCGTAGTGTGTATCCTTCTTGAATTCTATATGAGGTGTCAAAACTCTGATTCTTTAGCTCAGCTGGCTTAAAAAGAAAAAAGAGAAAGAAAAAAAAAGGGAAAAAAACCAACCACATTTTTTTTATTCATTCTCTTCTGTATGTGTAACCCAAGATGGCATTCTGTCAGGCAGAGACAGCTGGCAGCAAGGTTGCCTGTCTCTGTTTTGCAGTTATTTGTAGTTGCCAGCTATTTGGAACAGTCCCCAATCTTGTCTCACAGCAAGTCAGGTTGTGTACCCTGTTGGCATGAAGCCACAGCCATCATGGCAGACTGTAAAAGACTCTGAAGAAGCAACAGATTTCCACAGAAATAAATAAATAAAGAAAGAAGACACCAGACTGTGAAGCATTAAAAAAAAAAAGAAGTTTAAGGTACTCACAACAAAAACCTCTCCAGGGAGTTATTTCTCTACCTCTGGAATTCAGTGTCATCTGGTTTGGGATCATCTGTCCTTTCGGTGCAAGTGTTACCAGCCTGCAGCTGGGAAAGCTGCCTAATCCTATCCTCCCGATTACATTAAGAGAATTTATAGCAGGTCCTTGAGCTGTTACCCAGTTCTAGCCAGGTAACTTTTAAATAGTAACTTCTTTAGGACACTCAAAACTGCACAGGACTCTGAATGAGTGAAAATAATTTTGAAGTAATGCAGTTTCAAGGGAACAATTTCAACTAATCTTATACTCTGCTGAACTCCTGATTAGCTTTTACTGTATTAACACGTAGTAAGGAGATGCAGCAATTACTATATGCATACTGATTAATCAGCCTATTTTGCAACAGTTGGGGTGATGCAAATGTAACTTAATGAAAATATAAGTTCTGCAGCCAAAGGGAGCCCTGGCACACCCGTACCACCAAGGGAGGAACTCGGGCACACCAGGCAGCACCTACCTTACCACCACCAAGCCAAATCGCAGAGACTCTTCACAGAGACTGCAGAGACATTCATGGTGGGTCTTCAACACCTGCTGCACCAATGTGTGTGCGCAGAAACATTCAGTAGGAACAGGGAAAGAAACCCTGTACTTTAGCATCATAGATTTAATAACCACTTTACGCATTAGTGGCAAAGCCACAAACATTTTGAGCAGTCCTTCACCAAAATACCGAAATTATCAAAGCAGAGGTAGGAATTACGCAGCCACTGAAGGGACAGCAGTCATTCAGAAATCACGGGAAACAGAGGGCAGAGAGCCATGAGAACTGCAGTGCTGACAGATAATGAAGAGAGAACTCAAAGTTAAAAAAAATTCAAATTCCAGTCCTCATATTTGCCCATGTTTTGAGCAGCAGCTGCTGACACTCACTTGCAACACAGGGGAAGGTTATTTTTTAACAAGAAACTTCCAAGACTATGTAACTGTTCCTAGAAACTTTTGCTATTTTGCAATATATAATTCAGAATTACAAATCAGATTTGCCATTGGTGCCCTGGATTGTTGTTTTCATGGGCTGTCAAACTGTCTGCATCTGTACCTTTACTTACTGATTTACTTGTCACCTGTCTGAAAAGAAAACAGCTTTAAAACTTCGATTTAACAGAGAGAGTAAAAGGAAACATAAAAAAGCACATTATGAAAATGCCTTATAAAGCATCTGTTATAAATCCCTTCTTTCGTTTATTGCTTAAGGGATGGCAGCAAGTGTCACATGTTCTGAAGCTGGTGGAGAATCACTTCTTTACTGCAAAGCTTACCAGCAATGTCAGATCCAAACACGGGCATGGTTCATTAGTTATTTAGTCATTCTGAAATCCCCAAACTTGGACTTAGTCTAAGAACGAGAGTAATGGGCAGAGACATGACAAAGACATTATCGTTCATTTGAGAAAATGCTTTGAACTGGAGGCAGAATCTCAAAGCTAGATCGTGGCTTTGGTACCTAATAACTGCTCCAATGTTAAAATGTTAGTTGAGACTGTTTGTTAACTGGTTTTGGTTGGGCTCCTCTTATGCCTTTTTACTGATCCTTTCTTTTCTGCCATGAGATTAGGGTGAGATAGGGACATGATTTGTACAGTACACTACTCTCTCCCCACTTTGGGGATGCTGCAGAATGAATATTTGTGGATTCTGAAAGCATCAGCTGTAACTCAGAGTGGCAGAATTAGCATGTAAGACCACCTCAGTTTGTAAGTATTTCACTACCACAGTGTCAGCTTCAGTCTGCAGGTATTAGCTCCTTTGCTACAGATAATAATAGTAAATTTCAACTCTTTTCAGCCATTACATTTCCAAGATAATTCTTGAAATCCTCCCTATGTTGATGGCCATTTTCAGAGACCATAGGACAGGGAGCATTTCTTCTAAACAAGGAGACCTCTTCCATAAATCTCCCTCTGCCCATCAATCTGAAACAGTGCTGCACACCTGCCTGGCCTTTCCCTTCTTTCTCATCTCCTTCCCTTTCACCCAACAAAAAGTCCAATCTGCACTACAAGAACTAATTTTGGTAACTGAACTTTTAAGCTATTTGTAGCACTAAAGCCAGACTATACAGAGTGTCCTACAAAACTTCCAAAATCATTTCTTCCTTGCCCTCAACCAAGCTACAGAGAGGAGTCTAAGGCAGATTGCAGGTATTTTCTTTTTTCACATGAATTATTACCAATGTTTAAATTGCACATCACGTTCTCATTACCACAGGCAATATTTTAGCAGCTCTAGTTGTTTCCTGGTCATGCTTTTTTAGAACATAACACCCCTGTGGTACTTCACAAGTGGCTCTGCAGTTTCAGCTGAATTTTGCACATGCATCCTGCAAAGGCAATTGCAGACAGTGCATACGGGACACCCTAAACAACACTGCGCAGCAACACTCCCACATAGCAAGTGAGAAAGGCCAGATGCATCTCTAACTTCCAATGTGCAACTGAAGGATCCTGTTTAACTTTGAGGTTTTACATCGTTTTCACTATACTGTGCATCTTTAAACTTTATAATACTTAACAGCATTCTGGCTCCAGAAATCTTAAAGGATTACTAAATGCTGCTGTGATGCTACCTTGCCTAAATTGAAGAGAGCAGTTTTTCAAGTTTTCTAACTTATCACACTCAGGACAGATATAATCATAGTTACCAAAAGATATAACATGACACAAAATGAGTCACCCCTTAGTCATAGACTGCTTGACACTTACAAAATTGGCCTGATTTAAAAGGAAAAAAGATATTACCATGAAGGTAATTAAGTTTACAGAGTGATTAGCCGAGGGTTCACTGAAGAATGGTAATACACTCATTAATTCCTAACATGGCAAAATAGTCAAGGCACAGAACACAGTCCCAAAATCCTCTGCACCCCATCTCTATTTAAACTGCTCAATGTTTCTTAGTTGCCTAACTGCCCAGGCTTCAACACACTCCTTGCTTCAAAACCCAGAAGGGGACTGGGGCATTACACAGTTTCACCTTCACCTGGCCTGGCTGGAAGCTGTACCGGGGGCAATCTTGCCACTGGAACTTTTTGACAAGTTCCCAGAAAGGTTGCAGGAAACATCCTGGATTCATTTCAAAGAGCAGACAGCATATGGTAGGACTGCCCCAGCACAGGTCTTCTCAGCTGTTCTATGTCTGTGTATGCACTTCTGATGCCAGACCAGGATCCAATTTGCCTGCTTCCCAAAAGGTTATGGAGAAACAGCAGCTGCAGTAACACTATGCTTAAGTAATCAAACAGATCATACATTTTTGACATTTTCCTTGAAAAGGAAACAAGTGAAGAAAGCTATTAAAAATTGCAATGATTTTTCTATGAGTAACAAAACCGAGATTCCTGTTGTTTGGCTATTGATTTGTAACGGGTCACTTAGACAAGATTTTCAAGCTGTCCTCTGAATCATAAAGGCCAAAAATTTGCATCAAGCAAGAAACATAAATAAAGTTAGTTGTACTTGCCTGTCAGCGGGCATGAGACAATCCTTAGCTCTATATTTTATTACTACTGCACAGGGATCAGCTACACGCATTTCTCTCATAGCTCTTGAGCGCGTGTCCCACATGGCTCACCCAAGACAAAGGTCCAATAAACTGGGCACTAAATATCTGAGATTTGTCAATAACCACAGAATTGGCAAAAATGACACTTTATTGCAGCTGTCTGACACTTGTAACCTCAGAGACGGAGCGCAAATTGCTGAAAACACCAGAGTGATGAGCAGGGCATGAAGAAAACATTTTATTTGGCCAGCCTCTGTGGAAGGGCAAAAATAAACCAGTAAATGGGGAAAGATCTTCACCCGATGAATAGTTACCTCCTGGTCCTGAACCAGTCCACAAGCTGGTCTAGCTTTATTGCATAATCACAGAAAATAATCAGACATATAGACAAAAGTTTGGTCACTGTTTTGGTAAAGGGTTTAAAATGGTCTTAGATCATGTTTTTTCCCCAATATTCATTAATGCTCTACCTGTCTTAAAAAATGAATACAAAAACACGGAAATGATCCCCAGAGAGAGTTCACAGAACTGAAGTGATGGTGCCCTCCCCCTCACCAAAATACAAGATTTCAGCTGCTGTACCAAAGCATTCACTATGACAGTACAACACTTCCCATGGTAAAAACATGTCTTTCCCTGGGTTGAGTTCACTCCATGTGTGCTAAAAACTATGCCCTAAACTCTATTTAAATATAGTACCAAAGTAAAAACCAATTGTGAAAGTTTTTAAATAAAATGGAATGAAATAATATAACAAAATCTTGCAGCAAATCTGCTCCCTGCCTGCACACAGTCAGATCTGCTGATTGAGGAGCAAACCAAAGCTTTTACTTCTATCAGCAAACCTTAACCCATGAGTGCAGTTATTCTGCCACTTTTCGTAACGATAGCTTTTTAACGAAGTGCTGGCTGAGGCCCCTCACTGCGGTCTTGCCAGCAAAGCCATTCTGCTTGCCGTGTCCTGGAAGTGTGCAAGGGACATGGCACAGGGATATCCATGTACAACAGCCACCACCTCCCCGCTCCTGTTGCACGCACACCTGGTTGAGCTTGCTGTGTGTGCTGCAGGTGTGATGTGCAGGAATGAGCAACCCCATTTACACACACACTTTTATTCTGGATAAGTCACAAATCAACTCTCTGGCAAGCATGGATATTGAGACTTTGCACTGAAACTTTGGCTGGCCCTCAAAGCAACAAACAGGTTAGAATGCCACATGTTCCTATTTGTGACTTGATACATATTTTAAAGCACTTCTGCATTTCAAAAAGTAGTTACAGAAATCTTTTGTTCTGAAGTATTTCAAATACTAGCATAAAAGAGAATCTAAAAATGCAGAAGGCTATCTGCTGGTTTAAATAATTCCTAAAAATTACAAGACTCTATATCCTAGTTTTGGCTGGGATAGAGTTAATTTTCTTCTTAGTAGCTGGTACAGGGCTGTGTTTTGGATTTAGTAGGAGAATAATGTTGATAACATACTGATGTTCTAGTTGTTGCTAAGTAGTGCTTACTCTAAATCCAGAACTGCCCAGTTTCCCAAGCTCTGCCAGCGAGCAGGTGCACAAGAAGCCAGGAGGGAGCAGGGCCAGGACACCTGACCCGAACTAGCCGAAGGGATGTTCCATACCACAGAACGTCGTGCTCAGTATATAAACTGGGGGGAGCTGGCTGGGGGCTGCCGATCACTGCCTGGGGACTGGCTGGGCATCAGTCAGTGAGCAACTGTATTGTGCATCACTTGGGTTTCTTCATTTGTTTGGGGGTTTTTCCCCCCTTGGGTTTTATTCCTTTATAATTATTACTATTGTTGTTGGTGGTGGTATTATTATTATTACATTTCAATTATTATATTGTTCTTATCTCAACCCACGAGTTTTACTTTTTTCTGATTCTCCTCCCTATCCCGCTGGGGGCAAGGGGCAAGGGAGGGAGGGAGTGGCTGTGGTACTTAGTTGCCAGGCTGGAGTTAAACCATGACACTGTTAGGTATATCTGTCACAAAACTAATGGATCTGTAGTAGTATTTATACTCTAAATTTAAAAATTCCTTAATTGCCCATAGATTTTCTGTACATTCCACAGTGTGTGTTAAAAAAATAAATGGAGTTCAAACCACTTGCTATTATAGCCTTATTAAGTAAAGAGATTGACAATGAAATATAATATACTTCAAGTGTTCATCTTATGATCAGATATTGCCTGTTAGGAATATACTCAATTAAGAGGATGGCACTTTTTCAGTGGCCAAGAATAGGTGTGCACAAAAGGGAGCACTGAATGCTCCCATGAATTGAATGAGTCATCTCTACTGTCAGGTAGTGACAGTCTCCAAGAGTGACCACGCTGGTTGTTTCCCTGCCCTAAGAACAGTAATTAGAGAGGAGTCCAACCTGAACTCTAAATCCATATTTTCTTCATTTGGATGTGGGAGTCAGTTCCCAGTTGCAGTTTTGCTTGTTTTCCGTGCAAATTAAAATTTCAACAGTAAAAGCCACAGCTTCTCGTGTGCAGCACAGCTTGAAAGCCATTTCCACACTGTGACCCAGGTGTTTTGGCAGACACCCTTACCTACCTGCCATTCAGAGCTACCACGCAACTGCCACTGAAATGCCAAATCAGAATGATTCTAAATTAGCTCAATGCCCACCTTTTTCTAGACTAGGACTATGCCCCCCAAAGGAGTACATGATTACAAGAGTCACAGCCTACAAGATTTTCTGAACAAATGATCATTAAGGGGTGACTTAGCACGCAAACTGCCACGGGCATCTGAAAATCCCTGTTGCCATAAGATGCATCATTTCCTTCAATATTCAAAACAAAATTCAGCTTAAGTTCAGGTGAGCAGCAAAGGTGCTTTCTTCAAATGCAGAAATGTTTCATTACATCTTTTCTCTCTACTGTATCACTGCTTCCTAGTGAAGCTCATAACTCATTTTTCACAAAGCTGTCTGTAATATGATAGTCTAACTATACCCAAAGGTTCCCCTCACCCTCCTCCTACCCCTTTCATTTTCCTCCCCCTGAGCATTCAGCTTTCAAATGGAGACTATCACAACACCTTGCCTCTACTCTCTTTTCAGAGAAAAATCACTGTTTCACGATTTCTCAGAAATCGCTGCTAGTGCTCAGTCTCACATTCCTGACCTGCCTGCACTGTACAGGCAGCCCAAAACCACACAATGGCAACGCCGTGCAGCTGCAGGGCTGTGGATGGGGAGGGAGAGAAATTAAAGGAGTTTATTGCCTTTTTCAGATGCTTTGAAAATGAATGACAATATTCTAAAAAGCTGATTTCATAATGCGAGCCAACGACAATCATATATAACTAGCTCACAGAAAAGAGACTGGATTTTCCTTTAACCACTTGAAATGTCCTCCAGACGTTGCAGAAGAGAAGACCTCTGCTACGAAAAAAATAATGCAAGCTGCAAATTCACCTCCAACAAATGATACCACATTTCTCCATATTCCTACATAACTATACAGGTTCAAATAGGACAGTCCAAAGCACCAAGTAGAGCATGTTGCAGTGTCTCCCAAAGTGCATTTTTGGGACTGTGCTGGTGCCATGCCTGCAAAACCAGGGCTGCTGTTCTTGGGCACTGCAGAAGAAAAGCAGCGGGCAACGTTTCATCTGAAGGGACTGCGCTGCTGTGTCACACAAGCCAGGGGTTAGCATGGCATTCAAAAGCACAGGTTCAATTTTTGTATTGGTTAAAAAAAAGATTAATTGCAAATTGGAACTAGTGTATATACTGTTCGTGTAAGGATAAAAACCGTAAAAAATAGCTCAGCAAATAATCATCCAAATTAGATTACACCGATAAATTGTCTCTAGATTATTCTCATCAAGATATATGACAGCTGTAAAATCTTTTTGTAACAGAAATTTGGGTTACTAAATCCTCCAGAAAAGCCTATCATTGCTGGCTGTGGATCATACTAGGCTAGCCTTTGGCCACGGCAGACTTGACACACAGTAAACATCTTTCATTTCTAAAAATCCCATTGTTATAGTAACCTCTTTTCAAACGTATCAGCATATTGTAAAATACAATAATTCCACTGAATTACTTACAGAGCCCTGGGCACTGGGCACTGTGCAGAGGGCAGCTGCAGCCAACTCGTCTCAGGACACACCAAATGGAGTACATCTACCTGCACACTCAACAGCCACATCATTCAAACTATGGCACAGATGCACGGAGCATGAGAGCCAAAGCAGAACTGTAGAGACCCAAGAAAACTCATTACCAAAATGATCATTTTTTTAAAAGATAGATCTTTCCAGCAGAATGCTCAATCGAATGATACGGGCTATGAAATGGGCAACAGACTTCCAAAACTCAGAGAATCTATAGATAAGATAATATATTTCCCCAAGAATTAACATCTCTGTTTTCTTAATGCATGGAAATGGCAGTCACTTTCAAATATTTTCAGTACCAAAATTTTAAGTCAGTATTTCAGGCAATCCTTAGTAATTTTTGGCATATTTAAAACACTGCATTAGTGTCCCTATCTGTTTTGTTATCAGAAATAGGGTATAAAGGGTACCAGGATGCAATAGGTCTTTCAACCAATAAAGAACAATGTTCTTTAATTAGTTGTAAGCATTTTGCTTAGCCTTTTATGTCTAAACATGGGGTTTTTCCTAGTACGTATCACACTAAACAAAGCATTTTGTCTGACCTAATGAGATTAAAGAACAGCAAATTCCAATAACTCTTACTAAGTAAGAATTACTGGAATTTTCTGTTCATTAATTCCTACTAAGTAAGAATTATTACAGAAAAACCCTTTCTTGAATCAGACATCTCCTTTAGCACTAAAAATTCAAGTTTTCCCGGCTTATGCAGATGTTCTTTGCCTGAATTTCCATCCTAGCACGGCAGCAGCCCACAGCTGGTCTCCTGCCTGGAGTATGCTGCTTTGAATGCAGCCACGGGTGAATTACACACCCTAAATCTGAAGCAAATAGAGTCTTGAAATATAAGGAGTCATAAAGGAGATTTGATGGGCTTTAACTGCAGCCGAATACTACACAAGGAACATACTCTGCAATAACATGTACCTCATATAGATCCTATTTGCTTCCTCATGATAAAGTGGCAACTTAAGCTGCAAAAATTACTGTCATCTATCTCACCCCATGTATTCACATGCTTGTGAAGTATAAGCGAATATGCATCTACGTGTTTGGCAGACAAAGTACTTCTCCGAAGTTAAAAAAGGGAATACTTTAATGCATTTCACAAGAAATGATCAGGCAATGCACGGAGGCCTGGCATGAGTCCAGCCCGTCAAAACCCACCAAATCTACTTCACACACACAGGACTCTGCCGCCTTGCAGGCCAGAACCAGATGCATCGTACAAAGGTTCAACACCTCTGAAGTCAAAAAGACAGAATTTATTCCTTAACTCAAAATATTCTTTATTATAAGCTAACAAAGGCACCTCTTTTTTTCTGTTTTGATGTGCACTGCCAGTATTTGTTCTCAGTCCTCCCACCAGATCTCACTGATCTCACAGTGTTTATACAATGCTTGATGTGTAAGGAGAACAGGGCATATGTTCTATAATACAGATTTATAAATATATATGCACTTAATTGAACTGAAACAAACTCCACTCCCCCAGAAGCAGTGCATACCATGAGAAAATTGTGTGTTCTGCAAAACATCGCTCGTGACTTTTAAAGACTATTTTGTTAAAATTTTCTTTTGATTTCAAGGAATATTTCCTTGAAATATGAAACATATTTGCATCATGTATGTTACATTTCCTTATTCTACATTACCAGTTCTTTATACACTTCTATCACATTTCTATGTACATGATACCTCTTTAAATATAATAGCTCCTTCACCCATTTGTTGTTGTTTTATTTTTAATGTTATCATCAGATTTTCATTTTCTACCTTTGCATCCTTGATTTATCTACTTTGCCACAGACAGACCATAATCCCACATTATTAATTATCTCACAGTGATATGAGGAATTTATTCCTGCTGATGTAATAGGGAAAAACTGACTGATTTTAATAAAAGATATGCTTAAATCCATCAGCTGAAAATCTGGTCTGATTTTTGTAGGACATTAACTTAGCAAAACTCTTACAACCCCAGTCTCTATGCCTGATCTTAACATGGCAGTGCAACCTGCTCTTGTAAATCTAGAAGCAGGAACAGATTCCAAAATTTCACCCTATTGGCCAAACACTACAGTCTCCGCATATTGCTTTGTAAAACAGAATGGGGTTACTGAGACATCATATTACTTCAGAGGTCTGGGGACTGGCAGCAATGTTTTCACTTGTCACGTGGGATAGAAATTTGGCTTTGCCTAGAACAACTGACAAGATATTTACAAAATTAAAGAAATAAAAGCAGGCTTCAAGCCAGACACAGTTTCTCATTCTAATGGCCTTCCTGTACTAGCTTTGCTTACCAAATGAAAAGTATGCAGCACAACACTTAAGTTAGTCTCTATCAATTTTTTCCTTGTACTATATGAACAACTCCTGTAGAAGTTTTCACCAAAGTTTCTCAAACAGTAACCATACAAGGAAGCTTATTATTCCCATTTTACAAACGAAAAGACTGAGGAACTAAGATTATATGTGCTTCCACATCTCAAGAAAATGTTGACATATTTGCGTGCCGTGGGGCGCTGCCTGGCTTCGGGCTCTGCCTGAGCAGGACCACTTCAGGGACCGCGGGATGGCAGCAGCCCTGCCTGAGCGGTACGGGAGGGCTGGCTCACCTCCGTCCTGCAACCATGTGCAGACCCGTGGGTATTTCAGTTAAAAGAAAGAACCACCTGTTTCATCAATAGAGAAAATGCACAAGAAAGTAGCAAAAGTGAATGAACGAAGGGTAAAGAAATGATCCATTTCACATCTAAATACTCTTTTGGTGGAACACCCAGAGGCAGCAGAAACCACGGGGAAACGGTGAAGAAATGTCAAATTAAAAGCCCGAAGCGCCAGCATGAGTGAGACCTGAAGCAGTGCATGTAACAACGTTTAAAAGGTTCAGGGCCTGGGCATAGTATCACAAATTAGAAAATCAAATAAAAGCAGTGAAGGAGAAATTATTTAATGCTTTTTTTCCTCTGTGGATGCAGAGACACATGAAGCAAAGAAGCCTACATTAAAAATAAGGCTAAGTGATCTCTGAGAGGTGGGGGGAAAAATAATGGAATCAGACTTCAGTACCCTGCCAGCTTATACATTGATACCCATAGAAAAAACTTGGCAGACAGAGCTACCACAGTTTCCTCAGGACTGCTGAGGGACCGGGCAAACCAGCAGGAATATCACCAGGACAGGTTGTCCCTGCCAGCTAGCAGGCGCAGTGATTCAGCACAGGCTGCCAATTAGAACCTTTGTATCACATTTTCTATCATCGTATCAGCAGGCCAGAATTGATATCCAACAGCTAAGACCAAAGAAATGTTTTTAATTATTCTGAATTAACTGAGAGGTAATGTTTATAAAAGATTTATTAAAAGCCTTTAAACAGAAAACTAGGGGAGGA
Source organism: Ibycter americanus (assembly GCA_035590275.1). NCBI lineage: Eukaryota > Metazoa > Chordata > Aves > Falconiformes > Falconidae > Ibycter > Ibycter americanus. The sequence goes on from JAVJGI010000062.1 coordinate 87,953,755, forward strand.
GAAGGAGGCAAAAGAGGCTGTTCAACTTTAACTTGCCCGTTACCTTTTTTGGTTTGGGAAATATATACCGTATGATATAATTATATGAAAATATTTCAGCGAGCTGTTCTTGTATGCAGATACTACATGTAACACATTTTGGGAACTATTTAGTGTAAATAATTAGTAGTAATATTTCTCTTCAAGGATACCAGAAAGTGTCTTCAGATACTGGAGGGACGGAGAAAATCTGAACTCCATACTCATCAACCCCCCCTGGGATCTGAGACCTCACAGCCTGCTGCCCAGGTCCCTGGGTAAAGGAGCACAAGGGATGTCCCCAGGGCCTGCTGCCTGGGAAAAGAAAAGGTAGCTCCTAAAAATCAAGGCTACCCTGAAGAGGATGTCTCCCAAAGGTGGCAAGATCAGTAAGATCAGGCTCACCAAGCACAGACAAGCCTCCCGAGGCCAAAGCAACAAGGAGCCCCCACTTCTGGTTCCTGATTATTTGGGCAGGACTGACCTGAACAGGCAAAGGCAATGGGGAAAAGCCATTTTCCCCCCAAGGATGACAGGGAACTTTCAAAAGTAGCTTTGCAAAATTAAGGGTGAGCTGAACAAGACACTTTGTCCTCATAGGACTCAAGAAGGATATGAACACTGGTAGGACCCTTGCGAGGAAGGAAAAAGAGGATGGAAGTGGAAAAATGCCAAAAAATCTCTCCTGGCTCCTTATCCCCCACAGGTATACACAGCAGTATTGAAGGGTCACAGAAGTTATGAGTCTTCTGAAGCTAGAAAATTAACATTGTTGAACATTTACATTTAATAACTGAGGAAAGAAATGGCAGAGCGACTGCCAGCACTCACTGGGTACGGCTGACAAGTTGTTTTAAGTTGCTTTTCACCAGCACTATCAGTTGAACAGACTTGCATCAAGACACCAGGAAAAGCTATTAGTATAATTAACATGTTTATGCACTTCAGAGTGGTAATGGAAGGTATTGCAACAAGGATTGACATTAAGATGAGAAACTCAGAAGAAAGGAAAGAAAAAGCCATGTGGATGGCTTCAGAAGACTGAGTGGAAATACAAAGTTCAGGAGGAAAGAGTTTTACAGTAGACAACTACACAGATGAGTAAATTAGATTATATCCAAACAAAATATCCAGCATTGAGACTAATAAACAGGAAAAATATCCCAAAAGAAAGATGCAGATTCATTGAATCATAACACATATTGTAAACAATTAGTAGCAAAGTTACTCTCTGAGGATACCAAAAGGTATCTTTAGACACTGGAGGGGTCAAGAGACTGAAATCTTTCCAGTTTTTATCTTGTAATCCACACTTTTTAGACTGTCATGCAACTGCAAAGTTTTCAGGAAGTATCAGTGATAATCCTGAAAGCCACAATAGCATGAACAGAAATGATACGGTAGAAAGGAAGGAATGTTCTTCATTCATTTTCTTAACTTCATCTTTGCTTTTGACTGATATATCGCTGAAGCATGTACTAAAAACCAGTATATATATATTGAAAAGTACCGAAACTGAAATATCTTTGAATCTGAAAGAGCTTGGATTCTAAACCTAACAGTATTTTTACAAATCAAGTAGCATTCAGTTGCAACACTCCACCTCTTTTGGGAAGCACAATTCAGCTGAAAAAGGGTTATCTATGTTTTTGTTATTCAAACAACTTCCAGTGGGACAAGAGAACAACAGGAACAGCTGTAGAAGAATCTGTTCAGAAATTAGTAAAGTGGTATGTGAGTAAAGTCTGTGAAGTTCAAAGACCTGCTCTAACCAGTCCCAACAAAAAGAACCCAAAAAGCAGCCATTCTTCAACAAAAAATTTGCAATTTCTGCAAATTTCACCTTCTTGTTGCTTTCTCTATTAATAAAGGAACCAATATCAAGAAAATTAATTGAGACTCCCCATGCACATCAGACTGCATTCAGAAGGCAATCTGAATTAAAGCTGTAACAAAAACCCAGACCAAATGAGACAAACTATTCCAAATTTCAGTTCTGTAACACTGACAACTCTCTAGTGCCAAGTTCTGTCTAAAGACAAAACAGTATCTGACCTTACAAAAGCCACCCAACATACTGCACTAAATGTTAAACAGAATATTTAGTAGAAATGTTAAATAGAAGCAGGAAAGAGAATGAGCAGGGAGTGTTAGACACTAACCAGCTTAACCCACGGTGAAATAACGTACTGCAACAAGTTATTACACTTCTGTAACTGATTACCAATAAATCTAGCTCATTTCTACTGACACCTCATTACAGAATTGCTTTCTAGAAAACTGATGGTACACAATACAGCGTACAAAAAATGTAAATAAAGTCCCAACTGACACACAAAAAGAGTTGCAGAAAGACATAATACCTTGTTTCCTAGGCCATTAAAATATATTTCTGAGTATTTCCAGTCTATTCAGAATTTTATTCAGCTTCTGAACAGACCTTTAACATTTAGGTCTTTGTTAGCACGTATGTTTTTTAGTATGTGTCAGCACCTTCGGTATGTAAAAATCACTCTGCATTATGTTTTACCACATATTTCACAGTTCTTTGGTCCTCGCACCACAAATAGAACTGTGTTTTTGAAAAGTCTCTAGACACATGCTGTACTTTTTGCAATCTGTTTTCTGCAAAGAGTTGCTCTCAAACTAGGCAGCACTCTCTCTTGACCATGTAATAAATATGAGAATGTTAGAACACACTCAGAAGTTATTTATGCTCAATACCTTTTTTTTTTTTTGGTCTGGTAAATAAATCACTCTTCACCTGAATGTACATGAAGGCAATTATATTGGCTTGTGCTGAAAACAGAAAAACAGCACATAAAATAATAAAATGCAGAAAAGGGGCATTTAAATAGGCATGCAAACTATGCTATACACATTAAAGAATATAATAAGAGCAATATGATCCCATTTTAGCAGAATCCACAGGACGGCAGGACTGCAGTAGTGTGGTCTGCCTGGAGACCTAGAACCTTACACTTCCCAAACAGCAAAACAAAATAATAAATTTTGGTCGAAATAATAAATTTTCAACCATACAGTGAAACAAAGAGAAGGCAGTCAAGATAATATCAGAAACTGCATCTCAACAGCCGCGGCAGTTTTTTAAAGAAGAAAAGGAAGATGATTCAAAGCTAAACACAGAGCTATGACCAAACAATATTCTTCACTAAGCTGGCATCATTTCAGATGAACTCTGCTGACCACAGCACATTACTCAATAGGGATACTCCAGTTTTAGTACATCATAAATGATTTCTGAATTAGTATTAACCATGTAACTTACAGCTGGCCTTGGCAATCAATGGGAAAATCAGACTTGCACAACAAACATGTAATATTTTCTTCTTTCTGTTCCCCAAACTGTCCCTAAATACTTCTTGGGCTGCCCCCCTCCCTGATGCTGGTGAAATATGAAAAGCAAAACCAATTTCATCACTGCCGGCCTGCACCTCTGTGAAACGTCCTGCTGGGAAAGAGATCAGAAGGGTCTGAGGGCTATGCTGCTGCTCCACAACCTCCCTTTGCACACTGAGGAGCTGGCTCAGGACTCGTGATGTTTGTCCTGACCCTCCCGCAGAAAAGCCTGTGTAAAATCAGGGTATCCCCAGCAAGGTCTCCCCAGGTCCCCAAGGACTGGAGAAGATTCCCTTGGCCGGAGTGGATCCAGGCAGAGCCAGGCTGCAGGCAGTGGTTCAGCACACCACGTGGCAGTCCCTGCAGAGAGGCACCTCGTGCTGCGGGCAGCCCTTCGCAGCGCTGCCTGGGCTTTGCACCATGCAAACGCTTTACGTGACTTTTGCCTATGGCTGATGCTTTGGCTGGCCATGGACAGCTCTGGCATCTACTCACCAATGCAGCGCTTGCACATCAGCCCCTCTTGGACCGTCGTTAACCAGAATTTCCTGAAAATAATTTTCTCTTTTTCTACCTACACAGTTTTGCTCCTGGAACAAATATTAGGTAGCAAGCACAGAATAGTATTTGATAGTCTGCCAGGCCAGCCTGCACCACTTCTTTCAGTAACACATAAAAACTCAGGTTTATAATGCGAGTGCTAAGACAGTTATAACTACAGCAGCTCGGACTATGATGCGGTAACGTAAAGGATTTTACGCTTGGACTCAATAATCTTAAAGGTCTTTTCCAACCTAAAAGATTCTACGATTCTATTTATTAGTTGTTGGCACTGTAATGTCCCTTCTTTGAAAAAATAGCACACAGTACCATTCCCTGCTGACTCTAAAGCACAGTGACTGTGAGCATGGCTCATAATTACAGCAAAATCTGAAGCCTGTCAGTCAAGGAAAGGAGCTGCTAATGCCAAACAAAACAGCAGATTTACACCTGGGAAAAGAAGCTATAAGGTAAGAAATACCTTTTCATTGCTCCCACTTATAACAGTAGTGGGGGAATTAACTACAGGGGATGCTTAGCATATTTACAAGACACTACAGGAGGCTTTTAGCATATTTACAAGCAACAGTGGCATAATTTTACAGACAGAAGTTTAAATATTGTAAAGTCTGCTCTGTCTTTAGCTTCTGTGATTTAAGACATCTGTATCTACACCTCAAGTTGAAACTTTCAAATTGAATAATTTCTGTAATGAAAACTCCATGGTCTACTAACTCGTCACACTCACAGAGATCATGTTATGAATTTTCTAAAAGCAATAGGGCATTTTGGGTTGGAATTTCTTTTTATTTTATTTTATGCTTTATTTTAAAAGGGGAAAGAAAAAACCTTTGTTAATGCTTCAATATAATGTGAGATTTTATTTTTAGACTTTGTTTTTGTTTGCAGAAGTAAAACTTGCTGACACTAAAGATGCATGCAGTATCTTCAGACAGTTGTGTCCTGTTAAGCACCACTAAACACTGGCATGCAAGGCCTTACCTCTTTTACAGGGCAAGAATAAGAAATCAGTATATTTTCTATTCTGCTGTTTGGTCTTGGGAAAGGACACCTGGAGGTGGAGAGAAGGAACAAGGTATATACCAGGAACGGTCTGTGTCCGGTACAAACTAGGTTGGGTGCAAAAACCAAACTGGGCCTTGGCTCAAGTGGGAATCTGGTTTATTTCCATTCTCCAGCACTGGGGGAGCCCAGGGTGTGGGCTCACTGGAAACAACAAGGCTGTGTGCCATGTGCTTTGCAGCTCAGCAGAGGTGAGGCTGAGGGGTGCTCAGCTGGAGAGACTGGCCAAAGCTGCCTCTTCACCCACATTCATCTTATATTTTATTATTTGAAAAATAAAACTTAGATCATGTAAATACGGATAACACCACTCCTGAGCTTGTGTTTGATTTAAGAAATCTAAGGATCTAAGTAAGGATTCTGTGTTTGATCTAAGAAAGGGGCATTGTATAATGTGTGAGTGCTGTGACATACAGAAGACATCTTTTAGACAGACTGAAGGACCAAATCTGAGAGTTTCCCTCATAGGAACAGCACTTACAGGAGCCACGGCAGTCAGCAGCATATGCTCACTGCTATATTGCAGGCTACAAGCCTTTATAACCTTGATCTATGACACGTGACTACAGCCTGCGGGTAAAAATGAGTTTCATTCCTCCTCTCTCACTGTATTTTAACATACTTGCAGCAAGACTTGCAAAAGCATAAAAAGAAAGATGAGACAGAGCACAGATTCATCTCCACCTGGATTTAGGAATGCAACTAAGGCACTTAATATAGAAATGCCACCCAGAGCTCTCCCTAGACTGGTACTCATGTCCCAAGAGCAATTCAACCCACCCACAAAATAAGCTTCAATAAGAAATAACAAAGCCAGAATTACCAATTGTTTGAATTTGACAATAATTAACAACATAATATTGTAACAGATTTTTTTTAGACATTATTGGCTTTTACTACTTTATGATGCATCTGCATTTTTCACAAAATTCTGGATCCCAATCTATTCATAAAATTTCCCTCAATCTTTCCATTAAGCCTAATTAAAAAAAAATCATTATATATCCATGGAACTCAAGGAAATTTCCCACTCATGTATGGTTGGACATAGACTACAATTCACAATACTCACAAATTATGTTTATTCAGGGCCTTCAGTAAACAATGTCAAAAGAAAATCCAAATTTTCTGTATTTGGGTTTCTTTCATAAAAGCAATGATTTAATATCTTAGACACAGTAAGATACCGCAGAAGATAAAACCAGAAGTAGCTTTGTTATTTTTTAACTTAATCATGGCTCACCTTTGAAGGATGGTGATGAAAAAGAAAGAAGAGGTGCAGAGGTTAGAAACACAGCAGCTTAACACGAACGCATTTTCTGGTCTTCTTTGAAAACCTATTTGAACAAGACATTGCTTGTGACAAAACCAAGGGGCGATGCACACCACATCACCCCCTCACGTGAGCTGGAAGCAGCCCGTGCGCTCACTCACAGCCTCCTGCCACACTCCCAGCATCTTTCACGTGAAACCCAACACTCCCCTGAAGGATGGGCTTTTATTAATTCCCACCTTATATTACTCATAACAATACTGTATAAATGGTAAGCTAAACTCTGCCATCACTTAATTCTGATTACACCCACTTCATTAAATTAAGGCAGAATCAAGTCATGGCACAGTATGTGTAGCTTATCTAGCTGTTTGGGGTTTTAGCCACATATAGGAAGGAGGGGTTTAATATCTAATGTTAAAGCACTAAATTAAATGCTTGGGTTACCTGATACCATAAAGTCAAAAGAAGAGGCAGGCATCTAATGCAGATGCTCCGATTTCTCTGTAGAAGTCCCAATTAAAGAACCTAAGCTAACTTTGAGACCTGAGATTGCATGGCACATGCGACCCCTGGCCCAACGCACAGATGCATGCATATGCACGCTACTGCTGAAAGTATTGTGGTTGCAAAACAGGAGTTTTCTTCTAAAAATCAAGATAATGATATTTTGATGTGTCTGATGCAATTGCTGCTGCTGTTGCATCATGGTGGGAGCTGCACTTCTTCGTGCAGCTATTTCTTTGTCACTGCTCTGCTTTCCTTTCTTCTTCTTACGTATATGACCGAGTGTGTGCTGATCCACAAACCTGAGTAACTTGGAGCTCATGAAAACTGATCACTTCCAGTGCCTGAACTGCCATCATAAATAACTTGGATTTAAACCCTGCTTCAAAGTAACAAGACTGCCAAGTATTAAGCCAGTAATTAATTAGCTGAGTTTAAAAGTAGTCACTTTTTGACATAATAAATTATAACTAGTTGAAATTGAGTCAAAGTCGGCCTCTAGTAAGAGATATATTATACTGCCATAACTGTAACTGTTCAATACAACTCAAGGTGTGACAGTTAAGTATCCCTGAGCAGATAAATTCAACTATCTGGATTATTTACTGCTGTAGTATGTATCATTTTGGTACTGCCCACATTACTTGCCTTTACTGTGTGTACATTTTGCATTCAATGAAAACCCATATTTACAAAATGATTAAGTGATACAAGATCTTTAAGGCCCCTTAAACAGTATAACACTTTCATAGCTTATGGTCTAACATATAATTATTTTACTCCATGATTTATTTGTATGCTGTAAACTACAAATATTTAGAAAGTTGTCTTCTGAGTTGTGAATAATGGACTACAAGAATCTGGCATTACTGCTATTTTATTCAGGAAACTACTGTTATGCAGAGCTCTGTCTCAGACATGTTGCTCCACTTCTGTGGCTTTACCATTTTGTATTACTACATCTGCGGCAGCTGAGAGTCCCATTAAAAGGGATTCATTCTGTTCTATTTCACTTCATTATTTTCTTTGGTGTATAAACCAGCGTGACTCAACTTCTATTCTTATTGCCATTTTTATAGTGAAAAGGTAGATGCCTACTCTATCAGTCCTCAAGCAGACAGGTAATTTTTACTCACAACTTTATGTTGCCTCTATGTGAAAAGGCTGCACAAGATTTACTTAGACAAATACAGTATGCCAGCCTGAGCCTCAGAGGTGGATTTCCTCACCGCAAAAATGTTACAATTTCAAGAAAACTACCTACAGAACACCATACACAGCTGTGGGATGCACAGTGCCCCTCAGTTCATCTTTTCAGAAGACAAAAAAGCTGGCAGAGGTAATGTGAGTTTTCAGACTCAGCGGTACGTTGGAAACCAGCCCAAACTGAAGCTGCCTCTTTGCAGTCCCCAGGAAGCCATTTCCGAGCGCATGCTGTAGCATCAGAGAGTGCATTTACTTGCAAAATGATATGAAGAATCATATTTGCAACAAGTAAAACTTTAGTTATACTAATATTCTAATACACTACTATTCTAATACACTGTAAAATGACTTCTGAAAGTCATTTTTTTAGTTTTCTCTACCATTGTTGAAAGATAACAGCAAACTACTGGGACATACAAAATACTTTCTCAACTTGTTGCAAAACGCTTATTGATACCTTTCTGCAAAGAACGCTACCTTTTAAGATTAATTTTAATGCATTCAAATTATATTCAAATTTCTGTAGGAAAGAGGATTGAATTCTACTAACAGTTTTCATGTCCTGGGGGAATATGTCCAAAATCTTTTTCATTTTACAGCAGGAAGACCATATAAATAAGAAAGATAATAGAAAACAATAGACTGAATACTGAATAGGGGCACAGCACATATGCATTATTTACAAGGCAGAAGGTTTAAGTATTACAAAAGTTGAAACCAGCTCCCACATTAAAGAAAGGGATATTTGAGATAAGATATTACATGACTCCAATACTAATCTTTTAGGACATTTTTAATTCAAATTCTATTCAGTAAGAAATGTAGATCGTGGTACATTTATGAACAGCAGTCAAAAACATCTCTTCAATTTTATATTTAATATAGTTGGAATAGGGGAAAAATCCACTTAAATTAACAGGACTGAATATAAGAGTAAAGGCTTGCAGAATCCAACCCTTTTGTTTCTAAAACCTTATTATCAAAATATGGCCACAAAATGAAGAATATCTTGGGAAAAAGACTGTCACTGGTTCAGAACATTTGGACCCATTACACTGATTTCTGAGCAGGCACTCTCAAACCCACGTGAAATCTCCAGTGGGCAGGAGAGAATTACAGTTTCCACACACAGAGCCTGATTTACCATGTTGTTGCAGCACAAGAGCGTTGCTTTGGTGCCTCAAAATGTTTGACCAACTCTGTCTCTTACAGAAGTCACAGAGAAGAAGGGACCCTCAGCACCACAGAGGATGAGGCAAAACCTTTCCTTCATTAAGCTGCTAAAAACGAGGTGACATAATATTACTGATGGGGGAGAGGAGAGGGGTGCTTGGTTTCTATTACAAAGACAATGCAAAGTGCTTTCCCGACTCTTCCTAGCAGCACACCAGGAAAAACAGAGAAACAAACCAATGATGCTGAGAAGGAAATACCAAAGGTCAGGTTAGCACCTTTCCCCTTCGGCTCTGTGCAGCAGCCCAGGTGTCCTCTTCCCTCTGCTGAGGGATGCGCCCTTTGAAAGACTCAGTCCACTTCTCACTGCGCTTCCTCCTACAAATTTCACCAAATGAAGCTTTTTCAAAGGAGACCAACACAAATCAATAGCATCTGAATTGCTAACACTGAAACATTTTTCTTTTTTGGTGCACTAATTATCATCCTTTGATATGCTTGTTTCAAGCAAGGAACACCTTTCTAAAGATACTGGAACAGACAAGTCTCTATTTTCAAACACTGCTATTCCTACTTCTGGTATAAAAGACCCAACATGTAATCTAACCCAGGAAAGTGCCAGACAACAACTTTCGACATACTAAAGTTTGGTTCGTTATTTCATAAACCATCAAATAGCAGGTACCTCTGTTTAAAGAAAATAAGTAAAATAAAAATGCATTCCAGCTTCCTAGTCCTCCAAAAGCCTGCTTAACATAACCATAATGTGCATCCACAAGAGAGAAGCTACAGATATCCTCATGCTACAGAGCTTGCTCACACCCTTAGCATCTACTACCACAAAATCATTGTGTCTTTTTCTGCCTCACCACACCATACCCCAGCCTCGCGAAGATATGTTACAGAGATCAACAAAAACTACAGCAGTGCTGGTGGTGATACTATATATTATTTATTCAATTAACATACTGCTGACTATCTTCACCAGCAAACAGAACCTCTGAGGTACCAGGGGGCAGTACTAGGCAGCGGAGTCCGTAGCACAACTTCTCCTATAGCATATAGCAACTCACACAGCATCCAGCAACTTCAAAAGAATCTATGTCTGAGGGACTGGGCTTTTCGTTCTGCCATGAATAATAACTTACGCCACTGCTTCAGCACAGTAGAACCTATAAAATAAATTGTTACTTTTGGCTGTCATGATATTGTATTTACAAATATCATTTTACACCTTCTTAACAATTCTTTTAGAACACCATTCCATAATGTATTCCTACCATTGTGAGAATGTCTCCTATCAAATGAATTTTCAGATTTTGATTTTTCACTAATCAAAAATGGGGAAAATCCTGCTGGTTCAAGATGAATTTTTTTAAAAAAATAAAACTAAAAATCAGTACTCCTTATTAAAAAAAAATCAGGATTAACAGAGCATTAGGTATTTTATTTATGAAGAGCTCATGAAAATCAGTAGCTCTACTAAAAAGATGTCTCTACTTCACAGACACATAGAGTTCAAGATAACATGACGTTATTTGTTACATCCATATGTAGTAACATAATGGTAGGTGAGAACACTCGTATTTGTGTATGAAGTCCATGAATGACTAGAAAGAAATAAAGGATATTTCTATTGTGTTAACACACATGTTGCATAACAGCTAGCTCCTTCGATGAAAAGCCTTCTGGTCTGTTTTCAGTCCATAGGATTAAAAATATTTTCTTAATTAGTAAGCAAAGTCATAACACTTCTGAGGAAATTCCTGCCATGCTAATATGGAAATCTTTCATTCCCTAAAAAGGAAAATTTTAAGTAGTAAATAAATGTATAAATCCTAGTCATATTAATGTAATAAGTGAAAATGTCTAAGATGCAAGGAGACTTCTCCTAGTGTGCACGTTCGCCATTCGTTTGAAGGCTATAAAGCATTTCATCCTTCCATCTCCTTTTAATGCATATTGCACAACGTAAGTATCGCTCCTTATGAAATGGCTAGTAGTTTGGGGTTGTTTGGGGGTTTTTTGAATCATCCTTCTGGAAGCTTCTTTTCCTTTCTTTTCTTAAGATCCTGCTCAATTTTGGAAAACATGGGGCATGATATGATACAAGAACATCTGCAAAACTAGAAAAAAAAAACCACCAAATCAGACCCTGTAAAGAAACCCCTATGACTACCTGCTGCTGCAAGCTAACTGCAAATTCCATATATTTGGTCCACAGATTAAAACATTTGACAAACATGTAGCCCCCACGTGACTGTTTAATATATGTGCTTTAACTCCTTAACAGTATAGAGTGTAACAGATGCACTGAATGAGATTACACAAAATAAACACTGATTTTGATCCAAATTACAAACTGTACTAGATTAAAAAAAATTACCAGTGACACCAAGAAGGCAAGCGCTGTGACACTCTTGCTTATGTTCCTGCTGCTTTCCCACACATGGGGCAGGAGACAAAAATAGCAGAGACCAAACCAGGATGTTCTTCTGATCAGAAGCCAGACCTGCCCAAAAGCCTGGCAGGGAACATAGTTCCTTGCACTGTGGTTTCACAGGCTGATGAATCTTCTAGGTCCTAAGAAAACTTGACTATATATCCTCATTATTGAACAAAATAATAATAAACATAGTTCTTCAGTGCTGCCCACCATTACCGCACTGCAGTATGAAGTTATCAGTGTTCTAATACAAAGTCTATCTTGGCACATGCTAAGCACACACCACGCACACACATGTATCTATAGAGCCACCTAGGGGGTTTTGTGAGGCTTTATGACCTCTAAGACGTGTTTGTTTCTACTGCCCAAAGGCATCTCATGCCAATTTAGATGCTTGCGCTTATGCGACCTGGTGTCTAGCACTCCTGAGGCAACAGCACTACCGTAAGGCCTGGATCTTACCAACCCATCCCATGCAGAATATCTCAAATAATATTAGCTATTCATTTTTGGTAACTCTATGGAGACCCTTATTTTTACATAGCTTTTCCACATATGTCCTTGCCATGACTTTTACGCTGTCTGTTATTTCTCCTCCTTCATTTTAAATTTTGCTCTAGCATCTCTTCCTGAACCAATGTTATTTTAGTTTACATTTCATTTGCTTGCAGGTCGCAATGGAGTGGGGCCAGGAAGAGCAGCATTTTTTGCTGTTTAAGACACAGCTGTAGACTTTTTCAGGGCATTTTCCACTTTTTTCTTTCTTTCTTTTTCTTGATTTATCTACTCTTCACCGCTTCTTGAATTTGACAATATTTTTCAGGGGTTTATTTCACTTTTCTCCTACTTCATGTGTTTAAAGAAAACAGAAACAAAAGCCCAGCAGGAGACTTCAGAAGCCTGTTTTTCCCTGTGTCACCTAGCCTGACTTGTCTGTAGACATCTTGATCTCTTTCCATTTGCACGCAGCTTTCTGCTTTCTACTTACTTTCATTTTCTCTGTATCATTTCTCTTTCTCTTCTATCAATTCTCTTTCTTTCTCATCATTGTATCCTGCCACCACCTCATTTAATTCAATTCAATACTCCATTCAGCATATTAGCAGCGACGGAGATAAACAAATAGCCTTTCTCTCTTAAAAAACATGGTACTGTTAACACAAGCTCTAATGGACAATTTAGAGGCGCTGCATGAACAATGATTACTGACCTTTCTTTTTCTCATGCAACATGTTAATGAAAACGAGCTGTGGGGAGAAACCTTTTCTGGGGTATCAAGACCATTTATGATGATGTATGTACAGTGCATTATATTTAATTGATGCTCCTAGATTTTAAGTTTGCTGCAGAATGGCTGGTTTTTCAAAGCATTCATTATTCATGCAGAATACCACACACTGCATTGCAGAACCTGAAAATCTAGATTAATTGCCATATTAGAAATCCTGCTTAGTATGAAGCAAGGGTTGCTGTTCTGGAAGAACAAAAAGGCATTCCTCAGGCTTTCAGCACACATTTTTGTGTGTAATTTTGATATTAGAGCATCTTCCTCAGTGGGCTATCTTCTTTTCCTAGGCTCGTCCTGAAAATCCTGTTTTCTTTAGCCAGCATAGGAACAATGTCAGAAATAACTAAATTTGCTTCCTCAGCATCATAACACTTCACCAGAAACTCCCAAGATCATCAACTGATGTCAGCAGTACCAGGTTTAATGGCACCTGAGTACACCGCCACCAGTTTTATGAGAGAGAAAAAAAGACTACAGGTGAACACTTCCCAGCCAGACCTACCTCGGCTGGCTGTGTTGCACATCAAAGTAAAAATGTACAAAAACCTTGTTACCATTTCAGCTAATCAAATTCTGTGGCTTGCTGGGGTGTGTGTGCAGACACTGACCTCTACAATGTCATGACTTTCAGGTTACTCATTGATTTCTGGGAATCAAAAATGCAATGCAAATAAGGAATTGCTAGTCAATTAGTTCTTATCAGGAGCTCACAGTCTGTGGCAATGGTATGACATGCGGTTCTGCATAACAATTGGAAACAAGCCTTTTCTAGCCAGGTAACTGTCCTCAAAGGCAAGACGTGTCCCCTTTCCCAAGAACAGATGTAGTCAGCAACATGATTAATGCTTTTGTGCATGGTACAAGACTGATTTTAACAGCTGTCAGCAATTTCAGATGGTATGGGCAGTCCCTTCCCACTTATCCTATACATGTGATACCAGTGTAATCATGGTTTCAGACTGCACACAGAAGGAAAGCTTTTCTTTTTCTCATTATTATTTAATTTCATCACTGCCAGCTAACTGTAATGAAACTATTTGGGGCTTCTTCAAAATGCCTATCATTTACCATATGTTCATTTATTTTTAAGAGACAGCTATATCATGCAAGTCGCAATTCTTTGCCTACCAATATATGTCATTAAAATGAATATTCATGTGGCACTTCCAGTGGCTTTTCTTAATATCAAACCTACCAGAGTCATTAAAAGGCTTGTCAACATAGCCCACCAGTGCCTCTGGCACTTGTAAATTATGAACTTTAACTCTCTGTCTGCAAGTGCTAATCTCAGCGTAAAATAGGAAAATAAATTACTGGCATCAATTATCAAAGTTTATCATTTTCATGAGTAAATTAGGATTTTTATAGTACCTCCAGCATGCACTTAGCGTTATTAGAAGTAACTAATAAGCTACTCTTGACCAGTCCAAACAAACAGAAAACCACTTTAAATACATTATCATTTCTGTTTCTACATTTCATGAAATTGCCATTATCAGCAAGCAGATATTCTTACTAATTCCAGAAATATTACCATTTATTATCTTAAATCAGGCGAGGCTTTGCAGAAGAAATTGTATGAAATAAAGGCTCACTTGCCTTCCCTTCTGTGCAAAGGCCAAGCAAACACCAGTTTGTGGGGGGGAAAAGTGAGAATCAATGGCCAATTAAAGGTCTCTTGATCCATAGTGATCCCCCCGGGGGAGTCCTTACACAAATCAGTGTACAGGGTAACATGACTTAAGATTGTGTGGGATGAAAAGCTGCTGCCACCCCACACCCACCACATCTGGGGTGTTGGGGCACCTGTGGAGGGTGACATGGGGAGGGAGGGATGCTGTTTTGCCTGCCTGATGTGAGGAGCCATCAAGGTGACCTGGTTAAAAGGGGTAAATTATCGAACAAAAGAAAACATCTGCTGGAAAATACTGACAGAGAAAATTCCTGGCAGCCTGGGAGCTGTAAGCCTTGAAAACATCCTTGACAAGTACAGCTGACCTCCTTGGAGTACAGCTAGGTACCTAGAAACCAGAGACATCCCCAGATAACATCGATAGGTGCAAAACCAAGGAAATGCAACAGCAACTTATCACCTGAAAAGGTAAAATACAGTCTGGAAAAGGGGGAAAGAAGTTCTCTGCAAGCACTTCTCGTACCTTTCCTTTCCCTAAACAGGTTGAATTTTGCTCAAGTTTTCCAGAAACTCTTGGACTCTCATCTGGGACACCTGGCTGACTGCCGACCCTGTGACACAGATCATCTTTCATACAATCATAGGACAGTCTGGGTTGGAAGGGACCTTTAAAAGTCATCTAGTTCAGCCCCCTGTTGCAATAAGCAGGGACATCACCAAATAGATCAGGTTGCTCAAAGCCCCATCCAAGCTGACCTTGAATGTTTCCAGGGACGGGGCACCCACCACCTCTCTGGGCAACCTGTGCCAGTGTTTCACCATCCTCACCATAAAAAATTTCTTACTTATATCTAGTCTGAATCTACCCTCTTTTAGTTTAAAACCATTATGCCTTATCCTATTGCTACAGGCCCTTTAAGTACTGAAAGGCAGCAATAAGGTCTCTCCAGACCCTCCTCTTCACTAGGCTGAACACTAGGCCCATCTCTCAGCTTGTCCTCATAGGAGAGGTGTTCCATCGCTCTGCTCATTTTTTTGGCACTCCTCTGGACTCGTTCCAACAGGTTCATGTCTTTCCTGTGCTGGGGGTTTCAGAGCTGGACACAGTACGCCAGGTGGGGTCTCACCAGAGCACAGCAAAGGGGGAGGATGACCTCCCTTGACCTGCTGGCCATGCTTCTTTTGATGCAGCCCAGGATATGGTTGGCTTTCTGGGCTGTGAGTGCACATTGTTGGCTCACATCCAGCTTTTTTATCCTTGAACACCCCTCAAACCCTTCTCCTCAGGGCTGCTCTCAATCCATTCTCCACCCAGCCTGTATTGATACCAAGGGTTGCCCTGACCCAGGTGCTGGACCTTGCCCTTGGCCTTGTTGAACCTCATGAGGTTCACATGGGTCCACTTCTTGAGCTTGTCCACATCCCTCTGGATGGCATCTTGTCCCTCAGGCATGTCAACCATATCACTCAGGTTGGTGTCATCTGCAAACCTGCTGAGGGTGCGCTCAACGAAAGTGAGACTCTGTTACTTTATTGGCCCTCCTCTGCACCCACTTTTGGGGTTGATTTGGTTTGTCCTCCCCTCTGGGATGGTTTGGCCCCTTCTGAAATCTGTCTAATTTGCTTGATGCCAGTATTATATATCCATATAAGTAATTGATCATAAGTGTATCTGCTGTTGTGTTGTTGATAACTTTGCTTCACTAATGTGAAGTAGTTTGTAGTAACCTGTAATAGTATATACCTGCTTTGTTAGTGCTATAATATTGATTGTTGCTATACTATTGATTGATACTATATTAGTGACTGCTGATACTAATTTGTTATAGTTTGAGATAGATATATACATTTGCTTTAGTAATCTTAGACATACTTGCTAGTGGTGACTTTTTGCAGTATTTCTGGCATTCTGTAATAAAGTAGAGAAATTCAGAGGATAAAGCCTCCATGCATTACCATATTCTACCCATGGTCACCATCTGTATACACCTGCAGACCAGGCAACCCTTTTGGTCATTACACTGCCCCACGCCTGGGCCTGCATACAGTGGGGAGGATGGAAGTGGAGCGAATGACCACGCAGCCCCCTTCTCTGCTCAGTTTCCCTCTTGCAATAGCACTTTCGTAGCACAATCCTACTGAAAAGCACAGGACAGCTGTCCTAGGTCAAACTGAAAACCTACGGACCCAGTCTCCAGAAGAAGTCATAGGCAGGCACCTGAGCAAGGGTAAGAATTTGGAAGTGCAAAGGTTTCCTCCTAATTCCTCAGCAGTTCTCCCTCCTCCTAAAACAGTCTTACGCATGCTCCCAGGACTTCCTGCTGCCATCCGCTAGCTCAGCATACACAGAAAGCTTCTTGGAAGATTCATGAAAAGATGGAGGATGCCTTCATTAGTGCTGATGACCTCTGATGCCTCTCTGTTACATGTCTGAACTGGAAGAGTAGAACAAGCAATCCAGTGTCAAAGGCCACCTGGTTTTGACTGAAGTCAAACAAAGTTGAGATAACATCACAGTTATTACTGCTGAATCATTCATTCCTGGGTGCAGGTCTCCTAACAAGCACTGCTCAGTGCGCAGAATGAAGATCCAAGATGTAAACTCTGGCATTTGCTGACACTTCAGTGGACATCTGAATGACAGCTTTCACCTAACACAGCGCTTTGCATAAAATCTCCTTGGTTTCAGAGGGGTAGTAGCTTTCACTGACTATACTTTGAGAAAGACAATTTTTGCATTTGTCAATAAATACTCTTTGTCTTGTTTAATTTGCCACATCCTTAAAAACATGGGGTTTGTACTTCTTTTTTTTTTCATATGCACCAAATTCCCTTCACTCTATGTGTAAGAGCTCACTTTAGGAGGTCATTGATCCTGAAAAGGTTCTCTCTGAGTGCTCACACATTAAATGAGCAACCAAGAGAAATGCAGCTATCTGTCACTACCTACCCTGGCCAGAATTTTCCCATGCTCTGCAGACACTGTCAAGAAGCAAATTCTTGCTTCATTTCATTTTAGGCATCAAAATAATTCATTCCAAGGAGCCAGGTTTTTAAAAATATGAGTTCTTGCTGATACTTATTTTTCTGGAAATGTAGTCTTAGTGTAACACTTGTGTGAAAGACAAGGACTTCTGAAAATCTGGCCCTAGTGCACGCCAGTGGCAGGTATACAACATGTTTGTGTACATGTGTCTGCTGAACATTCAGCATCTAAAAACTTGGGCACGCAATCTTCCAAAAGGCTGCCAGTAACCATCCAGGACAGTCATTTATCAGAATAAACAAGGGATCGAACTACAAGTAGGCAGCTAGGAAGTGCTCTGGATTTCCAGCAATCTATTTTACACAATGCCAGCGCAAATGTCTTTGCTTTTCATTTTGGTCATTGCATCCCTGAACTAAGCAGATGGTACATGAACAGTATGCAAAACACTTAATTGTGCTGGGCAAGGTACAGTGACACCAGCTGTTCTGGCCTGCTGACCTTGGTGAAGTTTAGAAACATTGAAGGAAAGGTGCATATCATTTTACTCTCTTTTTTTGCCCTCCTGAGCCCTCCTTTGGTCTCACCTCTACAAAATAGAAGCTACAACTAGGAAATTAGATTAATATGCTGTAAATGCAAGAAGTATTCCACACATTTTACCTCGCCCACATATTAATTTAATGCTTAAAAGAGACCAAAATAACGCAACCTGTAGAGGTGCTGCCTCTGCAGCCTTATGATCCTTCCGAGGTCTATGGCCAAATCCCTGTATAGCGCATTAATTCTAACCAGAATTTGGCTACAGATAACTATATAAAGATGAAGGTACCAATAAATTATCACAAGTGCTCTACCTCAGTTGAACTGTGGCTGATGGATTGATAGGAGAATAGGGATGCCTACCTCGCCCTCCTTACATGCCACCTTGAAAGCCAAGCAAAGAACTGTAGCCCCTGAATAAGAACTGATCAGATACGTGCTTTGCCACCCATAAGCGTCCCTTGCTGAACAAAGAGGGGGAAGCAGACAAAGCCCTTGGGCCAGGTTTTCCAGCCAAAAGCATATGGCAGATGATGATATACAAATGAAGGGGAGTTAGAAATACTCTATTTCCTGCACCAATATAAGGCTTTCGATTTTGTCTTTATCCCAAAGACATGCATTTTTCCTAATATCTTAACTGCTAGAAAGCAAAACAAATTAAAAGTCAGAAACAAGAAAAAGCTCATAAGCATTAACAGCTGGTAAGAACAGTACAAAATTACAACACAAGCCAAAGCTAACAATTAAATTAACCCAAAGTTTGGAGGAAAGTTATTTCAATCTACATTTCTTAAGCAAGCCTCATGACTTTTCCACACTTCAGGTTGAGTTTAGTATGCACAGCTCACTCCTGTTTCTCTGCATGGGTTGAAGTTGAACTGCTTGCATTTTAGATTGACAGCTAGCTGCACAGACTCTAGTTTTATGGTTTGCAAACTCTTGCAAAAACAAGGATATTAAATACTTGAGAAATTCAAGTTAATGGGGAGCTCTTTGCAATCAGCACACACTGCACCACAAAGCAGGATTCAGCAAAGTGTTCTCAGTAAATATAGGAAAAAAATCTTTCAAGGGCACATGGCTGTTACCAGACAATGTTTCCCCCATACTTCAAGAAATCTCCGATTCCCGGGGTTAGGGATTTTTTATAAGAACCAACAAAAGGTGCTTCTAACATCCCCCTTAGCTCAGGCTCTCCCTCACTGAGCCAGTAAGCCTTCATTAAGCTATCTGAATTACTTTTTAAATTAAGAGAGCAGCACACGTTCCTGCATATGAGAACAATAAGAGGCTTTTGGCAAACATCCTGCTTGAGTAATTATAATATTTTACATTTTTACACTGCCTTTCATCTTCCTGGGTGCCAGAGTGCTTCACTAAATGGAAGGCTGTGTCCACAACTGCTGCCTCCCTGTCATGTCACGCTTGCTCGCAGGATGTGCGAAGTCCAACTGACTTCGCAGGTGTTTGCCTCACATATGCAAGTAACATGCCACTCTTGACAGTATACTGAATTAATTTCATTAACATAGAAAGCACAGGAGTAATAAATTCAGGTTAAGGGACCTGGCCTGATCCAATGAAAACTGCTTGAAAACAGGAAAACATTTCAACCAGGCAAACATAGGGAGCCTTAAAAGCAATAACCAGCAGCTGACACACCTCTCCTAATATCCTCTTGCAAGCACGAAAGGGTGAGATTAAACACAGTGCCATGCTAATGTTTAAATTGCAGAGATAGCTCCTAAACAGCCTATTCAAAAGTGTCCAAAAGTTACTTAAGCTGGTGTATAACTAAAAAAGCCTCAAAAGCAAACCTGCTTTTTAGCAGTGGTGTTCCCTGTATTTACAGTTATGGCACTAAAAAACTTGCCACAGGTGGAGATACTCACATTGCATAGTTTATTAGAGCTACATTTGACCACGAAGGTGTTACTCAAAACCAAACGACACATGCCAGTTTTCCTGATAGTTGTAGGGTCTCCTCTCGCCACAAGCTGATCACACTAAGAAGTATACCGCTATCATCATGCTGTCTTTCAAGGGTAAAAACCCGCTCTCCCAGCCAGGAGAACCATGGATAGCCTATGTCTGGGTACCAGCTGTTGACAACAGCAGTAACAAGCGAGCTCAGCTACATCAACCAAAGTAAAAACACTCCAAACAAAAACACCTCTAGCCGAGAAAGCCCCCAGCATAACCATACAGACCTCACACAATCCCCTGTGGGTCTTCATTTCTGACCAGCAAAAGCTGGGAAGACAGACTGACTCCCACAGTCAAGGTCTCTGCAGAAAAACAGTGCCTGCCCCCCCGCACTCCCTCAGCATCCCAATGGCACACAAATCACAGCTGGGCTCAGCGTGGGGGCATTTTCTCCTGGGCTTTTTGCTATCAAACAGAAGGGATTGTTATTTTGTTAGCACAAAACAACTGCAAAGTGCTTTTTCTTCCCCCGCCCCTGCAAAGCACTGCCATCCCTTAGCCCCGGAGTCTTTCTGTGAGTGCAGACTGGTATGATCCATCAGGGAAACCTGTGATTTTGCCCATTGTGCTGGTTGAGTTGTGAGCAGGGCTATAATGGGAGCCCTGATGGCAGTAATTCACAACGAGCCGCTCCACTGAAGTCACTGTGTTGTTTTGTCCATTTCTAATAGAAGGAAAGGAAAAATGTCACCAGTGCTTCAGTGGTTGCTTCAGCTCCTTTTAGACATTTGGTAAGCGACTGTGTACGTAATTATATGCCGAAAACGAAATGGCACTTTGGTAGCAAGGGAGATGCAATGATCCACGGGAGCTGGCTCTGGCACCGGCCACAGCCACTGGGGCCACAGGTCCACCCACGTGAGCATATGCTCCTCACCCATCACTTACAGAAACAACAGGAGTTCGAGTCTCATCAGAGTTGCACTGGTTTTAACCCCAGCTAAACTTCAAAGTTTTTCTTGATCTACATCCATATGAGATGAAAATAACCCCCACCATCTTCAGCTCATTGTAAACAAAAAAACTCTTGAAAGCCTGGCCTAAAATCAAAGTCCCCGAGCCTTTGGGGAGACACAATAAATCTCAACCTTTCACAGAATCTTTTTTTCAAATAATTACCAGTTGAGTTTGCATTTCTCATTTAGAAGCTTTCCTTCCAAGTAACTACAAGATTAAAAGAAACATGGTAAAAAGTGTGACGAGACAGAGAAAATTTAATTTCTGCAAGTGAAAAGCATGAAACAATTACAGAAAGAGGACTCACACTCTGCTGAGACACCTCACATCCAGTGCTCAATGAGCTAACTGGGAAAGAATACGATTTGCATAGTGTTAAATTAGCAGCATAAATTTATGTTAATCACACCCAGCTGCAAGTATCTCACTTCTTCTCATGTGTTTAGTACAATGAAGTGGTGGTGTAAAATATTAAAGATAAACTTGCGCTGCAGAATTTAAAGGCAAATCCATACTTCCTTGAACTTGCAGCTTGTTCTCAGTTTGGGAACTTTCTTTGGAAGGTTTCAGGCAGAGCAGTCCCTGGAGTCTCTTTCTCTCTAGCTTTCCGCACATCGACCCACTACCAGCCTACCTCTGCAAAGACCTGCTGACTTACTGTTCTCAATACACTGGTTTCATCTTGCCAACCTTCCACCAGCTTTTGTTAAGCTCCAGATCAAATACAAGTGGCTTTAAAATTGTTTAAAGCCGAAGTTGCCCCCATCAGCTGCTGATGCAGTTAAGCACAGCAGAGCGCCTAACCTGACTTTGGCTGATAGGCCCCATCATAATAAAAAAAAAATCAAAATAAGGCATTTTTAAATTATTTTCCCCAAAGGGCAGGGTTATTCATGACTTCAGTTTGTGTTATAGCAAGTTTATATATTATGGGAATATAGAAATATATTAACTGCTGATCATAGCAGATGCTTTCTGGTTAGTTGCCTCACAGGTATTTAGGAAATACTTCTACGTGTAGGTAAAACAGACCTTTTACATTAATTTCTGTTATTTTGTTAAGGGAAAATAAGATATCTATAAATCTCTGCATTAGCAAACCCAGATCATTTGCAGAGGCGTATACCACTCCAGACTCAGCTTGAAGAAAGCAAATCAAACGTAAATAAAAGCAGAAGCTGAGATTCAGGCTTTAAGCCAAAAGAGTATTGCTGAAGTAACAGACTCGGCAAAATCTAAGATGTCATTTTAGAGCATGGTGATGGCAACAAAAATGATAACGACTTTAAGGGAATGCTTTATGCTTTTCAATGACAAATTAAATGAGAATTTAATGCAAAATATTTGTGAGTGAGAGAAGTGAAATGTTCATATATTTTGTGCACAACTATATAAATATGTGAGAAAGTCATACATAAAGAAGCTTTTTTGGTATGGGTATTGCATGTGTATGCATTGTCTGTTGATACAAACACAAAACAGATTAGGAAAATCAATACTCAATTCTTTTTCTAGATTTTTATCCACTGTAGTACACAAAAGCAATTTAGGTCCTGGCTGCACTGAAACCTTACTTCAGCATTTCTTAGACGAGTATATTTGTCATTCCCTCTGACAAACAATAGATAACAGGTGGCAAATAAAGATTGTTTTATATTTAGTACATTCTGAAAATGTAAGCAAAACACAAAGTTAACAGATAACTTTTCTTGAAAAAAATCCACCTTGTCTCTGATGCTAAAAAGAGCAAAAGTCAGAAAGAGCATCAGCCATTATCAACCATGACCAAACCCACCTGTATTCCAGGAGTCTATGGGCTTTCTAAAAACTTGTTACTAGAAAATGAGAAAGAAAGGCTGACAACACGATTAGCTGCCTGTTCCACAACTTCGAATAACCACTAGTCCAGATCACTCTGTATGGAAAACGTCATTGCTCCTCTGACAGTGATGTTGACTAGTTTTAGACTAAAGCTATGGAAACAAGAAAGATACGGAGTTTTAGGCTGGTCTACAGAAGAGAAATGAAAATTAATTATAACCACAAAATTCATCAAAAAATTCTGGTAAGAATCTAAGGGCAAGACAGTTTGGGTGCTAAAATTTGGCTGCACTGAAGTATATCATCTAACTTAAAAAAATTCAAAATGTGACTTTCAAGAGCTAACGTACAAACTAACACTACTGATGCTGAGAGTATCGGCATCTACTATGTCAGTTCACCCTTATTTCTACTTACACACTTCAACAGAAATTAATTCACATGACATAATACGTTTTAACTTCCACAATCGTAAAAGCAAGCCTTCCTTTCCAGTTCTCTGGACTTCTGCACTTCCAGAGGGAGTCTGAAAGCATTTAGCAGCAACACCCAAGCGCAGAGCAATCTGATGCAAGATTATTGTAATACCAAGCTTAGATGTGAAATGTTTAGCTTGCTCCCTTTGGCCATGGCCAGCAAATACACTCTGCTGGCAGCAGATCCAGGTTAGGATGGAACTGTCTTTAGTTACCCTTTCCTATAATTTTCATTTTTCTTCTCTAGTAATAGTGCCTGCTTCACGTTGGAACAGCAGCCTCTCATGCAGGTCTGTCACTGCAAGGAAGATTATCTGACCAGGCCTTACGCCAACTAAGAGTATTTTTTTCCCAAAAGATATTTTTTTAATTGTGTTCACTTTAAACTGTTTCCCTTCTATCTTTTGAATGGTGTCAACCACACCAATTGTGCATGTTACATGCAAATAACCAAGCATTCGCCTTTTGCTTGTGTTGTGCACTCTGATTTTTCATCCTTGTCCTGCATTGATGCGTTCCTGTCCTCCTCTCTTTTCAGTATTCAGTAAGATGTGTATGAAATTCATGTATTACTGTCTGTTTTGCAGAAGCAGCTGAAATTGCAGCACAATGAAAAGAAAATGAGTCACAGCTCCAGGAGAAGGTATCCCCATTGACCAGCAAGGGCAAGCACACAAACTGGCTGGTACTGAAAATATGCAGCAAGTTCAAACGCATGACTACAAAGTCAGGTGGGTCATTTTTTCCTTGAATGGGGAGCAAAACCAAGCAGTTCTACTGTAGTATCTGTGTGTTTTGACACACAGATTCAGATGAGAAGAAACAACAAAATGGAGGACCATGCATCAGAATCCATGAAAAGTTAAAAAGAGAAGGAAATTAATGTAGGAGGTGCTTTATAGTCACAAATTCAGGACGCAGGAAAACAATGATAACGAGGCATTCAGTACAGCATTTAGAAGACATGCAGATACCTCTAAAACCAAGTTGCCATGACCTTTGTCTTAAGGCATTCTGAATGCAGAATACGGTATTTATTGTTCAGGACCTTGAGCAAAGTAAGGATGGCGCACGGTGCTGAGGACTGACACCCAGACTAGCTGGCTGCATTATTCCTGTCCCTTACCAGTTTTTGTATACACACACCAAAATCTGAGAAAATTTTACTTGTAGTTAGAGGCAACTTTAGGTCTGTTTTGTTTTCCAGTGGTACAATGGTAGTGAATTTACAGGCAAGGGTCTGGCCAGTATTTCTGAACTTTAAACAAGACATATGAAAACTACAGCAACTAGTGAAAAAACAGAATGTTACCAAAACAGCTTTTCGTAATGGATGGGGAACTGAATAAAAGCAAACTGGAGATGACCACAGATTTTTTCAACATAAAATAGCACAGATGAATGAGCATATTTTACATTAAGAATAAGGCTAATGAAACAAAGCTAACAGTGACAAAAGTTATGATTTCAACAACGTTCATTCAGCCAAGCAAAAAATGAGCAATTTCAGGGACAGAAATATATGCACCCGTTCCTGTCACATGAAACAGCAGATCAGCACAGCAGCTAACATCCAAAACTTAAGTATCACCTTCTGCTATTATTATTCCTAAAGCGCAGTCCCCACTCCCTGGGCTCTGTTTTGAACTGCATGATTGCAATTGCTGCCTCAGCACTTTTCACTACTCCTTCAAATCCCAGAATATCATGTATGCTGCCTATTGAACAAAAGACCTGCCTGATTTAGTAAAATTATTCAACTTCCCTCTCCATATCCGTAACAAGTAGATCTTCTGCTACAAACACAAGAGCTACAACACCATTATTTCTCTGTTGCCTGTGGTGCTTTAAAGACACCTATGCTGTAGAAGCTGAACTGAGACTTCTAACATATTTCATGCAAGTCCTCCAACAGTTGTCAAATGGTAATGACTTTTAAGGACTGGGAAAGATTAGCTTTTGTCTTTTTATAAATTATCTGATCCTCAAGTGAAATATGGTACTGAATACAGCCAGTTTCTGCAGAATTCCTTTACTTTCCTCATGGCTAAAGTCATCTGTACCTTTCAACACACTTGAAACACGAAGTAAGAACTCACCTTTAGAAATTATTGAATGTCTTCTCAAAATATCCTGACCATAATCCACATGTGTAATACCCATTATTATAAATGCAAAGTCATGTATGAAGAAAGGGAGACTACACCCTGAGACCAAATATTACACTGCTCCATGAAACTGAAAAGGAAGCTATCGCCATTCATACCAAGCTACTGAAGTATGAACATTTCTTTTACATCATACCGACACTACATCAAAGCATGATTCCAAGCTGCTGGTTTTCTTGAGGGCACTACACCGGTTCATTTCATGAGGTTTTAATAGTTGGGATGACAGAAACTGAGCTCTGAAAGGTCCTCTTAGACATAATGGAGTTACTCCCTTAAGCTTGTAGTTAGAGACATATTTTACATTAAGGTGAAATATTATATTACACCTTTTCTTTTAATATTAAGAATAAGTGACTGAAATATATTCAATGGCAATTTAAAGAAAAGATAGTTTGTAAATATAATTATTTAAAAAAAAAAAAAAAAACCCACACAGTAATTTCTCTGTCCTACCTCAGAGGCTCTTTCCTACCTTTCTTCCAGGTAGGAAAAAGAAAGACATGTACAACATATAAAAGTAATATAAGTCATCTTCATTACAGAGAATATTGCTCTTGATCAGTACAACATGTAAACCCCATCTGATGAACTCATTAACTGGAAACAAAGAAAAGACAGATGATATGCTACACAACAGAAACTTGAAGAACTCTTCTTCTTGTAAGGGAGTCTAACAATAAATCTGGGCACATGTTTTTTTGTCTGTCTACTGGACTTCAGTCCTGAAAACTCCCCACTGCTTTCGCCAATGAAGCAGCTCAGACCTGTTTATGAAGCTGCCCACAGCCCTAGAGCTCTCACCGTATAACTTGTCTACGTGGTACTGAGAACTTTGATCACCCTGTAGACCCTCAGCTATATTATTACATGGAATTACTCAAATAAGAGTCAAGTTGGGAAGAAAGTTTGCCATACACTGATTAATTAGGAAAACAAAACGAGAATATCTGTGGCTAAAACTATTGGGGGACTTCTCCTGCCTCCAGTTGTCCCCCAGCACTCAGTCCTCCTGTTCCCTCCCTAGCTGTGGAAATAGGCAGAGTAACTAAGGATGCCCTGGCTATGTCACTCCTGGGACACCCGAGCTTTCCTACCAGCAGCCACAGCTGCATACACGCTATGGTACAGATCATAAGCCCAAACCACCAGACTCAGGTTCATTTCTTCTGAAGAGGTCATTATTTCTTTTAAGCTGTGAGGGAGAACAGCAGAGAGGAACCTCTTGTCTCCAGACTCTCTTTCTCCAAAGAAAAAGGCAGATCCTCCCTTCTATGTCCAGAGAGATTAAAAAAAAAAAAAAAAAAAAAAGCCTGCTCATGACCTGTGAAACAAAAAAAAAAAGATAAACTGAAGACAATCACAGATCTTGTTACCTTGTACTCAGTATCAACTCCAATGATTTAACCTCATATTCTCTAAACTACAGATTTAATTATTTGTAGATTAAAAATCAGGTGGACAATGAACCCATTTCATCTTTTATCTCTTTACGTCATTCACATTCCCATGCCAGAAGCCATCGCAACATATGGTACACCAAAGAGTAGCAAAAATGTGTTATTTTCACCACTCCCAATGGCAAAGATCTGCTGAAACAAGTGCTTTTGCATACATTTGACCTTCTAAGTCTGAGGTCTCCTGGAAGGAAATTACCACACTTTAACACCCTAAACATGAATTTTCAATTGACTTATCCAAACACACTGCTCTCTCACTTTTTGTCGTGAATAAAATACACTTAATTTTTAATTGTAAAACTAAAAAATGTAAGTAAGCACATTCTGGAAGTTAATATAAATGACAAAAACATATGTTACACCAGTGTTTATACAGAAGCATAGATCACATTTCTCTAAACACTCTGGTTATTTTCTTTCTAAGCACTGATACAATCCTTTGAATAGGAATGATGTTTCCTGTAAAAGAAATACCACAAAATAATCCTACATAGCTGGTGGGACTGTAGTACTCTGAGGACCAATATGTCTTGCAAATGCTACACAGCCCACTGAGCATGGGACTGAGAAGACCTGGGCTCTGCTTTCAGCCCTGTCACTGCCTACAGCAACTTTTCATAGGAAAGACTAAACTTTCTGTGCTCCATTTTCCACATCTGCAGAATGGGAATAATGACATTTCCCTTTACAAAGCACTTTGTGATCAACAGGTGAAAAGATTACAGTAATAAGCTTATTTTGTCCAATATGTCAAGCGTTCTCCATGCAACCTCATTTGTATTATTCGTGCCTGAAAGATCCAAGAGAAAGATACTTTAGCATTATGATGCTATAATTGTTCTTCTTTGCTGTTCCCTGCTGCTGCTGTAGCATATTTTGTTGACAGACTCCAGTACGGCTGGTGTTAAACAAACAGGAACGGTACCTACATCTGCTCGGAGAAGGGTTGCCTAGCAACTGCAATCAAAGGGTCTTTTACCCTCACCGATCTACTGTAAATTAATAGAAATCTCTCCACAATACTCTAACACCTTATGTTTTAGTGGCTATATAAATGTTTTATCATTATTATTACTAGTATTATTATTATTTCGTAGCTAATGTGTTTCATTTTGTGATCTGCTCCAGTCAAAAAACGGAGAAGCCAGAAAAGGTCAGATTCCGAAGCACAAAAAGGTTCAGAGACTTGTTTGATGTAGAAATATTCTTTGACAGCTCATTGCGTTTATTTACTCTACCCTTTTCTTCTGCCATTTCAGAATCTATTTCAGCTGCCCCAATGGGAGCCTGAAGCCATTAGCCTGAATTATCATTCTGAATGCTAATTTCACAAGGTAACACCAAATTGTGAAGCTTTCGACTCCTGTAGTTACTGAGATGCTTCCCCTTTAGAGAGGTTACAGGTCTCTTATTTGTTTGCCTATTAACAGCAATGATTTTCAGTGTGCCTGACATTACAGTGTTCATTTATCATACGTGTAATAGCTGTATACCAGAAGATGTGCTGCAGACTGCATGTCAAAACACAAAAAAGAAATTAGTATCTGAGATACTAAACAGGCTATGCAAGCAAGGGAACAAATCAATCAAACATGGAATAAAGAAAGCTGGTAGAAGCTATTCATTAGGTTTTAGGAAGCTCCATTTCCAACCATATTGAAACAGGAGCAGAACTTCGATTTAAGAGGCTTTTACTGAAGATCCCAAACCACAAAGGCTGGAACTTATCAGTTAACTTTAAAGATCCTACACTGTCCTCAACACAAAGAAACCTATCTTCGGTAGCAGGAAGGATCAAGCAGATTGGTAAAACCCCAATGTGCCTATACACTTCCTTTCTTCCACTATGTCCAGACACACTTTTACCAGGTCTGCATCCAACCCTGAAAATGTCCTGGTTTACCCACCAGCATTTCCTCTATTTGTGGCAGCTGCCCTTGGCTCTCTGACTTCCACACCACACACACTGTCCATGTGTATTTACATGGTATGCAATTTTTTAAGTTATTCTGCCGATTCCCTCCCCCACCAAACTTCCATATATTAATTTGTAAAGGGAAAATAGCTTTGCTATCTGCTAGACTTGGGTGTTTCACTGGGTAGCAGCTAGTGGAGCAAGTAAACGGTGACAGAACAACAAAACCAAGCATGAAGAATATACCTGTACTTAAACAAAAGCTTACACATGTTGTTATTTTCTGGATCTGCCTGGACCACTGTGGGAGACTGCTGTTTTGTCAAAGTGCTTTGCTTAGCAGAACCCTCCACACCTTCCCTCTCTGCCTGCATGCAAGTGCCCTGTGCCCTGTGCGGTCCAAGATCAAATGCAACTCTAGCAAAAGCAGCTCCTGGATATTTGTGCTGTGCTTGTTTCTGCTTAAAGGGTGAACATTAATGTAAACAACATTTTACCCCAGCTCAGGAATTCACACAAAACCAGCAACACTCTAGGATGTAAGATGGACTTTTGATTCTTCCAGAAACTATTGGAGGCTTGAGCTACGCAGTGACTTCAGTTTAGCACTGCCTGCCTTTACATCAGCTCTCATCCTCTTAAAATATGCACTATATTTGTGCAGCTCCCTTAGTGGAAGAACTGCGGCATATTCTATGAGAATAACAGCTAACAGACATGGTTATAATTAAGAACTACAGATCACAGAAGTCTGATGGAAGATCGTTGAGTAATTGCACAACTCTCTTGAAAATTTACTTCAAAATCATATCTAAATTCTTTAGAGCTGGGGGCATGTTTGTTTCTTTAAAGAGGCACATTAAATTACTATTTCTTCAATCCAGGAAAAGCATCTGTGGTAATTGCTGACAAAACTCAGCTTGAAAATACTTTCTTCACAGTTGACTTCTTCAGCCTGGAGAGGCCTAAGCTGGTGATTTTCTACAATGAAAACTGTTCCATAAATTCAATCCTTCTTCTAGGTACCTAATTCAGATCTACTACAGTTTTGTGAATGGAGAGGGAAGATGGGTCCAGATGTGAGAGCACTACGAACTGGCAGTGATGTTCCTTGCTCTGTTTTCCATTTCTTTTCCATTAACTTCTACTTCTTATTTTGAGGTTTTGCTTTTTCTCCCCTCCCTTATGCATCATTTAAGATTTCTCTACACTGAATTTGATCCACCACTAATCACCACAGTATGCAAGGTGTTCCCTCTATCATTTATGAGTATGCTGTGCTGCATGCACCCATGATGGATGTCACTAACGCCCTCTCTGCTTTGACTGAACTGACTAATCCACGTTTTATTTTTTATCTTTCAACCAATGGATTATGTTCTTACTTTATGGGAATTTAATTCCTCTGACAGCCTTTAATGAGAGACTTCCCTTGTCCACACACGTGCTGAGACCATCAGGGAATTCCACTGATTTCTGAAGCACTTCTCTTTACAAATGCTGTGTTGGTTCTTCTTCCATATGGCCTACAAATTCCCATAAATTATGGGCCATATGCCCATAAATTTCACTCTTTACTATAGTTCCTATCCACTTCCTCTGAAATAATCGTTCATAATTTACCCTGGAACTAATTTTTTTTTTTTTTTTTTTTTTTAAACCAGCATGCCATCAGCATCATGAAGTCACAAGGTAACAAAGTGGTTTTAAACAAGTGGTTGCACACTAGATTTTTTTGGCATTTCTTCACATTCCTAGTAATGAGGTTTTGCTAATTTTGCCTACCGGATCCACACCATCTACCAGCTGTTCAAATTAAAGCAGGTCTTTCCTGTAAATGAGAATGTGTCAGAGCTAATGCCTTCTAGCATGTTTTTCAAAATGCTAAAGAAAATTTTGCACAGAATGGTCCCACATCAGCTAGATATATCTTATTTACGTAGTTATTTTACAAAGACATATGCATAAACATGAGAGTCATAAAAGCTCAGAACTGGTGGAGAGTCTTCTACTGAGATAAAAACTAATACTAATAACAAATAAATTATGGCAAAGACACAAGGTAGCACTAATATCATGGAAAGATGCTTTTTGTTCTTTGATCTAACGTAAAAGAGTAGCAGAAACAGTTCCATGGCACGCAATCCAGCTGAAACAGAATTCTACAAGTTATTCATCCCCACAGAAAAATTAGTAAATATTTACTTGTCTCTGTTGCCAGCCCTACCAGACTCTGTCTTCTCCCCTGAGGCAGGACTGCAACTTGGTGTCAGTCTCTCAGGAGCTCACGGAAGGAACGAGCAGGTACTGACGCTTCCCACTGTGAGCAGACAGGTAACAACACACAGATGCTGGGTTTTACTCCTCCAAAACAGTCTGCCATCACATCTGGGATGGTCGGAGAAAGATCATAATGTGCGACTGGTACAGGCCAAGAGCAAACTACTACACACATGCACAGCAAGAGAAAATGGGACAAAGTTGAAACTTGGAGGGTGTCTCGGTGGCAACAGAGCTTCTGAAGGCTTCTACTGGTCTAGCAACACTTAGTGCATGTGCTGACTCAGAGCTGCACTCAGAAGTGAAATCTAGCCCTTCCCTTTGCAAGAAACATATTCAGGGAACTAAGTCTGTTTAATGAGTACTAATTTGTTCATGGAACTGACAGCTGAATTTCCTCTTCAATCTACATTATATCACATGTCACTTTTGTTGGTTTCTGGGGAAAACAGGGGGGAAAAAGCAGCCCTTATTTAAAAACAAAAAACAGTTCATGATGAGATTGACATGAAAGTTGTTTCTCATCAGTAATTGCTTCCCCCCTGGGCTTGACAATGTTTACAAATGAAAGATTTTTCTTCATATATGACTTGACCTATCATGAATTATAGCTGCTGCTACCAATTCCACTCCTCCCTGCACACAGAAAAAAAAGGCTTGCTATCTCAATTTTGTACTGTAATTAAATATGTTCTGATGGCATATTATTTATTCTTCCTCACCTGCAGCTCTCCTGGCATTCATACATATCCAAATATTAGCAGGCAATTAAAAAACTGTTATTAACAATATTAATATCCTAAGAGCTTGTTTGATGTGAGTGAGACACAGGACTAAACTGCTTGACTGCAAGGAACAGAATTTTTTTTATTTTTTTTTTTCTATCTGGGCATTATCTAGCACGTTGCAGCCTTTGTCTGCAATCAAGGCTCTTAAGCAGTCCAGAAGGAAATATGAAAAAATGAAAGATGAGTCAAATTTATCACTAATCTCCTTTGACCACTATAAAACTACTAAAGAGTGAAGCAAAGTATTAAAAATAGAAGAACAGGTATAATTTTGTTATTTTACATTTTTACGGATGTTTTACTCTTACAAAAAACCAAAACATTCAGAATAAGCAAGTTTTCTACCCAAACCAACTTCATATATAAGTAGGACCTGCTGCACTCGAAGGAAAGCCAAGATCAAACAAAACAAGAACTCCGTATTTCAGACATTCAAATCTAATTATCTGTATGATTCTTTCAAAACCCAAAGGTTTTTTTTCTTAATCCTCTATATATCACGTACCCTGATTCCACCACACCGTAATTCAGTGCAGCCCCTGGAAATCACTGTGTGTTGGTACCAATTGAGAATTTGGCCAAGGAGCTAAAAAAAAAAAAAGGTATTTACCCACAGAGTCAACTTGGTGTGCTTCAGAGCTGCTCAGCAAAAACCCTTCAACTGCAATCCTAAGTTGCAACACTTATACACTTGACAACTTTATGACAGCTTGCCATTTTGCATCTTGCTCTGTATTTCACATGATCTTCGCATGAAACAGGCCACAGGTAGCACCCCCAGCTCCCTTCTCTGCTTCCCCCAACAGCAACGGGGGTGAGGGGGGCTGCCCACCCCTTTATAAGCTCGGAAGCCAAGGATCAGGCAACCCTCCAGTATTTCTCAGTCAGGAAGGCCACCAGAGCTCAGAGTCCCAGTGTGTGACCAACGTGGGTGGAATGGATGAGGAGCGGACCCTGATGGGCACAGGAAAAGCAGGCAGAACTGAGAGGGGATCCATTTTGTTTAGTGGTTTGCTCAAATAATATTGATGAGCAAATGCATCCACTGAAAGGGATTTGGGCGCAGCCAGGATTTCTTTTTACAGAGAAGATGATTGCGATGGCCACCCATGATCACCCTGTGTTGCCTGGGTGCTGGCAGCCCTGAGGCAGCAGAGGCAGCCCGGGAGGGCAGCAGGAGCACACAGTCCCCGGTACATCTCAGCAGGCACACACAAAGCTTTTCAACAGCTTCAGGTATGCATGTTCCCAAAACTCATTTGCTGATGTAACAAACCAAGTTTAAAAAGGCATTAATGTATAGATGAACAACAAACTCTTTAGAGGCTCCACAAGCAAAACACCTGCAACTGTCAATAAGCATTTTGCTTTGCTATAGACAATATGATTTGACCTTATGTGCCCAGTGTACTAATGAAAAATAAATTGTATAGTGCATAACTATTAGTACACACTAACATACTCACATTTGGTTGCTAAACTATTTTTATCCAACAAGCCAGAGATTTTCCCATTTTGTTTACCCGTGAGAATGCCTTGGCAAAGGTAACTAACCTGGGGTTGAAATGCATCCTAAAGCCAGGATCTGCAAAACACCTTATTTCTCACTTAACGTTAATTTAAACCTAATCTATTTGGTTTTAAGGACTTGATCCAGGCTCTCTGATACATGCTGTAAATATACTGAATATATTGAAAATAATACAATTTTGCAAAGGGCATTTTATAGGCATCCCATAGCAGAGCAAAATTCATCAACTTCAGTTAAAATATATAAATGAAAATATGCATTTTGTGTCCGACATTTAAACTACTGTAGTTCATGTAGTGTAATGTCATTAAGACACTAATTAGTGTTCCTGACAAATGGTGAATTTTCAACAATTTAAAGTACAGAAAATATTTTCATTTATTCTCTACCCTTACTGCTCTCTTTTTCAGAAATAAAGCTACATGCATTTATGTCTAATTTTTTTCCCCTCAACAGAAGAAATAAATTAACACCACCAGGAAAATGGGATTTTACAATGAGTTAGTATTTATCACACTAAACCACTAAGACTTCTTGCTCAGCTGGAACCATGTACATTCCCAGATGGTGTATTGGATTATAATTTCACAAAATGAGTTTACTCTCTCAACAGTTTCTCTTACAGTTTCCTCTGAAAAGTCATCTAAATATTTCCACAGTCTCTGTTCCTGCTCCCTGTGGATTTGGAGTCTCCCCTATCTTTTCTATATGGCATTATTTTATTTTGTTAACATGGAATAATTATATGTAGGAATTATGCTACTGAGATATTTCTGCAGGACTTTTATTTTTTATTACTTCATTGTAATATTTATATTAAGCTCTTTATAAGTCGTCTTTTTTCTTTTTTTTTTTTGATCCAATACCTTTCACACAGTTCCTTTTCCTTGTACCTGGTATCTTTAATAACCAAACTATGACCTGTCATTTTTTTTCATGGTCCTTTCTAAATGACAATGAAAAGTAAAAATTTTTCTATGCTGACACCTAGGTGACCCAAGATTTAATCAATATTAGCAAAATATTATATCTCAGGTTATTCAACACCTATAAATACACCAGCTGTGAAGCAGCCAAAACCCCGCCCCTACAAGAGAGCCGCACAAAGCCTAGAAAGACAACTGCATTTCTGCTTAAGGATACAGCAACTCAGTGACCAGCAGCACATGGTCAGATACCAACCCTGGACCTCCTGGATTTTAGCGCTGAGTGCCAGCCGCAAGCTGCAGCCTCTCCTGCCGCAGAGATGGGAGACGGTGGCAGACCCGATTTGCTTTCACCATGCTAGATGCTGCCCATGGCTGTTCGGCATGCTAGTGGCTGAGGAAGAGGATTGGCCAAACATCTGTCCCTGGAACAGATGCTCTTGCCTAAGACTGACTCATCGAATGGAAATAGAGCATGAAAGAAGTTTGTCGCTCAGTGGCCCACTCACCAGTCTGGCACCTGCAATCATCACTTCTAGGTTAGGCAGAGCAAGAGCGATGACTGGAATGTGGCAGCAGGGCAGGCACCCTCCCACCTAAGGTGTTCCTCAGCACCTTAGAAGGAGGAACATAACCTGCCTTCCTGGCCATGGATGGTGTCCCAGGACACGGGTGAGCGAAAGGAACAGCGCTGTGCTTGGAAAGGTGGGGTTTTTTCCCTAGCCATTCCATGGTAACTTGTGGTTACCTTCTAACCACACCAGAAAAGCATTTGGAAACCTGTGCAAAGCTTATGCATCGCCAGCTGTGCTCCCCGGCAGAGGCGCAGAAGTGAACACAGGTGACTGCAGCACCCTACCCTGAGGACATGCAGAAATTGGACAGCAAAGACCTTTTCTGAAGCTGGAGGAGAGGCCTGGTTTAAGCTATATTCCAGAGGAAGCCATGGGAGAAACGGTGTTGCAGCCTCCCACCAGTGGAGAGTGGGGCTCACGGCCATGCTGGGGCAGCACCCCACTGCCAATCCGCCTGGTGCCCCAGCGCCAGACTTACCGCAGCACCTGCAACGCTGCTGCCCGGCAGCGACAGCCAGAGTCCAGAGACGGTTCATGTTTACCCCCAGTCACGCGAGAAACCTGGCACCAACTGGATTCGTGAAATATGAGCGAGGGGGGCACCCCCATTAACCTTTCTGAACAGAAATTTCTCCTCAGAGGGATCACCCACAGAAGTCTCCATCTGAAGCTCATGAGGCAGAGAGAAACATGCTGACACGTACTGGTTTAGAGGTGAAATGGAGCATTTGTTTCCTCACCTTACCTAGACTCAAATATATCAGACAAAAAAAAAAAAAAAAAAAAAAATTAGTTTTATAGCTAAATTAGCAGGCTACGTTGCTCAGAGCGTAGCACAATGTTACAAGAGGGCTTTATTTGTCTTCGGGGCTTGTCAGTGGCATTATATAATCCAACAGCCAAGGACTTACATTAACCTCCCTTTGCCCTAAAACAAAGGCTTCTCGCTGAGTTATTGATTTTGTTTGTACAACTGGAAGGAAGCTCATGGGTAGTCTTTGGTGGTGGGACCTTACAGTTCTAATTAGGTTATCATCTCCTGGTAAATTGGAATGTGGCTTGTTTTGTTAAAACCTGATAATTTTTGCACAGGTAAGAAGTTAAAAAATGGCATTGTTTAGTGAGTACAAACATTCAACATATCTCAAATAACAGCTGAGCCAGTTAACGTGATTAACACAGCAGTTACGGTGTTCAGTGATACCTTTGCTGCTGTAGACCTCTTAAAATAGTCCATTTTTGTAATTTGCATAGATGGTAAAATGAACCACAATTGCTGAGAAGCATCATTCTTCTTCCCAAGAGATAAGTAATGAAGTGAACGCAGCCATATACTCTCAAAATAATTCTGCTAAGTGAATGCAAGCAAATTTGACATCAAGCTAAGCCTCTCGTGGTTTACTCACTGTGAGGATGCCTACTGCTTCTAGCCACACAGGGAACGTCTAAGTCGCTCAGTCAAACATCATTACCGGTTAATGACGGACTGACTCACACTTAAAAGTTTGTTTGGCTTTTACTATCAAACTTGTGCAACACCTCAGATGGTTTAGTATGCACTACATATTAGAGACTAAGAAAAAAAAATTTAAGAATCTACAATCTTAACAAAAATTAACCAGTTACCAAGAATTACTGTTCCACTGTCATCTCTATTGTCCAAAACATACCTTCCTGGACATGGAAATGAGAAAATAAGGTAGCAATATTTAAATTAATACATACTTACTGTGTGCTGCTCTTGGAAGATCCTGCACACAGTTGAGTACTTAAGCTGTCATTGGACTTGACACACTGCAAAGCACCCAGAATGCAAAAATGTTTTCAAGAGGAGCTGTGGTTGCTTTCTGCCTTACCAGAGCTCTGGTGACTCCTCTGTAAGATGTATTCGTGCATTCATCCATCATTTCATCTTTTCAGCATTTTACTCTCTTTACTTAATGAAACAGGTTAACTTTCACAAAAAGTCTAACGAACAATACAATTAAAATGTGTTTGAAATTCTGAGATTTGGTGTTTAGTAAAAATATATAAATTTACAAATCAGTAAACAGATAAAACTACTTATTAACTAAAAAGATGCTTTTAGTAGTAACTTTTTAGTTAATAGGTGGAGTTCTTCGGGATTTTTGTTTTTCCTCATGCGTTTCATGTCCTAGATGACAGATTTTACTAGCAGTGGTTCAGCCCATGAAGGCTGCATCTTTGAACTAGTATGCATATATATATTTATATACCTATATACACTTGCAAGATACATAGATATGCCTATACACACACACACACGCACACATTTCCTACATATACACAAATATATTTATATTTACATATACATATACATGCACACCCCTTCAGAGACCCAAATGCGTTAGAGCATTTAAGCAAAGCACAAGAGGAGACAGGATATATACGGATTAGTAGATCTGAAGATCAGCCACTGACCTGGCAAGTAACTTCTTTTTCTCTGGCTGTTTGTGAGCATATGTTCTCCTTGGATGCCAGTCACATGTGGGACTATATCACACACACGCACAAAGTAATGTATCATTCACAAATTACAGACATTTTATATCTAAGCATTTCTGGAACAGGACTGAATCCAAAACATTAATACTACAGGAAAGTTCATTGGACAGGCAATTAACGGTTAGAGTTTTGGTTTCTGTAAGACAGAAATTCCTGTCTAGTCTATCCACTTCAAGCGCAACATGGATGCTGCACACAGCATTGACCACCCCATGAGAGGCAAGTTTGTGGGTTTTTTGGTTCACCCTGAATGGAATAGAGCGAACAGGTAACATTCAGACATGCAGCTGCATCAGCATATGGACATTCATCAAAGCAACGAATTAAGAGAGTTAAGAGTTCAGGGAAAGAGCATTTTCTGGTATTATCTTCCCTCAATCACTGATCAAAACCAATAGTTGTTTATCAGAAAGCTGACCCTCACACAACTTTGCCTGCCCACAGATTGCAAGCATGCTTTTTCTCTCATTATTTCTCTAAGATATTACTTTTTCTTTACCCTCCAGGCCTCACTCTGCCCCAGCATTTTGCATTTCTTCCTATACAGTTCTTTCTACCAGGAGAAATTTGATTACATCTTCCTTTGATGTTCAGTGTTTTCTTTAAATAATGCCTAGATTTTTTTGGCTCTTGATTCTTGAATTTGCCATTTCCATGAATTGTGAATTCAGAGATGCATGAACAACTTTACTTGATAGACTGTGTATTATGTTACCTCTCACTTTCCTCTGTTATCGTACATGTTGTCAAATCAGACTTCACATTATGTCAAAGCTACTCTTTCTGAATGGTTAATTTTGCACTGAAAGTTGCACAGATGGGCAATTATTTTAAGGCTTGAATACCTGCCAACAATTGTAGTGGCATAAAGCTGATCCCCAAAGCCGACACAACCACAGAGAACACCCAAAAACAGAAGACAACAATGAATGTAAATTATACCAATTTTTATGGATGGCAGAGTTGAAATGAAAATTTTCCACACTATTAAAAAAGCCTTCAATCACTACAAGTATATACTTCAGTATATATGAGTATGCAAAATTGCACATTTTAAATCCACAAAGAATAACTAGAGAGAACCAAACCGACTTTAAGAATAAAGGGGGTTTATTTATGTATTTTTAGATAAGCATACTACTCAAGGGAGGAGTAGAGTAACCATCCTCTAAAGTCCTGCCTATATTTATCTATAAAAATGAATAAAATATAAACACTACTCTTCAAAAAGAAATGTCACCTTGAAAAGTGGCAAGTGGGTCACTTTCCAGGTCCTCTAGGTTGACAGCAGAATGGCCAGTGACTAGTAATTCCTCTGTTAACTACCTGTTGCCCATACACTAAAACTGGGATGAGAAATATGGAGCATTTCACATAAGCTACCAAAACAACATCCATGCACTGTGGCTGCCTCCTGTTGCTAGCACACATTGATTCTGCATCCTGCTACCGTTACTGCTGCTGTTAACAGTGCAACACGGTCCCTACAGAATAGCCCGAGACAGAACCAAGGTCAAAAGAAATCACCAAGTTTACATCTATGCCCACCATGGACAAATATAACACCACACACACAAGAGCCTACCTAAGTATACAAAGCCGTAGAGCACCCAGCCAAGCCTGGCACTAGTAAAAGTCACCTGCTGCCTTCCCCACTCTCACCCTAAAAGCCTCACAAAGTTTTTACCAATTTTCCAAAATTCTTAAGCAAACCACCAAAGGCCCCGAAAAATGTACACTGAGAATTATGACTTATTGATTCACACAGGATGAAACAAAACAGCGATTATAACGATAAAACAAGACAGCAATCTAAATCAGGCTTTCAACAGAAAGCATTGCCATGAAGTGGTCCATGCTTCGAGGTCCTCAGGGAGAAGTCTTTGATTTCCTGAAGAATCATTTACAGAGAGACACGAACATTTGATTCCAAACCCATAAATAATTAAAGAAGTTAATAATTAAATACATGAGTCAGTCTTGTCTGAAAAGAAAATTTAGAAACTGTTGCAAGCACTTCTTCAATGACATTGACTTTCTTAAGCATAGTACTGACTTCCCTCCTCTTTTTGTATTGCTTCTCCAAATGGAGCGATGATAAACAGTGAAAAATGGGGCATATGATGCTCCGCAGCAGAGCCAGAAAAGGCTGGGTGCTAAGCCATAAGTTTCTGGAGGACTGTTCGTGTTACCAGGACTTTCATGCATATTCTAGTAGTCAACACCACCAAGTGTCATCTCCATAAAATACACACTAGTAGAATAAAAGGGAAAGAGAGTTCAGGCAAACTGTATTTCTGTCAGAACAAACCCTGCTATTATTTCAAGCATTTTCCCGATTTTAAAATAGTTTTATTTCATGTTTATTTTTTTCACATATGATTCTCTTTCCTTTTCTCCATTCTTTTCTACAAATTTGGAGAATGCATGGCCTTACCTACAGACTCTCTGTTACTTGTTTCCCTACAAAACCCAAATTCTCTCACAGACTTCTCCGTAATAATGCAGGTGTTCAAAATGGGTTGTTCTTCTGTCATTTGGGTTTAAAAAAAAAAAAAAAAAAAAAAAAAAGACTGTAAGCAGTCATTTAATGTTCTACTTCATCATCAAGCAGGTCATGTTTGCAAAATGTCTACTACAGAATTTTGAGGAAATCCTGACATTGATTTCAGACACATTAAATTGTGTGTTCATACGTGGACACATGACCAGCCCTGGAGTTGTGTAAAGATTCTTCTTGACATTAGCATCCTACTAACCGATTATGGTCCATGAGTAAAGAAGAAAGGAATAAGAAGGTGAAGGGACACACTGGAACAAGTCAATTAGTCATTTATGATTACAAGGCCAACCACAGCAATATGCTCCAGTGCTAAGTTTTAAAATTTCATGCCAATAAACTAATTAAAATCTGCTGCTGCAATAGAAGCTGACTTCATAAACCACATGTGATTCTGATTTCAGAGCATGCAATAATAAAAGATATGTTTGGTAGCTGCTGCGGAGACTTCTTATTTCCAACAGGAGTAGAGTTAATTAACCTCTGGCTTTCCAAAACACATTAAGAATGAGGAACAACCTTCTAGACTGTGGTGATCTGGCTACATGCTAAAACTGGTTTATTAAAGCAGCTTATCTATTTAACATCACAGTTTGACACTTCACAGGGGAAGGACAGACTGCTCCTGTTGCTCATGGCTACTTCACCCAAGCACAGTCCCCAGACTTGAGCGAACCTGTTAATGGTGGTGTCAGTCAGCCCGCAAAGGGAGGGAACACTATACATCTTGCAGAACCATGAGCTCTGTGAATTAATTTACACAACAGATAGCAAAATGAACAGTAGTCAGCATAGGGGTAGGTGGCATGAGAAAAAGCAGTGTACCACAGGGGAAATCAGGCATGTGACAAAGAACTAAAAAAATTTCATCAGGAATTAATGGGAACTCTTCTACTGCTCCCATTCAAATCAGTACAGAGGGGCTCCCTGAGCAGATTGCCAACAGGATAGTGCCGGCCTTACAACTAGGTGACTGCTAATTGCTACCTGGACAGAGAAATATTCTCCATTATTTTAGTACTTGAAAGAGAACTGGGTTAGCAACCTGCATATAATTAGTTTCCTAACAAGAGAAAGAATTTCAGATACAGGGTGCCTGAGGAGAAGAGAGAAAGGAGAGCTCACTATTTTTTTGTTGTTCATTTGTTAGTTCTCTTTTTTCTCTGGTGACCTCCCCCTTATTTTCCTACACTGTAAGGGAGAAATGATCATTAATGGCACAATGCATGTTATTATTCATTAGCATTGATTTTCTTATGTTA
Organism: Ibycter americanus; assembly: GCA_035590275.1. Taxonomy (NCBI): domain Eukaryota; kingdom Metazoa; phylum Chordata; class Aves; order Falconiformes; family Falconidae; genus Ibycter; species Ibycter americanus. Next base: position 87,995,045 of record JAVJGI010000062.1, read on the forward strand.
ACCCATCCTAGCTTATTGACTTCCACAATTCAGTCAGAGAGACTCACTATATATAAACACATATGTATACAAACTGCCACAACTTTCCTGCAAAAGAAAACTACTACTACAGCTGCCTGAAAAATTTCCATTAAAACCATTTTCTACTATGTCTTTGAAGGCACTGTGCTTTTGCTAAATATCAATGACTAATTTAAAATAACACTGAAAGCTTTTTTTTCTTAAATCAAAATATTCTATTTCACAGCAATATGAAAATTGTTGTAAATCATATTTTACTTTGCTCACTCATGAGTGTTCCCAATATTCATTCATATCATCACTGATAGTAGACTTCCACTGATAGCCCAGAGTGACAAGATGCCACAATCACTTGATTATTTCAGTTGAATAGTTAGACTGTACAACATCAAGCGCGCCATGAACTGCTACTACCTTCATGACACTAATAATCTAAAAATTAAATAAATGTCAAAATTAATTTGGTGTTGAAGCAAAAGTTAAATTTTCTCAAGCTAAATCTTACATATTATTTTATCTCCAGTTTGCAGTGGGTTTTGAAAATATTTCAGTTTTGCAAACATGAAATGAACGCGAAGTGCCTTTTCCCTCTCCTCTTACGATGCTTCTTCAGCTTCCCTCAATCACCAGAGCAGAGCCCTCCATGGCTCCACCAGCACCTTATCCTGTCTCACATAGGCCCTGTTCAGCCCTTTAGAAAAAGCAAAGCACCAGCCCCACAGCAACTGTTCTCTCTCTTTCTCAAGACAAGGGCCTACATAAGAGAATTATCCTTTGCATCTATACACAGACACACAAAGGCAAGTGTGGAAGTAACTCCCTGGGCTTCTCCAACACAACAGCAAAAATATTTTACCACATACTCTAAACATCTAATGTCACTCAACCATGGAAGTCCTCTTGGAGAATGCCAAAGAGGTAAGAATAAGGATAAGTTTCAGGATAAACAGCTATTATCATATTTTATAACCAATTGCTTAGAAGCCTCTCTGGTTTACTGGACATTTCAGTGTTTTTCAAACCTAAGAAATCTTCGAAGACTTCATTTCATAATTCCTTAAGTAATTCCAGGAGTTGTTATGCTTACTAGCACTGAAGAAAAAAGAAAAAAACCTCAAAAATTTTTACCAAAAAGACAGAAAGAGAGAAGAAAATAAAGATTCATAGAAAAAGCAAAATAAGAAGTAAAAAAAAAAATTACAAGGCAATGAAACCTGAATGACAAGGGGAAAAACTGCTGGCCTACCAACATTTTGCTGTCCCCTATTTCACCTCCCCAGATGGCAAGAAGCCTTTAGCCTACTGTGCCGAGAGTTGAATGGAAAAAAAAAATGGGCCAAATCCCAGCATCTGTAAATTCCAAGACAAAATTGCAGAACTGGGATCTAATTCTGTACTGGTTGTCAATGGTCTTAGACACAGATAGCATATACTTCTAAGATCTGTGGTCTGAGAAAGTGGCTATGGTAGCATTTCTCCATATGGAGAGTTTATGAGAGTTTCCAGTAAGCTTTGGCAAGTTTTTCCTGTATAACATATGCAGGCTCATCTATCACATAAAAGTTTTGAATTAATGACACAACAACATTTTATAAAGGAGACAAAATCCACTTCATCTTCCATCTTTGCTGGCAAAAGTTGTCTTTTCTAATTTAAGCTCTTCAATCAGTGATCAGGAACTACAGTGCCAAGTTTCACATAAGTGCAGACAGATCAGTAACGCTGATACCTCATCTTTTATCATTACTGCCTGAAGTTCCCACCAATGCATACTCTTTCTTTGGACCAGTTAAAAAAAAAAACACCAAAAAGCCCTGATTTTTTCTTTCCTTTTTTTGTCTCATAAGAAGAGAAAGTTGCTACAAATCATACTCTCCTGCAATGAATGAAACAGCGAATGCAGAAAGATACTTCAAAGCTAAAGTGCACATGTGAAAGAAACAGCATTTCTTTTCCTTTCTAAGAGCATAACACTTCCTTCTAAATACTGTACAAAATTGGGGCTTTTAGGCTCCTTGCATTTTTTATAAGAAAAATATTCTGTGAAAATTTGATCCTGTAAGCAGGATATAATTCTAATTTATATAGCAGAAGGCTTTAGATGCCTGCCTACATTGAAAGCCGTGTTCATTTAATGGCCAGTCAGCTCACTCCTGCTTTGGCTATCTCTAGAGGGGAAAACGGATTCACATTAACAATTCTCAGGCTGGGAGAAAGCTCTGACCTATGCACAGGGTTTAGCAAGGTCTGCTTTCTCTGCAACAGCTACAGATGGGGCAATCCTCAAGAGGCTTGTTCCTGCTGTTCTCTTCTGATGAAGGAACATTTTGCATCTCCTCTGCTTTTTATTACCCAAAATACAGCTCTCATGAACAACCACAGGAAAGAGACATCTAACTTTTTTTAATGTTCGGGTTTTTCTCCAAACACAAGGCCAGAACACGAGGATTGAATCCAGTAAGGTTTACAGTAAGGTTTAATGGCGAAGATGACAACACCATGTAATTCCTCTTGGTAAAAATTAGCAAGGTACTATGAAAAAAAAAAGTCAAGAAAATTCTTGGGAGTGTGGGGTGTGGGGGAAATGGGCTCTTTATACAGAGACATTCCATGATCTTTAAAATATAATCTGAACCACAAAGATAAGCAGAGCCCTTCACCACCATCACCACTTGCTCACATGAAAGCTAAACTATTGTGTACAGTTCTGATCTGCTATCAGCCCAACATAACATTGATGTTAATGGTGCTCCTCTGATTACATTTGTATTATGGAAAATAAGGGTGCAACTTTTGCCTTAAAGAAGTACTAGATATGCTGTTTCTGTAACACATATGGTTTGTTTGGGGCATGTATTTTTTTCCCCTTTTTATCTCCTTAAAAGAACAACAATCTTTCCTTCTCATGGGGTAGAATCTAGAAAGGCTGCCTTTTAACAGAAGAGATTGAATTGTCTCCTATAAATATCATTTCTACTACATCTACGTGAGCTAGGGTAATTGGCTATAATAGAAAAGACAATGAAAAATAATGGATGAGCTTATTTTAAATACAGGAGGCTTTGTCTTACTGGTTATAGCCAGAGGATGCCATAAAATAAAATAATCCTTTAAAAATGCTAGTCAACAAAAGTAGTCAATAGACATCATGATAAGCACTTGCTAATCAATAGTGATAAGTCAGTACAATTTAACTAACAGATGTTTCCTCAGCAACTGTTTTTGTAATACCTGACTCACTAGTATAAACATATGAGGCCAATGCTGTAAATAAGAAAGCTTCTTAGTGGATTACAAGGCAGTAGGATGAAGAAAGTATGGGACAGCACCATACTACTCCTTACTGCTCACGTCAAAATCTGTTCTATGTTTTGCAGAAGAAAGATGTGCAGTAATGCTGGAGCATATAATTATTTTTAAAAGGTACAAAAATACAGTATTTAGAAAAAATGCACTTATTTTAGAAGAATCTTACCTGCTTACTAAAAACAAGCCTTCCCTAACTGGAAAACAAGTGGTAGGAAAAAAAAAAAAAAAAAGTATAACATTGACAATTATGGTTAGTAAAGATGAAACATGAAATGTATACACTCATGAGATTGCTATGTTGTACAAAAAACAGTAATTACAGGCAAGCACCTGGAGTACCTGGAAAACTAACAGTATATCCTATGTGTATTTTATGGCTCAAATTTAACCATTACATGAAGTCTTAAAGCTTTATTCAACGTATACTGCAGATAATGAGCACTTTACCTGAATAAGACCTCCCTAGGGACAGTCATGACTACCAAAGCCTTATTTTTATATGAGGTGGAAGGACATGTGGAAAACCAAACCTCCTTGTCAAAAGCAGCCAAACGCTGCAGCATGCTGACATGCTTTCAGAGAGTGCAGAAGAATCTCAGCTCCTGGAGAAAGAGGACATCTGAGTAACTCCTGCTTTGATTTCTCTAACAAAAAGCTACAGAAAAAACAAGAAAGGAAAAGTTTACCAGACATTTGCTTCAAATAAATTGAACTGAAATGGAAACACACTCAGGTTGATCATTTTTTTAAGCAAATTCAAATACTTTCACAGAAGAAACCTTATCTGTGCGTACCGATTTCAGCAACAAAAAACTTTTTTGTTAGGTATAAGCTCAGGCTGCAAGAACAAGCCTTCTTTGCCTTTGACAAATGCAGCTGTTCCTTACTCCTATCCATTCCCACATGCTGCTGTAGAGGATCCTAGCCCCACCACTGTGGCCATGCCACATATCTCTTTGGGCTCACCTTGGTTTCCCCTTTCCTCTCCACCCACACACAGGCTCCTTGACCGCCAAGGTGTTCTCTGGCTTATTCTTGTTTCTCTCTAAATCCCTCATGTTTTGTTTCCCAGTTTGCCAATAATAGTAAGGTTCTTTGCTTATTTGTTAAATTTTCAAATCTGCACTTTCCTATATACCTGCAGGAGCAGCATTTCACTTTCTAGGGCTTTGCTATCACCACATAACATGCTGACCAGTGTCTCACTGCACTCTCCAAAGGACAGGATGGGCCGCAAGTATCCTCAGCTGTTCCCTTTCTCCCAAGCACAACTCAATATTTTTCTTTTATTTATTTTTTTCTGGATCAGGTGGATTTTAAGCTTCTAACACAAGAAATCTGTTTTTAAAGCCTGCTCCCTTTAAAGCATCAAATCAAATTCAAGGTCTTGGAGCCAGATGCAGGCAAGGATTTCAGCTTGTTGCTGCTGATTTAAGATACTTAAGTTCTGTCACAAAACCAGCAGGTTTTAATACCTGCATAACATCACTGCCAAAACAGAGAATACCTGTGATTTCTCAGGCACCTAATAAGTTAGGAAGGGGTTTGCTGCAGTGCTCATTTAAAAAATGTTAATTAGTCACCTATTTTCAACCTGGACATTTGGGATAATCAAGGGCACAGGTTCTAGGCATGGAAGTTATCACTTACTCTCCAAAATGAAGGCCATGGTCAACCTTCCTGACACGGCCAAGCCTTAAGCACTAACGGAGAAGCCTGTCTGTGCAATAGCAATATAGCTCCGAGGGAGACGGTCCCTTGACAAATTTATTAACACCATCAGCATCCCTGCCTTCAGTGGGCAAGAAACACTTATCTAATTTGCCTTACCCCTAAAGCCACAGCACAAAAGAAACACTTGAAGCCCCTTCAAATAAAATAAAGCCCCTCAAAGTACACCTGCCTCTCTGGAAAAGTTGAAAGAGCACATCGCATTAGCGAGGGTATTAGTTGCCTGAAGCAAGATTAGTTAACTAAATTGAGAGCCACATGAGATGCTCTGTGCATCTAAAACAACCTCAGAGGCTGGCAGACATGACACAGACACAGGACCTGACAGAAACCAGCAACTGGAGGCCAGGTGGGACGCTCAAGACCATCTCAAGCAGCAGTGGACACTTAGGCTCACACCGCAGCATCTAGCCCTTAACATGTTAATCTTAAATTTTTAAGTGCTGCAACAAGAGGAAATTAAGAACCTCTGAAGCAAAAGAAGGGCTCTGTAATAAGGCTGTTGTCCCTTACCTCCTGTGCAGCAGGAGGGTAATGTTTGAAAGAGATCTTAATGTGGACGGACCTCTGCACTTTGTGTCTGGCTGCTCTGGTCACAGAAATCCAGTGTTGTTGGATGTTTTAATGGCTTTTTTTAACAGTATAGCAATGCTTCAGACACTGACTCCACTATATACCTGTAACAGATCTGAACCATGCAAATATGAACACTAACACAACCAAAAGTTATTTTTTTCTTTTATTTCATCATGACAGCCTCCTAGATGTCTGCCTAAAATTAGACACTGAGGAGCTGAGACCAGGACAGGTGATGTTTCCTGGTTTCTCAGTCCCTGCAAATATGCATATGTTGGGTGCAGTAGAGAAGGAGATAAGGCAATTCTTCAGATGCATTATAAATTACTCTGGAGTAACAAGGCAAGGATGAAAGAAAATTCCTCTAAAACTTAAACAGATGTGTAAAGATACCATTTATAATATTCTAGTCATAATACCTTCTGCATTTTAATACTCCCCCAGTTAAATGAGGAGATGACTCTTTCATCACACAGTTGACAACTGAAGGTACTTCATGAATGACAATTTTTCCAAAAAACATGAATTATATCTGAAACACACTATACTCCAAATCCCAAATATATTCAATGACTTCTCACTGCTGGCAATTATATTTTTTTAAAGAGAGTTCTAAAATCAGTTCCTATAATTCCCTATGATAGGACAGAAAACAAAGTCAATTGAGAAGTGTTTACCCTTCTGGTTGGTTTGTTTATTTGTTTGTTTAGGGGGGGGCTGCACAGTGGTGTTGACTGGATTTTAGTCAATTCAATATAACTTTACTATGGCAACAGTTGCATTGCTTCATATCATGCAGTCTTGTAAGTCTTGTATTAAAAAAAAAAAAAAAAAAAAAAAAAACCACCAAAACACAACACCTCCTCCTCCTATCCCTGCACTTTGATGTTTTTGGAGGTGGACTTAAAAGCCTCTGCTTCCCAAATTTCCACGCTAGTGAGCCTATGCATATAAGATTTCCACCTGACTGAGATTTTTCCTTTTTACAAATAATCTAGTAAAAGCATTTTGCTTTGAAAGCTCCTTTGTGCTACATGGCACATTCAGTAGTTAGGGGGTTAACGCATGAAATGGATCACTGGGCTGAAAATAAAAATCACTGTTAAAAAAATGTGATACCAGGAGAATTAGGCACAACATAATATTGTAACCACTGAGAATTCTCAACAGTAAAATAAAGCCTTGTACTCCCAGCATTTTCATTAGTTTTCCAGTAGTGCTGGACGCAGTGTGAATTACAATGAGCTAGAAAGCAGTGGTTGCTCTCTTTAAAGAACACGCACTGTATACGGGGAAGTCATTTCTTCAAATCATACTGTGCTGGTTATTGGTTTGTATATGCTGGTATGCATTTTAGCACTTAGAAATGATATTTCTCTCCATTACTGAATGCTGCATATAGCCTGCAAAACAATATGTGTTTAGCAGCTCTCAAAATGAACCTCATTGTAAGGTAAATATTTGTTTAGAAGTATGCACAGTGATAGAAACCTGCAGAAAGAGCATTCTGCACAAAATCTTTCAACTGGGAGGATGTTTTTTAAGTCTGGACAGGAGGTAGTGTGTTTTCATTATAACAACTGCAGAAGATAATGTTAAGATGACTAAAAGCCAGAACAGGACAAAAATTCGGGTTGATGTAAGATTGTAATACAGAAGGTTGTTCTGCTGGTAGTTAGATATTCATCAGAAGAAAGAAAAGGAGAAAAAAAAGAAGAACCAACCAACCAAAACCTAAAATAAACTGATTTGGGGCAAGCAGAGCATGTATATGTTGTAGTTTAATCCCAGCCCAGCCCAAACCAGTACAGTATCACAATACCACCAATCATCTTGGAAAATAGAAAAAACAAGCTTTGTGTACAGAACTAGCAAATTCTCTGAAATCACTAGTTACATAGCTCTTTAAGAATTAAGCATATCATGTGCATTTGAAGGAAGATTTGAGTTGTACCATTAGCGGGCACTGCTAAGAAGAGTAAGGCTCCCTTTTCTTCATTCCCTCCCATCAGGTATTTATACACATCAGTAAGATCCACCCTGAGCCTTCTCTTCTCCAGGCTCAACAAGACCAGCTCTGTAAGTGTCTCCTCCTCTGACTGGTGCTCAAGTCCCTTAATTATCTTCATGGCCCTACACTGGACCTGCTCCAGTAAGCCCATATCCTTCATTGACAGGGGAACTCCAATCTGGACAAGGTACTGCAGATGTGGCCTCACCAGTGCTGCACAGGGAGGAATTGTCCAACAGTTGGACTTGATGATCTTAAAGGTCTTTTCCAACCTACACGATTCCATGAAGGATTACCTCCCACCACCTGACAGCTACACTCTTCCTAACAAGGCCCAGGATGCCACTGGCCTCCTTTCCCATGAGGGTGCATTGGTGGGTCATGGTCAGTTTGCTATCCACCAGGATCTCAAGGTCCATTTCTGCAGGACTGCTTTCCAGCCAGTCATTCCCCAGCATATATTGGTGCTTGAGGTTGTTCATCCCCAAGGACTGGACTGTGCTTTTGCCTTTGTTGAACTTCATGCAGTTTCTGTTGGCCCATTTCTCCAGCCTGTCAAGGTCCCCATGAATGGCAGCACAACCATCTGATATGTTAGCCACTCCTCCCAGTCCTCTATCATTGTCCTGGTTTCAGCTGGGATGGAGTTAACTTTTGTCTTAGTAGCTAGTACGGTGCTGTGCTTTGGCTCTGATGCGAGAACAATGTTGATAACGCTCTGATGGTTTTAGTTGTTGCTGGGTAATGTTTATGCTAAGTCAAGGATTTTTCAGTTTCTTGGGCCTTGCCAGCCAGAGGGCTGGAGGGGCACAAGAGACTGGGAAGGGACACAGCCAGGTCAGCTGACCTGAACCAGCCAAAGAGGTATTCCATACCATGGGATGTCATGCTTGGTATATAAACTTGGAGGGTTAGTTGGGGGGGGATGGTTGCTCGGGGACTGGCTGGGCATCGGTCAGCAGGTGGTGAGCAGTTGTACTGTGCATCACTTGTTTTCCTTTCTCCCTTTTCCTTTGGATTTTATCCTTTTCCCCACCTTTCCATTATAACTGTTATTGGTATTATTATTTTTATTGTTTTTGTTGTTGTTCTTTCTTTTTTATTCTGTTTAAATTATTAAATTGTTCTTATCTCAACCCTCGAGTTTTACATTCCTTTCTGATTCTCCTCCCCACCCCTCCGGGTGGGGGGGAGTGAGCAAGCAGCTGTGTGGTGCTTGGTTGCCGACACTCCCCTCCTGCAGCTCAGCCATCTGCAGGTGGTTGAGGTCTGCAAGGCAGTCTCTCCCTTCAGCAGCTCTGTCTGGGTGGAGGCATTGGCCACAACCAGGGTAGATGGTGCAGTACCCCAAGCCGGAGGTGCAGCCTTGGCTCTCAGACAAGTGCCCACAATTCTGCCTTGAGGGTCAGGTAGAATGAGTGCCCTTGACCTGTGCAGATGGTCACAGAGCAGTGCCTGATAGCTGGGTTCCATAGACTTCCAGTCTCTCCACTCGGCCAGTGGAATGTCTCTTCTTCAGAGCGGTGCCCTCCCTGCAGGAACTGCCAAGCAAACTGCCACACCACACCCTGGCTGACGCGCCACACTGTTCACACCGCTCCTGATCGCTAGCTAGCGCTCCCTAGGGCCACCCTTTGTGGGAGTGGGGTGGGTGGGTGACCGCTGTTACTCCTGGCCCCAACCCTGCCTCGTCAGCCACTCGTGCGAGCTTTCAGCTCCTGGTGGGTCTCTGCGTTCCCCCGGGATTTCCCCAGCTCAGGAAAGAAACACCCCTATACCCTTTGATCTCCTGCTTCACTGTGGAACGCACCTGCACTGGAGCTGATTGCCTCAACAAGTCTATATAATAATATATCACCTTGGCGAGTTGATATAATAATAATAATATATAGACTATATTAGTTATATAAAATATTAATACAAAACCATCACACTACCAAACATCGCATTCTATCACTCCACCAGGGACCAGACCTGTTGCTCCTAAACAAATTAAAAAGTACATAGAAATTTTCAGTTCAGTGAACTATAATGGAATGAAGAACCAATAAAGATTGCAAGATCATAATGATATTACTCTGACATACTTGAATATTATAATTTTTACTTCAGTTATAACTACAGTCTAGTCATTACCATGGGACAGAGAGGTCAGATGGAAAACTTGAGGTTTTGGTTGAATTTGTAGAACTATGAAGATCTGAAGCTACTAAAACAGACTTGGCCTTCTACAGTGTCCTTTTCTGAGGACATTTTTTCAGTTTACAACTCTACTCAAATGAGTCTGCTGGAATTACACTGAAAATGTAATATATTAATACATTTATATAAAAGATAGTATAGAATTCCAATAAATTGCAATGGAAACTGGTACTTTAGTTTTACGTTTTAGATAAAAGCTATCATGTTCTGGTCAAATGAGATGTTATGGTTTCTTGCACACAATATTTGTGGATTTTTAAAGTTTATTTATCTAAAGAGATAAACATGCTTTCAGCTAATAAAATTGAAGTATTAATGAAAATGGTAGTTGTGACAAATTGAAAAAATATTTGGGTCACTGCAAATTATATTTTCTGATTCTAACCCTCATTCTATAAACTTTGTATTGTGCTAATACAGTCACATGATGTTGAAAACCAATCTATTTTTCAAATGCAGACATCTGCCAGGGAATGAGACAACCTGAAAAAGGGTTTACAATATGAGTGCCATTGAAATTTCTTACCAGATTTTGTATAACCCAACGGCCAATACAGTCTCAACCACCTATTAATACAAAAAGCCAAGAGACATGAGAAAGGTAGTTTGAGAATCCATGATCTAAAAATGCAGGAAAAAATGGGCCAAAGTAGTTTTCAAAGAAGAAAACCCCTCCCTTCTTTTCTGTCTTCACTGCATTTATACCAGTAGACACTCTTGTTTTCAGGGTATTGACCAAAACCAAGGCATTGAGTTCACACAAGAGGTATTGCACTCAAGAATAATTGTTTTCCAACAGATTTCATCTCACCAGCACACACAAGATGTTTTTGAGCTCAATTAATCCCTTTGCTAAAAAGGCTTTGAATTTTCTTTTATTGATGGGTTGTTTTGAAGAGGTTCAACAGCTGAGGGAAGGAAGGAGTACAATTTCCAGAGTTATATTTTATAAGGGCACAAGATTGTGGCAATGCTCTCATGGTCTAAACATCAGTTGCACCATTCCAAGACTTAAATAATTTGGAGTTTAGTATCATCCAAACCAAGGTAACCTCATGACAATTATGCGCTACCAGTAAGAGAGGATTGCATCAGCATGTGACAACAGTTCAATGCTGCAAGAAATAAGATTCAAATTAGGTGAGATTAGCAATAGTATCTATTTTTTTGGCTTTAAAATACTAGCTTTAGTTTCCATTCAGTACCAACAAATAAGAAAGCCATTGCACAAAATCCTCCAGTATCTCTTGGTATTCTGCATTTAATAGCAGTTTACTGACTATGATGTTTGTAACATCCCTATTCTAGGGCGATTTTGAGACATTACTCTGTAAAGGGATTTGTCTTGTGAGTCAGCTTACCCTGTAGCAGCAATAGCCTCTGGAGTTGCGTATTTCATACTGACCAAATCATTTTCACATCTCTTTAGAAAAGCTAAATTTTAACGTGGCTAAGGAACTCACAATACATTTCTACTAGTTTGGGAAGATTTAAAAAAAGCTTTCTATACAAAAAGCTTCAAATTTTTAAAGATAGTGACCTTGATATCTAAGCTACACAAAGGTACTAAGACACCTACTCAGACTTGAGAATCACTGTGGCACATGTTAAATTTAACATTAAGGCATTTTCTGTCACGTTGTTCTTAGATTAACTTCTGTCATATATAAAAGTTACATAATAAATAAGTAAATCAAGCTCCATTTGTAGTTTACTACATCTTTTCTTCTCATATACATATTCTAAGACTATATTCCTATATATTGTCATTTATACAATAACCTATATAATCCCACTGCAGATCTATGTGTTTACATACATAGATATATGGGAATATTTATTTTTTTTTAAAGAATGAAACTCATGTCACATGAAAGACTCTTCAAAGACTCTTCAATCCAGCTTTACAGTGGCTCTTAAAAATCTTATCCAATAACAGTTTTGAAAACAAAGCAAAAATATTGAATTAAGAGCTAGTGAAAAACTAAACATCACAAAATGTTCTTCAGAAAGCCTGTACTTAAAGTTGTATACTACAGATCAGAGTCAAAAGAATCAAACAGGTGGAAGTATGGGTTTGAGGATGACTGAACATTAATTTTTTCCCAATATATCACAATTACAGAAACATTTGTGCTAAGTAATATCATACTGAAGTAATGTGAAAACTCAATAAGTGTTCAAAACCTCATCCTCATTTCTACCAGAAGCAGCAACTAAAGCTAGGACTGCTGTCTAAAAATAGGAGCTAAGAGTTAAATATGCTGCAGCAATTAACATCTTTCTGCAGCAAACCCAAATTCCCAATTATTGCTATAACAAAGTCTCACAATACCTGCAGCTAGAATTAAAACAATCAGTTATTATT
>JAVJGI010000062.1:88015632-88051185 GCA_035590275.1 Ibycter americanus
AAAGTGCTTCAAACAAAAACAAAAAAACAAACAACCCCCCCAAAAAAAACCCCAATATTTTTTGGTACTCCAGTAAGTAAACTGTGAAGTGCATCCTTCTCTCAGGGTTGTTATGCCCAAGCTCCTGTAACATCCTGTCATTAAAGATAAGGGGCAGACAGCTACCCTTTTCTCTTGCACACTTGTCACATGCCATGACTAAATTACCACGTGCTAAATTTGTCCAGATTCACAAGACGCGGCCACCGCTGGGAGCTTTGCTCCCTCTCCCCCAGCCCGCGAAGGCACAGCCATACGGCCAGAGGAGCACAGCACCTACACAGCTCAGCGCAGGAGTAGCACGGTGAGAACACAACTGGGAAAGTAAGGTGCAGCTGTCTGGGATGGGAGCAGGGAAGGAGGGAAAGGAACAGTCAGGATAACAAGGACAGTCATCATTATGGAACAAGCTTTGACAGGACATGAGTGATGGAAAAGAGGAGAGAAACAGAACTGTACAAGTTGCGGGGGGAGTGGAATACTAAGATACCAAAGACAGAATTAGAATTAGGGGAATCAAAAAATTAGCAGAGGCTTGATAACAGAACAAGAAGGTAAAGAACACACAGCTTTCAATATTGTAAAATTGCATTCACATGTGAAAAGGGAAATGAGAGAGCACAAAAGACAAGAGGCATGAAGATGCAGAAAGACAGAGGCAAAGGAGGAGAGGGGAAAGCACTGCAGCAGTGAAGAAAAAAAAACCCAGCTTCTAATGGTCACTAATGGTAGCAATGTTCAGAAACTTCCTCATTTAAAGAAAATATCCAGGCACCAAAGCTTTTTTACTTTCTATGCTGACAGTAGTTTGACATCAGCATGGTTTAAAACTGCCAACTCATAAAATATGCTGCAGTATCACATGGGAAGTCTTCTGCACTGGAGTTTGATTCTCTAAGATCCATGTGTGAATAGGAACAGGCCTGGATAAATCTCACAAATATTTGCGAGATGTCTGGTAGCATTAAAAATGCACAAGGAGGCAGATTTGGCAGCTTCCTTCCTGAAACCACTGTCAAAAACATTCCTGCCCCAGGTTTCTAAAACTCTGCAGCAGCTCCCTGGTCCCAGAGAGCTTCAGCTGGCACCTGGAAGCCAGGAAATACAAGTTTCTGTGAGCATGGACCTAGCACCTCCACCACCACCAAGACAATTAGAAAAACTAGAGAAACTACCCAGGAGCTGACTTGTATGAGCAGAGGAACTGGCAGGGATGGCAATGTGGCAAACACACTGTGGCACCAGCAAGCAGCAGCTGTTCATGCTCCAGCACCTTGGGCACTATACACTTGTGACGAGCAGAAAGTTGTCACCATTAAACAAAAAGAAAATATACGTATTTCACCCTAAAACCTTGATACTGGGAATCTTCACGATTAGAGCTGTAGAAAAGTAGTACTCTCTAACTACCTTGGAATAATTATTTTTTTAAAGTTTTTTTTCCTCTCCTCCACTCTGCTTTTTCTCACAGAAAGCAGTATTTGCTTAATACAGAAAATATAAATCAATATTTTCATTCCAAGATTCTGACAGTTGGGTAGGAATGAAGGCACTCAATGTCTGAAACAGGAAAAGGGAATCTGTAGGACTGGCCAAGTATAAATCAAGGAAGGGGAACCCAGGGTGGGCTGCAATTTTGCTCTGGCATCTCGCACTTAGCAGACAGCATAGTAATGTGCAAAGAATAAACTTTCGTAATGTTGCTAGGCAGATCCATCCTACCTCTGACTCTGCTGTGGATGGGGCCAGGAGGTTAATAGCGCACTAGGACAGTGCAGCGCTAAGCATGATTTCTGCCATTCTGAGACAAATACTTTTAGAATACCTCCTAGTCATTAAATAGACCATAAAGCAGCATGCTTTAAAGTTTCCAGCTTAGTGTTACCATGTGCATTTCAATAATAAACCATGCTCCATGTAAAAGCAACACTTGTAAATCAAATCTCAGTGGTAATAACAAATTTAAGGAGTTATAATTATTAAAAGCTCAGGGAATTGCAACTGCTGGAAATTCAGACTCATAGTTACACTTACTATATTTAAATAAATATATATATATATGCTATTTAAGAAACACAAACCTAACTGACTGGAAGCAAGGCCATAAGGAGAAAAATAGAATAAAATTTTAAAAATGTACAGCATTGTTCAAAAAAGTCTTTGTAACCTAACCTACGTTCAACAAGCGCTAACATTTACTTTATCACCGTTTTTTTTTTTTATTGCATAAAATCCACTGGAAATTAAATTGAAGGTATTCAGATGCTTTATATTTACCTAGTTTTTCCAATTTAATAATTGCTGTAACCAACTCCAGAATTCCTAATTTCCAATCATAATTCTCACTTGCAGAACAAATGACTAGTACCATTTTTTGTTCTTGGCTTTTGCCCTCAGTTTCAATGACATTCTGAAGTGATTATTTTCTAGGGGGTTTAAAGACTTTTTTTTTTTTTTTTTCTTTAAATAAACAATCCACATAGATAAAGTATCTTCTCTTACACATGAAGAATCGCTAGGAGCTTTTTACAGGCAAGGAAGTACTCTGGTTCCTTTTTTTGATCCATCCATATGTGTAAGTCTAAATCATATTAAAAACTAAATGTAGCTATATTATTTAGCACTGATGTTTGTCTGAAACCATCAATTAATATTAATCTTGTTCAGCTACTCTACAGAGGATCAATCCTTAAACTTCAACTTTACAGAAGAGCAGAGTTCAGGCTCACAACAGAACTGCACAAGGCAGTATCTCCATCATAAATCTAGTAAGGGCTAGAAATACAACCCACAACTCACAAAGGCTGATAAATGTCTTTTCGCATCATTGAAAATGTTAGAGCTTTCTTCACTTCTGACTTGTATTGCCCAGCCACAATTAAGAATGATGTTAATAGAGCTTTATTAAAACATATAAGCGCTCACAAATGCACAGCAGCTGGTGCGACCTAACACTAAATGTAAGCAATAGCCCGGTAATAAAACAGAAACCAAAAGAGTTGCCAAAATATTTGCAATGGCAGCCTCACTTAGGATTATAGACTATAGAACAGGCTGCTCAGCGAGGCTGCGCAGTCTCACCATCCTTACAGGGCCTGAGCATCCTGGTCTGACCTCAGAGCAGACCCTGCTTTCAGCACTGAGTTGGGTGTAAGTTAATCCTATTATGCTATTTTATCTTTTCTAATTTATCTAGGATAACAGTTCAACTGATTTTAATGCTTGTCTTCCACTGGTGATGGTCTCAAAAAAAAAAAAAAAAACAACAAACCACAAACAAGAAAAACCCCAAATCCCACCAACAACACTGCACCACAAAAACTTTCAAAGCTTTAAAAGACTTTTCAGCTTTTATGTATTACATTAGTTGTTAGTGAAAAAATTATACAAGCAGAATATTTCTTTAAGCCAACTCTCCAACTACAAAACCAAAAGACTTCTATATAAAGACTTGTATTTGTTTTTGAACAGCAGTCCCTGAACCAGAGTAGTTGCACAGCAGCCCAGAAAGAAAAAAACCATCCCCAAAACAAATCAGTACAAGTGAGTAACATATAAAAATAAAATCATTTACATGGAATGTAGAATCTTCCTAGCAAACAGGGTCCTCACCAATCAACTTAAGACAACACTCTATCATGGTGCTCATGTCCATGTCACTACACAGTGAAAGACAAGGCTTTTCAGATGTTATAGAAATATTGTACTCAGATCTTGCCATTTTGGTAGATATGTAGCATACTGAAGTAGCAATCAAATCTCAGTAATCACAAGTGCTGTCAAGCAGGAGTAGATGACAAAAATCTCAAGTGTCATCCTTATGCATTAGCAATGCCACTTTGTCACCAGCCTTGAACAAATAGTCAGTGACGGAGATCCTGTTACAACTCTGCAAAGAATAAATAGCACTCTAGCAACATACCAGTACAAGGGATTAGTGAGTATACTCTGCCAGAAAGCATGAAAACTCTCTTTTTGATTCTCTCTCTCTCACGTAATGTTCTGGTGCTCATTCTGAAAATCACAGGAGTCTCGTGAGAACGGTTCGTCTCCTCCAAACCCTATAGCCTAAGCCCAAATTTCCAGGTGCGTGATATAAGATCTTGACACTGTCGTATAAGTGCACGCAAAGTTGGACATCGAAAGGAACGAAGGAAATTAAATACTGTTTTTAACTTAACTGCTCATGTTTTATGCAGAGACATGACACCATCGACCAGGTGATCAATGGATTTTTGCTGCTTTGCAGACTGAGAACCCCACTGAGCTGCAGTGCTGGTAGCCTCTGCTTCTCAAGAAAAATCTCTTATCAGGTCTAAGACAGCTTCTACTGTCTCCTTAGCACCTTCTGAAGCGAAACATGACCCCCATGTCTCCTCCACCTATTCTCTATTCTGAACATGCATCCAAAAGCAAATGAATTACCATGCACAAGAGCTCTTGAATGCAGTGAGCACAGCAAACCAGAAGCCAGCATCCCAACAGGTGAAGCAGCTGCTTTCAAAACTTGGATGGTGCCTTTGCTCCATCACAGCCCTTCCCTAGTCCTACGTCCCGATACCAGGTACAATTTGCCACCTCCAAGGTGGCTGCAAGCCCCCAGCCACAGCCCTCCAGGCCAGGCAGCCCCATGGTGCTCAGAAGAGCTCTGTAGCAGCCACAGTTCCTAAAGCTGTTCTCAGGAGGACCTCCTTCCCCCATGAGCTACACAGTGCAGTGATGTTAATAATAAATAAATAAATAAAGAGGCGGTGATACAACACATCGCGCCTCACTCTGAGTGCTTCTTGTGTATCTGAAAGCAAACCCTTCCCTTCATTTCAAAGTCAAACTGTAATCTGATCTGAAGGTAAACCCCAAACTCATGTTCCTTCAACTCATTTTCTACTCTGAATAAGTAGCAGAAGCCAAAAAGAGTTATCACACACAACACACATGTAGTTTAACACTCACCGCTGCAGGCAGAACAGATCACATGCTTTTGTAAGCATGCTGCTCACCACCAGACCTGCAGACTTTTTAGTCAGCTGATGTGTCTTCTTGTAATGACTGTTCTCTTACGTCCAATCAATTACCACCATAGGGGGAAAAGATGTGTCCGGGGAGTGTTCACCCTTTAGTTGTCAATCATATTTGGTAACTCTCCTAAAAACTGCTCTGTGTTTTATAGTGGGCTGCATGTTGCACGGGTGGTTGGTGTGCAGCCTGAACTTCAGGCCCCGCACGGTGCAATAACAACTAGCTTTACAGCATCTAGCTTTGCACAAATACTACACTGTAGCAATGGGAAATCTATCACCACCCAGGGAATCTGAAAGTAAACAATATTGATCCTTAGCCATCAACTGAGTCAACTCTTAGTTCGTTAGTGCTCAACTCTTGAATGAGCAACATCCATCAGGAAGGTTTTAGTGACAACAAGGCAGACAGGCACCACACCCACAACCACCTTAGAATTTGACCTGAAGATTTTATAGCAACATGATTTTCTGTGGTTTGCCAGATACGAGAGCTCAGCTGAGTATTTTATGGCATTCATAGAGACTCATAACTTTTTATAACCCTGACACTGAATATTCAGGCTATTGTTACAATGAAACAGATAATAAATGATAAACTATATAATTTATACTATCATTTATTTTAAAGTACCATTTAGTAGTCACTGTAGCTTTTAATAGTGTAGTCTGGTTAGGTGCAAAAAGCATTGTTTATCACTATGCTCCATCACAAACCAATTTCTTTTCCAACCAAGCACTCCTTGTGACCGCAGTTCATACAAGCTGTCATTTGACAACACAAGGGCTTTGACGGCAATAGCATTTTATGGACTTTTTACCCTTCTCCCCTGTTCCCAGCTGTAATCTTTGGTCATACGGCACAGGATATTAATCATTATGAACCAGAAAAGAGAGTCTCAGGTCAAAAATAATTTAGGAGAGAAGGAATTTTGAACCAGAACACTTTCTTGAACAATTTATAGCACAGCTGCTATAAGCAGCACGACGAAGTCTGCCCCAGTACAGCAGATATAGACAGACAGGGACAAAGGAGCAGAAAGAATTGTGTTGGCAAAACCATTGTATCACTGAGCTACAGCTACCACAGCATCCTGGGAAAAGAGCAATCTGTGGCCAAGGTGTTTCTCATGGTAACAAACGCCGCTCAGAAAACACACAGCAAGTCGCTTCTGCTTACTGAAATGACATACATGCACAAAACAGCAAACATGTCAAAGCAACAAATCCAATTTTTGTTTTGACATCAGAAAATTGACAAGTGAGTGGCGAAAAATACGAAACCAGTTTTTCAAACCAGTTTCAAAGGGCACCTATTAAATGAACACATCCAAGTTCGACTTCTACACTACACAAAATGGTAGAAATTACAAGAAAAGAGAACAGAATTAATATAGACAGAGATTAATATAATGAGTCTAGATAGCTCTCTTGGAAGAAATGGCACCTCACAAATCTACCAGACTTCTTCAAAGAAATCATCTAACTTATGTACTGGATGACTGTGATTTAGCTGACAGCCTACCTGAATTTCCAAGAAAGGATTTTACAAAATTCTTCACCAAAATCTCTCTCTCCTAGAAGCTGAGACTGCATCAAGTAAGAGGAAAATACTTCTCACAAATTATGACATGGCAAAAGGATACAAAATTACTGTAGAAATGGTCAGTTTTCATAACGGGGAAAGGGTCTGTGGAGTCTCACATGCATCTGTGCCAAAAACTACACTGCACAAGAGGAGGCGAGATGGCGAAGTTGATGACAATATAATATTATTCAGAATAATCAAGTCCTAAACTGACCATGAAGATGTGTGGAATTTCTATAATGAGCAACTGGAAAATAAACTAGCAGATGAAATCCAACTTTGATAAACACAGAGTAACAGATTTATAAAAAATTACCATGTCAAGGCACACACCATAATGGGCTTTAGAGTCCAAATCCAATACCAATCAGAACAGAGATTTTTGTGTATTGTTTAAAGTTCTCTGAAAAATATCAGTTGAAAGCCAAGCAGCAGTGAAAAGGGCAAATTAAATTGTAGGTGCTATTAAGAATGGAACAGAGAATGAAACAGAAGGTCAGTGTGACAACGAATAACTCCATAAAGCATTCAGTTCTCTAGCACAGCATGCGGCTGTGGTCACCCTATTTCAAAGGGAATGTAACAGAACTGAAAACATTACAGAGAAGAGCAACACTGTGGATGGAAGTTATGGAGTGATGTCTATATCAAGAGAAGGTCAACAGTGTCTGAAAAACACTTCTTGGATGAGGCAAAATTATGCATGGAAGGGATACGACAAACAAATACTCATTTTCTCACATATGAGAAATATGAAGCAGAATAGATGTATCATGCAGAATACTGACAACAAATTAAACTCCATGTAAAGTATAATCACATTATAGATTACATTGCTGTAGGCTGCTGTAGAAAACAAAGATAGATATAAAAATCATTTGATTAAGTGGAAAAAAGTAAATTTAGGCCTCTTGAACAAATCCAGATCCCACTCTACTTGGAAAGACTCAAATTATAGCATACCGCATCCTGGAAAGCTACATTGGAGGAAAGATAATTTTGTATTTCCCTTGAAGTATTTCTTTCTGGTCACTATCAGACAAACGAGTGGGCTAGGTGGATTTTGGCTTGACCTAGCACAGCTGTTCTTATGTTCTGATTGCCCCATCATCACCCCAGTGAATCCCACCCTGCTGACATCCTTCTTCAGGGCACAGAAAGAGAAAGCTCATCAGCTTACTTGCCCTGACCTCTATTCCTTCATCTCGCCAGTGGTTTCCAAAAGGGTACAGGGAAATCCCTGTGTAAATCACAGAGGTGAACCCTAAGGAAGAAGAGTAAATCCCTGCACTATCCTCTGACATATTTCATGTATCAGTAAGCTGCCGCTCTCAGTTTCCTTTGTAATACAACTGCTATCACTAGTGGCATTAACTACCACCTTCACTGACACTTGTAGACAGGCCCCACAATTCATGACCACAAACAGTAATCTCCATGAACAATTTCAGAAAATTGTGCTCATCTCCCTCGAACATCAAGAGCCCCAACAGAGACACACACATGTTGGCAACTTAAAATGTCACAGGACTGATTCTCCCAATGAAAGCAGCACTCCTGTCGTCTCACTTTCATGATTCAGTGTGGTGCAATAATTTCAGTCAGTCAAATAATTGGATACCAACTCCTCCTTGGAAAAAGATAAAGCAGCCATAAAATGACAGAACATTGAGAATTATGCCAGCCCTGCTATTATCAATGGCATACATGGACAGCATTTCTATTGCAGAATTGGTACACAAATGCAAAGTGAAAATTGTAAAAGAAAGGCTATAAAATACAAAGAAGGAGAAACTCCCGTTATATTTGCCTGCATTTTCTAGAGCTTGTTATGGTGTGTGAAGAAAGTAGGTACTTCTCAATAATACCTGCTGAAGTCCAAGCAATGGGCAAAGTGATAGAAGCAGATGAGAGTGGAAAAGTTTTTTTAATATCTTACACCATGCATGACCAAGCTCATTGCCTTTTGTTTCTAACCAAGTTTCCCCTCTGTGACTCTGGACAATGCTGTCATTCTCCTGATTACTCAAATTTGTAATCCAAGCATAACCTCCTGTTAAGATGTTCTTCAGGTTACATATCTAAATTGTCACTTCTACTGACATAACATTTCAAAGACTTAAGTCTCACATAAAGACAATAAATGAAAATTTTTTTAAGTCATTTTGTACTCTCATAGTATCCATGCAAGAATTACATGATAATATAGAAAAACTACACAGGGCATGGCTGTACCAAGGGAAGCCATGCATTTGAATGATCCTCTAGAAGGCGGCCATCATTCCATACCACATCATAGCGTGATTCACTGCAGTCACTAGGATGGCAGAAAAAAAAACCCCAGGACCGTAACAAGGGCATCAGGGAAAGCAGTAGGACAAACAGAAAGTTTAGATAAAGATAAAATTCCCTTACCATCATCAGTAAAAACTCCAGTAGACACTGTATCAGCGAATATAACTGGAGTTGGAGAACTTCTGTACTTGAAGATCTTTAGAAAAAGGGTCTGAAGTGATTTACCAATGAACCTTAAATCAGCCACATGAAAAAGCAATTATTTGATAACTACCCTGAAATAGCTAACATACAGTCAACAATATCACATTTAAAAAAAAGTGACATTTATAACCAATATAATTTCAAAACACTAGATCAATTTGACAGAGGTAGTATTAAATCAATTAATTTCTAATATTGAATATCTTTGCAATCGCTGGAGCAAATTGATAATGTTTTCATCTTCTGTGTATCATTGTATTAATGTTTTAATTTGCAAATGATTCTAAAATGCATGGACTAAAGCAGTAACTCTAATACTATAAATGTTTTAAACTACATTCTGTTAGTAATCCATCATTTCATCTTGATATGGCCAATAAAGCTACTTATAGAAATAGAGTTTCTGTTTTCTCCCATCAAAGCCGTATAATCTTCAATGAAAGTCAATCAGTAAATTGAGAAAAGTCATCAATCTGCAAGTTTTAATAAACGTGTATCAAATAATCTGGGAAGCGATGAAAATTAGAAAAGAAAAATCAGGAAAAAGTAATAATACTGAAGAGATGCGATAGTAAAAAAATGAGTTGGTAACATACGAGTTGACCTTAGGAAATATAAATAAGTGATCCCTTTTCCTCTTCACAGGTTATATACCAGTTTTCTTCTCTGGAATCTGCAGCAGAGATTAAATCTATAAAAGAATCTAATTAACGACACAAACAGCAGCAATATTTTTTGCAGCTGTCACTTAAAAGGAAACTTATTGGATGTGGATACCTGCCTCCAATCTAGAAAGTTAACGGGGCAATGCACACATATAGCATAGAGTTGTGCTCTAATACACCTGGCATTTGTGCTTATCTGCTTTGTCCTTGGATGCAGACTGATCTATGATTTGCAAACAATATTTTCTGGGCAGACTAAATCGTAGAAAAAGGAGGTGAAACATGCAAACAAAACTATAAAATAGCTACTGATGCCACCCAGAAAATTCAGAACACCACCTCATTTTCGGACAGTTGTGCTGAGAAATCTTTCTGTTATTCTTTTTTTTTTTTTTTTAACTAACAGAAGTATCAACAGCAAAGCAGGCTCTTCACTGCTGCTTCACAGCTCTTCTCTCCCTGCAGTTTATTCTTCATCTAAATTCACAACTGTAGTTTGGGATATCACTGTTAATTGCTTCAGAGACCATGAAATGTCAAAAAGTAGGTGGTTTTGAATTGATGCAGGAAATTAAGCATGGGAAACAGAGCAATTCCTCAAGTCCAAATTCATTAACCAACAGTGTTTAAAGCAATTCTCTCTCTCTCTCTCTCCTGTTTTCTGAGCTTAAAAAAAAATTATTATGTGATACAGTAATTACATATGGGGAATTATAATCTTTAGGCTAAAATTTTCAATTTTAGTTACCTACTTCACGCTTCGGAAGCAGGAAGAAGGAAGCTGGCAGCTTTATACTCTCACATTTTTTTAGCCCTCCCACACATTTCACCACTGAAACAAGTCAACAGATTTTGTGCGTGGTGAATTCTGTCGGTTTTTAAATTTTGACTTGGCATAGGTAATACTATGCCAACGTGAAAGAAACACTGGCTGTAGGAAGAGGCACAATAGTACCTTTTCAGCTCAGATGACACACACTTTAGATCTCCCATCGTAAGCATACTTATCAGTGTTCTAGAACAGGAAAGTGGAAATGAATAAAGTAAAAATGGCAGTAATAATTGCAGATGAGAAAGTTATTACATTGTGCAGGACCAGAGAATACAATGAGGCACTTCAGAGCACACTGAATGAACTAGTAAAGCAACAGCAAAATATACTCTATATCGATGAATGCAAAATATGGGAGAAAAATGATCATCCAGATTATCAACGTGAGACAGCTGGCAACACAGAGAGCAATGGCAGAGAAAAAAAATCTCTGCTCGTCAGCAGTTGTGGTTAAAAACCAGTAACGATGTGTAAGGAATACTATGTCAAAGTGTATGGATTAAAATTTGGAAGATGTTATTGAACTAGTGGATGAAAGAAGAGAGGCAAGAAAATCATTTTATGCGGTGTGAAAAACAAAGCATGACTCTTACCTTGAGAATGAAAACCTAAAAGCACACAACATTCTGAATGGTCTAGAAACCAGCCATGAGCTTCTCATAATGTAAGAACAAAGGAATTGTCAATTGAAGAGAACACTCAAGAGAGTAAACTCAAAATGGATAAAGCAAATACTGTCCCCAAGTTATGTGATTAAAACTCACTTCCACCAAAGAGTAAGTGAAAAGAAAAAACAGATTTCAAGGTAGGAATGGATATTCAGGCATTTGTCACTACTATCTGTAGGATTTCAAATCAATTTATGGAGAGATGTTAATTTCCTTAAATCAATTGCTTGTGAAAATAAGTCCAAATACCTGTCTATTAAAACATCATCCATTCTTTTAACAATGTAGCTAGAGTTGATTACTTTTGGAATTTTGTGACTGCTGTAGATGGCCACCAGATCTAAATTAATTGGCTCTTGCTATGATTCAAATATACATTAATTTTCATGCTCCCTGCAGGATCTCCAACAGCTCAGAGGCAGAAAGGAAAGGAAGAGATGCTAAAAAATCCAACTTCTTACCTTCAGCAAAAGTAACAGAAAATGTTTCTTCAAACTGCCTTCATAAATTTCAGAACAGCTAGGTATTTCATCTGTTTCATGCTTTCAAAGCACCAATATTTTTAAAAATGTTTATTAGAGATGGCATTACAAAGATAAGTGATCACAGATGAAGTTGAAAGTGCATCAGTTCATAGTGGAGAAACCAGTCTGCACACCATCACCATACAGTTCAGGAATAGGAGCTCATTAACACAGTTTTACCTTGAAGTGCCAGAGAGTATGTTTATGGACAGCTACCACGGAGCAGTTAACAACACGTTCTTTGTTCATGTGTCTAAATCCTTACACTCTCACAGCTTGAAATGGCTCAGTGAGGTTTGAGGTTTGTTGTTGGCTGGGTTTTATTTTCCTTACTTTTTAAGATGAAACTCAATTTGATATTTCAACTTCAAAAACATTACAGGAAAATTAAGATAGCTTCGTCACTTGACATACCTCTCTACTGAATTAAACTGCAATAGAAGGGTTGAATCCAGGCTACTGTACACTATCAGCATCCAAATGCACCAGTTTGAAATCAAGTTTTAAAATTATTTGTTAAGCTGAAGAAAAATAATTTGGTCAGAATAAAAGCAGTACAATGTAGCTCATACTGATTTAGCTCATGTCAACCATGAAAAAAATCTAAATGTGTTCAAGCAAGATTTTTCACTAGTTTAACTAAATCAAGTTTTAGCTAAGTTGAACAACTTCTATGCTGTTCTTTTTCTTATAAAATTCCTAGATGGGGAGAAGTGGGCACCTTCAGATTTGTCAGAATGACAATGACCATCTTCATGTAATAGTTCATCCCTGCTCTGAAAGAATTCAAAAGAGAAAAAAAAAGCTCAATATTTTCTAAGTGCTTACACTTGGAAAACCTATGAACAAGCATAAAGCAGACAGAGAGGTAAGAATGAACTAAAAAGCCTTGAGTTTACTGGATCAATAATGCTTTAGTGTGTGCTCTTATTAACCAGCATACAGGTCATTCTTTCTAGCGATTCCTTTGATTTCTCCGGTCTGCAAATGCTGCTGCATGGAGAATGCTATACTATGTTTACATTCAGTATTAATTTGTATCTCTTCTCACCTTACATATTTGTTCGTATAGCTGGGTAAACTATGGACCAAACCAGTGGATTTCTCCCATGAATTTAATCCAATACTGGAAATAACGGATTTATATAGTTAATGTAGTGACACTGCCCTAAAACGGATTCAGCTTTGCTTTGTTTAGTTTGGTAGGAAATACAGGCAAATGTGGAGAAACACAAGGACATCCAAATTATTGCTAGTAACAAAGTAGTGTCCTATTGATTTTCTTCTGAAGACCTCCTCTAATGCAATTTAGAATATTCCTCCAGCACACAAAAATGTCTTTTTCCATAAAGCTTGTACCTTTTTCACCATCACACAACACATCTTTCACAAGCATAGAGAAACAGAGAACACTTTGCCTTAGAATGAAACTATTATAAAACTAATTGTTTAATGACATTAAGGGCAAAATGAGAAACTAAAGCCAAGAATACCACATCACATATAAAGCTTTATATTAATGAAGTCTTTCTTCTTACCGGTTTAGGAAAAAAATAAATCTACTCTTCAGAGGGCAAAAAGCAATTCAAAACACTGGTTTCTATAAAGGCTTTTTCTTTTAAGGAATTTACCCCAAAGGTTTTAGAGTCTGTCAGCATCTCTTTTGTAGCTGCTACACAAGATAGCTTTGGATACTACCACTTCTGTCTCACTTAAAGCTACACTTCTGAAGGATGTGGGCTGGCATGTAGGATGTCTGGATAATAACTTTTTATTAATTTTATAAAGGCTAAATTTAAATTATTGGTTTAGCCATCATCTTAAAGCAAAGAGGAAAAACAAGTCTAATCATTTGCCTTTCATATATTTTACTAAGATTCTTTAAAGAGCATCAGAAGTCATAATAAAGAACTGTAACACAGACGATAAGATAGATCTGATTCTGCACAGCAGGGGCCAAAACATATAGCTGCTTCAATCATTGGGTCCAGAAGTGTCTTAAATATAGCATAAAAAATGCATGCTAAAGATCTCCAGCCATTAGAAAATCTTCCTAAGTAACTATTTTCGCCCACTATTGGCTTGACCTTAGTGAAAATATCAGCTTAACTGACTCAGATCACAGCTGAATCCCAGGACCTCGCTTAATCCCTGGCTCCTCTGGAGACCCTACCTGCTCTCAAATGAAGAGTGAACTGCTCACTGGAAGTTACATCAAGCACCGATACAGTTAACCAAGATTACTTTTGAATGCTGAAGGTCCATATACATTGCTTTGTTTTAGAGAAGATGAATTCAAAAGTCAAGATGCTTTCTTAACAAAACCTGTCAGTCACAGAGCAGAGTAACTGCTGAAAATCCTGTTTGTCAGCACCCATCTTCATTGCTTTGACACCCTCCTACCAGTGTGCCTCCTTCTTCTCTTTCTATTGTCCTCTCCTTGAGGAGGTATCTTTGAAGTTTATTTGATAGGAAGGGCTACTGATATATCCGAGTGGTAATATCTAACAACGTTGCTCTCCCCCCACCCAGGGTGTCATTTCTCAGGTATATTATCCTATTCCAGTCTGAAGGACTATTTGACAATATTGAGCAACGTGATGCAAAATCCCTTCAGCATTCTGGTCTGTTACTTTTGCTTTAGCCCATTTCATCTCTTATTTTCACCAGCATATAGCTTTCTTGTGTTTCTGAGGGAAGCTTGCACTGCTTAAGTTCAGCATAAAAAGACGACAAGCATTCTCGATGCCCTGAGAATCTTCTTACCCACCCCAGATCATTGCTTACATCCTTTCTGGCTCCCTGTTAAGACAAATTCCCTAGCTACTGGCCCAAATATAACCAATGAAGATTGAAAAATGAAGTTTTAATAGCCACAAAAGCCACACACTGTTACTGCTGCCTTGTAGGTTCTCTGATTTACACAATCACAGGCCAGCTCCTGCCTCAGTCATTGGAAGATACAGAAATCAGTCACTTGAAATATGGCTTATTTCAGCTGCAAAGGTGTAAGGCTATGTAGCAGTTGCTGGGGACACAGGGCTTTTGTGCTTTTAATGTGTGTAGTAGTATCTTCTGTCTTCTTGTGCAACACTTACCCAGCAATATAAACTTGGAGACACTATCACTGTGCTAGGACCTTTCATACAGAAATACTTCCTTTTCAATGGTTTGGACTGAAACACCAAACTCCTGAGAATCTTTTGACCTTCAGAGTCTTTTGCAAATTGTGTCATAGACCACCTACCTTATTAGAGCTGATTTCAAGACAAATCGGAAAAGAAGTTCCCACATACCACCTCCCATCCTGTGGGGCATTTTATGCACTGGGGGCTTATATACATTTTAAAGCAACGATTTCACTTACAGGCGTAGTGGTTTCCTGCTCTTTGTTACAATGTTATTAGCCTCAAAGTACGCAATTATCAAGCAATTGCATCAGAAAACCTGCTGATTATAGCAAATTACTTCCATATCATTGAGAGTTTTGCCAATTTTGCAAGGTATTATCCTCTCAAACCATTTCCCACATCTTGCAGGCACCACACTATGCCCCTGACAGACGTTCTGCAAAGCAAAAAGCTCTGCAACAGAGTGCTGCTTGGGGCATCTTAGGTTACGTACTAATTGACAAGATATTGAAGGTAACAGAAAGGTATGGAACAGGAATTCAAGAGTCTTAGCAGTTTTGGTGCTCCTTCCCACTTCCCCTCTGCAAAAAATACAGCAGTCCTCTTCTAATGCCCTAGCACACAACACTGGCAGATCCTGGCCCATTTTGGGCCTATGAGTAGAAGCACAAGTGACATTCGTCCAGAAATCTTCTGATGGAATTTTTGAAATCAAAGCCATGCTAGTTCAAGACACTCACAATGCTCTCTGCTACATAAAAAGCTGAAGTCTGCACACTCTTTATGGGCTAAACCTTACCTACTCAAAGGGAGACAAACAGTCAGGGAAAGAAAGGTTTTGTCCTTTCCAGAAGATAAAATGGAAAGCCACAAACAGTTCTGAGCAAGCAACACTGTTGCTAAGACTTAAGTAAAGATGAAGACACAGCATGTGAGGACAGACCTTGAAGGGCTGACTCCCAGTATGCTTAATACAGTTCAAGAGCATAATGGAGGAAAGAACAGATGAATATTGGGGGAGAGGGGAAGTCAGCTCTAATTGTTTTGTTCAAGGGTTCAACTGACTAGAAAGAATAATGATTTAGAACCTGTGTCCAAGACTTGCAGATCCATCCCAAGGAAACTAGGATGGCAAGAAAAGTACTCTCTTGTTGGCTGTCCAGGAAAAAAATCCACAGGTGCCAATGCAGACATGTAAACACATGGAATGACATGAAGGAGGCAAAGAGCTTTGAATTGTGGCAACTCAAAAGGGACAAGTGAGAGAGACAGCAGCTCCCAGCTGCTTTCTGAACTAAGATTTATCAACACACCTACTCCCTAAATTCAGGAAGGAAAACGTGACTCAACACTTGTAACATACTGCAAGCATTAGCAATCTTTCAACCAGCCATTTTTCATAAGCTTGCCAAAGCTAACTGGATAATGGAAAGTCAGTCAAGAGTTGCAGAATCTACAATGTAGTTTTTAAGAAGCAATACAGTTTGTCATCAAAATGGTCAAAATTCATTTATTCCATTTCGTATCAAACAACTTCATGCAAGATCATTTTAAGGAATATTATATTCTAATAGGAAAATGCTTCCCCTCAAAGTACATAAAAGGTAGCAGTGATTAAAGCTGTATTCTAATTCATGACCTCTTTCCACAGAAACATGGCCAAGTCCCTAAGTCCTGCTGTATCTTTTAGAAATGTACTCACGGACAGAGGTATCTAATGTTTGCATCTGAAGTCCCAAAGCTTGGGGAATGTTGCACTAGCTTTAGATACCAGACAAAGTCAAAATCATCATGGCAAATCTGAGAAATGATGGCAAATAGCAACAGAAGTTAGGTCCTCACCCTGAATTTCTGTGTAATCTTCCTAGATACGTTTTAGTAATGCATGAAGTCATATCCACTTCAGTTACATAATCCATAGAGTGTGACAGACTGGAAATACAAATACAGAGAAAAGCAAGAAGATACAGCTTCCAAAGAAAAGGAGATTTAAAAAAAAAAAAGGTAAATTCAAAGCTGTTTTATTTGCTGCTGCTGCAAACACAGTCATAAAACTTTCCAATAACATGATGATACTTTGATTTTCAATCTTGAAATACATGATGTTATTTCAGTCTTGACTGGGCAACAAGTTTGAATCAAAAAGCAATTTTTTAGTGTTCTCAATATAATGTTTCCTCCTATACTTTCATTAAAACACAGCCCATTGTAACCCTGGCCTCAGTCAAATCATTACATTGCATCAATGATATTATTAAAACTAATACTGGACCTAGCTTGAACTATGGTGACCAGGTATCAAAATAGAACCAAAAAGCAGAGAAAAAAATAAAAGGCAATTACTCCTTTTCTAAATACTTCTGTAAATATCATCACTTTAACATTCTTATAATTAGTATTAGTTAACTGTACCAACCAATATAGAACACATTAAGTTTAGTAACTCTGCTGAGCTCAGATGTCTCACATGATTCTCAATATCCAATCAAGGTTTTTAAAATTCACGGGGGAAAGAGCCATCAACATACTACTTGTGAAAGAGCAATGAAATGCAAACTAGGAATTCCTACAGGTGTCACTACTAAACTAACAAGAAAGTTAAAACTTTCTAAAAGATATATGCTGTCATTTACTTTTCCCTGGAATGCAAGAACCTAAAAGCAAATGCACTTAGGTAGCTATTCCATCCATGCAGCATGCATCAAAGTGGCAAGGACTGCAAACAGAAGACAAAGCTGGACAGCTGCAGAAATAGCAACTGTATGAAAAATATAAAGCTAACAGGGACTCTCCTTATCGGACATCTATTTACTGTGTTTCTTCCCTATTTCACCCTCTTCCTGCCTTCTGATTTCATATATGTTAGACATGCTTACCTTAATGAATGACTATGGCCACTTGTGATCTCATGCAAACACTAGAAATTCAAAAGCACACCAGTGGTCCTACCAAAGGCAATGGAGAGTTCTTTATGGGGGGAAGGAAGGAAGATGGGAGGGATATGAAACTTCAGTTGGCGAGTAGTCTCTATACGTACATTAGTACTTCTACTGTTGAAGAACTTGACCTGAAGACTTTCCTGTACCTACATCAGGTTCAAATTTTTCAGTTTAAATGTGAGTTGTCATAGAAATTAGTCTTCTTCCTATCCTATTGTTCCTATGTGTTGAATATACACCATTCACATGCTCTTCAAGGACAAAAATAATGAAAATATTGTGGGAAATCAGCAAAACTCCAGAAAAGGTTATTTGTTCATTGATTTTAAGAAAGACTCAAACCCCAAATCCAGTAGGAATAGCAGAGACCAGTTTAGTGGCTGTCTACCAAGTTATATACACAGTTCATTTGTAGTCTGATTATACAAACCCTACATTCTTTTTAGCTCCTCAGTTCACGGTCCCGCAGTTTCAGTTTCCATTGGTACTAAACTGACCCCTGCTGGCATGATTCGTAGTTGCTGAAAACATCCGGATTTTTAAAAAGGTATATAAGAAAGGAAACAATTTTTTTAACGGCACCCAAAAGTGTGCTAATCTACCTCCTTATACAAATCTTTGTAACCCAAGGAACTCACAAAATTAGTTTCTGAAATCACCCAGAAAGGAGCAATCAAAGTATAGGGAGAAAAAACGAAGGCAGACATGTAAGATTATTTGGCTATACAGCAATTCTGTGCATAAGAGAACACTTTCTCCCCAACATTAAAACTGTATAAACTCTTCATAACAAAATGATGTCACTTAAAAAAATGAAAAATATTAATATAGTCACACATTTTTCAAGTTGCATTATTTGAAGGTTAAGATACTTGACTTTTGGGGGGTTCAGTACAATGTTAACAGCAAGTGTTGAAACTAACAGTTTTTCTTGGAGATTTTTTCCTCTATTAGATTAGTTTTCCTCAGAGAATGCTCACAAAAGGACGCTGTAAAGTAGTAAAATTCCCACCACATGAACCCCATCACAAAATCTTCTCAGAAATACTAACTCGAAGGGAAAGCTGATTTTGTGGGCTTGGCCCAAGCTTCAGCATCTCATGCAAATAAAACTACTCATCAGGAGAAAGGTCGTGCAAAAGTTGAAAAAGCGCTGTCATATTTTCCTACAGTCTTGAAAGTGCTTCTTAATATGTCTGATCGCACTTCTCTCCATTTCTTTTTCTGCCAAATTTCCTTTGTTGCTATTGCATCTGCTAAATGGCAGCCTCTGGGATGCACACGAAAGGCAATCCGAGCTAAGGCGAGGTCTCTTCTCATGCGCACATGCACAAGTGTAAATAAGTTGGTCTATGCATCTTTAAAAAAAAAAAAACAAACAAAACACACCACACACAAATAAATGGCATCTAATTCTTTCCCTAAGTCCATTATGAACATGGTGACTGTGACGAAACAAACTTCAAGATATGGGTGTGCTTCATATGTGTTTTGACATTGAAAACTGTTAAAGAAACTGAATCCATAAACAGCAGAACTCACAAAGCCTAGTCTCCTTAGCTTTCATTCACAACATCCTCTCTGCTTCAATTACCTTGTGTCTATTACTATATTGTGGGGGCCATTTCCTTAGTGAAAACATTAGGGGGTCTCTTTCCTTCTTACCTACATGTGTGTTTTCCTAAAACTTGTAGAAATAGCTTTGAAACCTCTGTCCCTCTATTAAATGTGGTGGTGATGAGCTAGCAGTTCTAAAAGTTATTGGGGAAAGAAGGCACGATTGTCAGACAAACAATATAGACCACGATCAACTAAGTCACGTATTTGCTTAGGAAACCAGCACAAAAATGGATGTGAATGAAAAATAAAAACCGTGAAAGAAGGAAAAAGGAACTAAATTACAGAAGATAAGAGCTAGAAAGTAATGTTTGAGGGGGTTTTCATAGGACAGAGTAATTAAAGAGAGCCGCATGACAGCACAAAGCAACTGAAAATAGCGAAATAACAGCGTTGGGAAAATAGGGTCGAAAACCACCCTGCTTTTCACAGTACCTGGTTTTTCTACATCCTGTCAAAAAGAACTCATTAAGTCATTTTACTCATACAGTATTTTTGTCCTTTCAAAAAATTGCAATTGTGGCATGCAATTCCAAGCTATATATGCTTGGAAAGAAAATACTGAGAACAGCAAGGTGAGGGATGAAGTTTAATTTAATAGACAATACAGACTAATGGTCTCCAAAGACACTTTTGGGAAAACTAGAATAAGTAGTCACTTTGTGAAGTAGACTTTTACTGCATTCTGATTTATCTCGCAGATCTCAGGGTGGATTATTATAGACACATGTGCACACATATCCCCAGTAACCTATAGGCAAGCTGTTGTGTACACATTTGAGTGTCCCATGCACACGTGTGCAAAGTATAATTATAAAAAGTTTCAAGAATATATCTGAAACATTTGGATAGCTGGGATTGATGAAGCGTCGTTTGTGGACATACACATATTTTAGATAATGCAAAGCAGGTACCAAGTCCTGATAACCAACCATTGCTCAGGCTTTTATAACACTCCCAGATACAGGCTACAAGAGGTGACCACAAACCTGTAAATGAGTTTTAAAAAGACTCTTTAGCCAGGCCTTGCATTTGTTGCTGTTGCTATCTATAGGTTATCACGTGTGGGTTTCGACATTCTGAAATATTGCCTGCTTGTAGCATATTTTAATAAGCATTTAAGAATATTAAGGTTGACAACAGAGAATTAATGCACAATTGCACAAGGAAATTTTATGATGAAATCATTAGGATGATCTAAAATCTTATTTCAAATTAGGATTTTTTTTTAGAAGACTGATACAAACGCTATCAAGGCTGTGTATTAGTGCATACACAGGGAAAACAATCTATGCTCTTTAGTTAGAAGAGAAACACCTTAAAAAGTGGGGAAAAAAGTATTACTTCAGAGGTATGGAATTGAGGTTCTCCCTATCCCCACTGTTGGCACCAGTTATGCACATCCATTCCCTCCATTCCTACAGTACTGAAATAAAAACAAAGCTTCAAATGTAACTATTTAAAGGAAGAAAAAAAAAAAACACCAACATAACACTTATCTGGCTAAACAGCTATTCCCATCCACCATTTTGCAAGCTGCCCCAGCATACAAAGTTAAACATAGTTATTTAATTATTTCTTGGCTTCTCCAATTGATAACAAATTTTTACTGTTTTTTGAAGACTGAAAGTCACTCCTGCAGTTCAAAAATGTTTCAACAGAAAAAGAGAACAGATGATTAATTTATTCTATCATACTTCCTTGGGAAAGCATGATTTCAAACATTTATTTACTTTAAAGATACAGTATTCAGTTTTACATCCATAGTTCAGTAATTAACAGAATAACTCAGTTTTATTCTCTGAGGTCATCAGCTAGCCAATGATAAATTATACATGCTTCTTCATGACAGACACATTTTCTACTTCACAGTTTGAAGTTAGTACTACTGGATATACATATATGCAGTCTCATATAGAATTAGAACAAACATATGATACAGCAAATCAGAATGTCCTGCAGGATTCTGATTTTCCTGAGCAAATGATGAAGTAATTCAGCACATAAAAATTGTCATTTGTTTGCAAAGTGTGTAGAAGTCCTGAAAAGATGAGAAAGGTTCAGATTTACATTCTGTTTTCAACAAGCGACACTACCTGTGAACTGCCCCTTTACTAGACTGGACTGTCTAAAAAAATTCTTCCAGAGATTATAGAAAAAGAGCAAGTATCTTTTGTGCAAACTCCAGGTTTTTTGCAATACCATAATCCAAACTAACAGAGGATAGCAACAAAACCTATGAACCTCCTTAAATTGTATTACACAAGCTTGCTGCTGTCACTTACCGGCTGTATATTTCTTCCCACCATGTGTCAACCTCATTTCTACAAGGCAAATATTTTATATTTCTAAGCATTCAAGTGGAACTGTATGTAGTGTGCTACAAGGAAAGGAGTTAAAAACACTCTAAAGTAACTACTGTAGCTCAAGGAGAAAGCCAAAGCAGAGGGAATGCATAGTGCAAAATAAACTATTTCAAAAACAAAACATAACAAAACCTTAATTCCATGTTAAGATCTTGAATAAGCAAAGAATTAAAGACACAGTGACCCAACAAGCAAGAGATGGTCAGCAAGAATTCTAGCTTGCATGATTGATTTTTCATTATACTCAGCAAATACATTCCTGCCTCAGTTTCTTCATCTGAACGATACCAGTGAAACACTGAAGGACTCAGTAACAAATTAAGCAGGAACATTCTAAAGATACAAATAACATTTCAAATCATTCCACAGTAAAAATAGGAATTTAACATCTTTTGTCTCCTCTTTGTCATCCTGCTGCTTCCATTAATCACACACTGATTAAAAAAGTTCAAGACTAAATACATATATAAGAACACAGGCTCATATAGTAGGGTGCTGACCTTCTGAATTACAGAAACAGAATAATTCTGCTTATGACATGAAATGTTATTTCAGCTAGTTAGTTGAGAGAGCAAATCCTCTCACCTATTCAGGCAGTTGCATTAGAGCTTAACCACTTTGCTAGAATAGATAAATCTTATCTCTCAAAAGGTTAAACCGTGTTCTGAAAGCAAACACAAGCTTAGGTTGCCCATACTCCAACTCAAAACCAAGGACTGCCTTGGCACTAGGTCCCAGCTAATCAACCCTACTCAGGGAACAGATCAGGTTTACTTCCATGCTAATAGTGCTGGTCCCAATGCCTCCTATTTGGCTACCAGAAAGCTTTACAGGACTACAACCAAAGCTGCCTACAAAACACTGTACCAAAATACTCAAAGTCTTCGCATCAGAAAGGTTAATTTTGCTCAGGGTATCAAGCAAACGTGAGTCAAAGTTTATTTAAAAATAAATAAATAAATAAAAAAAAAAAAAACAAAAAACCAACACACACAGATATCAAATCCAACAAGTGCCAGGTCAAATCATTTTTAAACATTTAAGAATAAGACACATTTAATTGGAGACATTTAAAGATTGGGTCAGATACTTAGCAGAAAAAAAAATCAGAAGTAAAATTATACTTCCAATGCTTGCTAGCATCCTTGTGCCCTAAGCAAGCAGAGCAGTCTTCAATATACAACTGGAATAGCACTGTTTGCAAACTGCATACCTTAAACACAGTTTCTTAATAAAATCTTTGTCTCTTTTGAATAAATATCAAATACAGTTACAATACAGATTTTGTAATTGAAATTCAATGTTTTGTTCTGTAAGTTTTATTTACATGTTCAGAGCAGTGGTATAATAATGGAAGAACTTGTAGTGAAAGCCTAATTTGTGACTTGTGTTTAGCCAGAAGTACTAGACTACATATTTGGAGGCCATTAGGAGTGTGAGAAGCCCACTGCGTCTGGTTCTCTTTATGATCTAGGTCTTGCTGCTTATTTACATGGGAACTTCAGCTGTTTCAGATAAGGTAATTTCCTAAATTAAGATGAATAAATATTGAGTCTTCAGAAAATGCAGCAGTCTTCTTTACAGATTATAAGAAAGGTGGGTGAATGCTAAGAAATTTTGAATACTACATTAAAAATATGTAAACCTTTTGCTGACAGAGTTGATAAGAGTTGATAAGATAGCTTAGTCAACACAAATACCCATATGTCTAGACCACTGAGTACAACCACAATTTGCACATAACAGCATGAGTAATCTATCTTATTCCAAACCGAGCAGACACAAAAACATTTTTGACCAGAAATAATTCGTCTTATCCACATAAATATGCCACACTCTTTTAAAAGTCAACACAGCTACTCAACTGAACAAGGCTGCAGGATTGGGGGTTTTTATGGATGCCTACAGATTCTGTTTTAAAAAGTCTTTTCCATCTTTCTCAGAATTACAGTTTCCAGCATTGATCTGGCATGACGACTGCCACATCTCCTTTCAATACCAAAGATTAAGTCTTCAACAGACCAAATCCAATAAGGGGATCACGTTTTAGTGGGGTTCCTTTTGTTTCCTTTCTAAGGGAAAAGGCTGATGTGTGAATTCACAGTTGCTGCCTGTGGAGGTTTGTTTAGCTTGCACAAGTACATGAGTTTGTAATTCATAAGACTACCAGCATAAAGAATACAAAAGAGACATTAGTGTATGCAAATTTGAGAACAACCTTTCAAAATATTCAGTCAACTGGCACATATAAATAGCTAATGCAGATTTTTAAACTGCATGTAATGGATAAATAACTGCTTTCTTGCAGTTCAAACAGTATACCAATAAGATGACCAAGCAATTTGAAGAAATCTGTAGGCCTCCTTTTCTCTTGCTTAATAGCAAAAGAATGCATTTCGTAATGGATAAAGGAAAAAATTCTCAGCAACCACAGATCTGAGGCCACTGAAGTTATAAGCTGTTCTCAGAGGCTCATAATTCTTCCATATGTCATCTGTTTTGCCTGAAATTTACCAAGCAGACTGATTCAGACTTTCTTTTTTGGGGAAAGAATGAGATCAGGGAGAGGAGAAGGGGAGAAGTGAAAGACATAGGCAATAACATCTCAAGCGTTTTTGAAGTTGACAGAAATAATTTCTTTTGCCCATAAAGAAAACAAAGCCAATCTTGTAATTATTTTGTTGGGTTACTGTAACACTTCTACACCTTAAAGTAATGATAAGTTTTATTAGAGGTGTCTAAAAATAATCTACTAGAAATCAAATTTATAAGTTTTGGGAAAAAAGCCAGAATAAAAAATTTCAGTACCAACTTGTTAGAGCTGAACTATCTTCTAGTTTTGCTCCAGGCATACCTTAGCCTCTCAGCTCCTATGTTCAACTGAAGATGTATTTTCCACTTTGAGTAACTGGTTCTTCATGCGACCTTCCTTAATTTATTTACCTTGCAGTTTTTGAGAACATCAATATGTTGACCAAATTAGTGTAAAAGAGCTATTGCATTTGTTTCAGTTAATTCGTACTGATCATGATCACTGTTAACATCCAAGCAACACTGACAATGCACAAGAGATCATGCGTTTCAGTTTATGTTCCTACTACACCTCATTGCTAAAGATGGGCAAATCCAATCACAAAATCTAGGTACTTAGGTTCTGTACTGGTAAAAACTGACTAAAGGAAAATGCAATCTCTTGTTAAAATTCCAAAACCCAGTAGACACAAAAGGTATTTAAAATTCTCCTCTTCTGCAAGGGGAGACTTCTCCAAGAATGGAAATATATACAGGACATCCCTAGCATAACTAATGTTTCCAATGGTGATTAAAGATATGATGCAGAAAACTGTAGAAATGCAAACTAACCTCTACTACCTTGCCAAAACTGTTGTTTTTACCTTCTGTAAATATACTCTTCAGTTTAACAACTGTAATAAGAATGTTGTTAAGCTCTTTACTTACCTGAAAGCTTTTAATGCCACAGGCTTTTAGTATTAACAAGAAAACGCTGTTCTTTTTTTGCCAGCAGAAATTAGACAAAATACTGGCAAAGAGCTCAATAAAGCTGCTGACAGACACAAACCTGAGACATTGTCATTCTGAGAACACTGACAGGATTTAAATATACAGCAGTAGACCCCGGGGTCATGATACCCACTCTACCTGCAAAATTAAAAGATTTCGACCTTGACACCAAGGCAGGATAAAGCCACTGGCCCCAGACAGTTGGATTCCCTGTGCAGCAAAGATAAATTGTAAAACAATCAAGATGCGCGCCAAAGAGGGGGAGGAGGAAAGGACACGAGGGATCTGAATTCATAAAGGCAGAACAAAGACGAGGCTCAAAGGAAGTACAGAGGTTTAAAAAATGGCTCTCCTCACAAATTTCACAATCAAAGTTCATTTTTGCATTCGAAGATGTGCTTTTCAGCTTTAAGCTTTTCCCAGCTTTCAAACAAATTTTTTTTAAAAAAGATTTGTAATGGCATTTTTTAATGCATTGAGGCATTTGCGTTTTTATAACTCAAACCACACTGATAGAGCACGCACTACACAGCACGTAAACCAAGTAAGTGGTTTCGAAAAGGATGGCCTAACACAGAAATCTACTAAGCAATTGCCCCTCTTCCACATGAAACCAGCAAGGACCATCTTTCCTATTTTTACCACCTCTATTGTTAGAGCTACATCATATTTCTCCTTAGCTCTTGCGACCTTCCCAGTTGCATCACTTCATATACTATCTTTTGTTTTCTGCCATTTTTTGTATCACTGTCAATCATAACGTGTAACCTTGGTAGCTAGGTACTTCGTCCACCCTATGATCTACTTTTTCTTTTCTCTCCTTAGCCCACTTGCTACTTTGTGTTTTCCCTACAACAACCACCTATATTTGAATTTCAAATCTTTTTTTCCTGGGAAGCAACCTTTTTGAAATACTTAATCAAAATCCCACTCTCTTTAGCTGGCTCTGTGTTACTGGCCTCCACTTCAGTGTGATCTCCTCTTGCTTTGCTGCCTAATCTTAAAAAAAAAAAAAAAAAAAAAATTCTTACAGCTAAAACACAAAATGTACTACAAGTATTGTAGCTCATACAATCTGTTCAAAGACCAATCTGGGCTGCAGCACCTCAGCAAGTGTGACACTTGCGATCTTCCTTTGTACTGAAATTGCTTTGCTGTGCAAAATTCCAGTTTCCATTTATAACATAAAGTAGCCATTCCTTACTTTTTTGCAAACCCTCTTCTGACAGAGAAGCGTGGACACAAGCCTTGTGGCACACTGAGTACACAGACTCATTTTCGATCCCCAAGATACGGGGTGGGAAGGACGAAAGAGAAGAGGTGGGAAGAGAGACTGAGGAAGGTCAGCTAAAGCCCACTGTGGGCAGGTTCCTAAAAAAATACCTGAAGAGCAAAGTTCAAGTTAAACAAAACCCCAACTTACTGTTGCATCTTTCCTAAATTTCCATCAGTTCACTTCTAAGCCTATGCTATAATATTTTATACTTGGGTTTGGCAAAATATAGAGGGAGCATCTAATTCTGTGCCACTGTGGACTCCTTTGAATGAGAAGAAATTACAGTTAATGCTGATGTAACTAATCTGCATTCCTTTTGCATGATGATAGCTGTAAAATCAACAGCTAGCAAAAGAGGCCACACTCCTACTTCCGTTAAAAGCAAAGCTCCTGATTGCTTTCTCTTTCCTACACTTGAGGAGCTCCTCCTCTTCCTGCTTAATTAGTGAAGAAAGAGATGATGAAGTAGAATATTACAAGTGTGTATGCAGGAGTAAATGCTAACTGATGCTACAGTGGCAGAGGAAACAGAAGCAGCACTGGCATCACCAAACCTGAAGCTTTCAAATATGTCTAAACAAACGGGTCAGGAATAAAAGATCTGCATGGAAGCACTCTCCATTCCACAGAAGTTGGGAGCATAAAAACATTCCCATTTGTAGACTCACATGCAGCCTGCACACTGGTGCATAGACACACATACACAGCTCTTCTTTAGCTACACACTTCTTGGTACTTGTAAGGAAATCATTAAGCTTCTTGTTCCGCTGTGTTCTATCCATCTTTCTCTTCACCACGTTTAATATACAAGATTAAGCAAATGTACCAACATAGCAATTTTCACAGGATCCTATGATGGTCTACTTTAACTATTCAGGCTTTGCAACCTCTTATGTACACTTTCAATATTGCCCAAAATGCAAGCATGATGAACTGACATAATCACACCATAGCTTCATTTCTTGTAAATGGTTATATGCTCTAAAAGGCAGTTGAAGAGTCTGCAATTGTTTCACTTGACACAATCCATGGTGAGCGTCCATGATTTTCAATACAAAATTATGCCTGGACACAGAATAAAAGATTTAAATGAAAAACTCAGAACAATCAGTCAGAAAATCCTGAAACAGGGTGATACAGAAAAGAAACACATTTTGGTTGACCTGAGAAGCTTGGAATAATTTCCTTGAGTTGGAAGAGCACATACCACAATGAGGGCGAAGAGAAGAGGCTACCCAGTCCTACCAGTGCACAGTCCCTGAGGAACTTCTCCTCTCCCTTAGCACAGACATTTACCCTCAGTGCTAGGAACTCAGCCTTAATCTTTGTGACTTGACAGGAGCTGATGTTACTGTGGAGTTACCCTAACAAGTTAAAGATACTGCGCTAGAAAGACTCAGGAATCTGGCCTTTCATGTAGTCCTGGTAACTTGTTCCAAACAGTCTTGACAATTAATCAGTGTCTATTGCGAATTTCAAGATAATTCATGCTTTTCTGAGCAATCAGGGTGCAACATTAGAATTTGAAAAAACAACTTTTTACCATTCACTACAGCAGAATAAAGTATGTAGATGCCATCCCTAAAAAGTTACAGACTACAAAACAAATTAGCACCCTTCCCAATTTTGCTAATCATTATTTCAGTATTCCTGCATCTGAGAAATTCAGGAAGTAAAATTCACTGTATCTCAGGATGTCTGTATATTGAAATAAGCCATCAGAGTCTAAGACTGCTGGTCCAGTAACTTTATGATAGATACACAAATTGATGTCATTCTAGCAAGACAGAGGTGATGAACAGCAGCTTCGTAAAGGATGACCCCTTGCTATCACACCAATTACAAGAAATGCTGAACAGTAGCTAAGGTGTTGCAGCCATGTGAAGCAAAAACCTCTTTCTCTTCTCAAGTGGAGAAGTGCAGCCAACGCTCATTAACAGTTGATAAAATGAAGATTTATCAAGCAAAAGAATTCTCAATTCCTCATAGGCAATTGTTTTTGTTAAAATAGAGTTAATGATACGATATTGTTCAACCGGTTTTCTGAAAACGCAAGGCAGTATCATAATACAAATATTACTTTGTTACATTCTTAATGTATAATTTTAAATGCATGCTTAATACCTTCGGTTTTAGACTATATCTGCTTAATGCCTTAGCTTTTATGAACACACTAACATATTGCCATTTATGAATATTGTAGCATATAACACTACTACAGAAAATCCTTGAGGCAGAACTTATCGCAACAAGTCAGTGTGGAAAAAAGCTGTTTTTATCATTATCTTTTCACTGTAAGAGGCAAAGGGTTGCATTGCCTATTTTATATTTGCCAGCAAATTGACATTTAATATTTTACTAATTCTTTCTCCATCAGATAGGTTTCTTGGCAAAAAAGTGATACTTTATCATCTTTAAATGTCAAAATTTCATTTACTTTTGGCTTGCAAACAGTGCAGGCCCATAAAATCCAACTGTAAAGGGTTACAGAATCTCTCTAGGATTAATTATGCTTTTAATTAAATTAAAAGATTCCTCCTTACGTGACCTCCATATCAGTCCCATATGCACGTTATCTCTTCTCAGGCTTGTCTCAGAGGACAACAGACTCCCCATTACAGAACTAGACTATTTTCCCTTTTGTTACATCTGCCAAGAGGCTGTTTGGAATTTAATTGCTGCCCTTATTTATGAATTATAAATGCAGGAACAGTTGTTTGTGTGACAAATATTCTATGAATTTGAATTTTTATTGCAATGGTTATTGTAGGAAAAGAAAAGAAACACAGTAGGGTTTTTTGTACCCTATTTTTAAGGACAAATACAATCTGCCTTTAAAATTATTTTTCACATGTCTAAATCCACTATTGTATCTGAATATTACATACTGTACACATCTAATTTAAAATATATACAAACATCTGCATATGCATTTTATGTGTGGACAGATGCCCATACACAAACTTTTTGAAAGGCTAAATATTCCTGGGAGGTATATGGCGGGGGGAAGGCCAAAAAAAAAAGTTATCTAGAGGATACAAAAAGAAGAGGCAAACTGCAGTGGCATGCAGCACTCCAGGCAAGTAAAAAAAAAAAAAATAGAAAACCAACCCAAGCCACAAATATTGTTCATTAATCATCTTCTCCAGTAAATAAATACTGAATAAAATAAACAAATGCCCAAAACTGAATTAGACATGGTCTGATTAAAACACAAAGCACATGGTAGAAGATAAAAGCTGTAAACAACATAATGGGGTCCTTACGTGAAAGCATGTTTGCAATACAACTGTAGATAACATCCATTTCCCTTTTTCTTTCTGTGCAGTCAGAGCAGCAGCAGTGGTTTCTTACAAGCCTGTCACAAAACGTGAGGGACTGGAAATCAAACAACTGCATGCTGATGAAACAGAAGATAGATTCCTGACAAGTAGCAATCTTTAAGACCCTAGCAGTGTTTCTTAAAAGAAAACAAATGGGAATAGGTCAACTCTCTTTCACACACACCACCTTTTCTTAATGCAGCTTGATTCACATTTAGTTTCGGCTTGGCACACTTAGTTTCATCATAGGTGACTGAACAGGAGGGTGGGAAGGGACACCCATTTCTCACTAAAAACTACAAAGCACATTGTATTAGCTCTCTGTAGAGGTCAGTGAGGCACTACCTTATGAGAAATTATCTGCTGGGAAGTGTACTAACAGTATCAAGGACAAGGAGTGCTCCTCTGGGCTGGCCATTGCTTCCCTTTCCCTGGGAGGGCACCCAAACCCACAGGAAACCTGCAGGTCCAGCACCACCAGTTTTTAAATTATACAGTCAACTTCTGTTTGTAACAGGGGTGTCACAGTAGTAAGTAAAGTCAAACAAGTTACTATTAATGAAGCCTCATCATAGAACAACTGGTCTGAATATCTCTTAATATACTTCTCAGCTGAAAAGTCTATAGAGAAATGTTTAATTAGAAAAGGGGTGTGGGTGTGTGTGGGTGTGGTGTGTAAAAAAGTAGCACAAAACCCCGACACATGAAACCCAACCCTCTCCAGACAAGCCCCACCATTCAGGTAACTGCAGGTACTGTCTTGGGTGCTGACAAGCTCCTCCTCAAGAGCAACTAACAGATGGTATAAATGGAACAGACTTATCACAAAGTGATGCTCTACAGACAAAGGAAGAAGCTATAGAAAACTAATGAGTTTAAGAGGATTGATTCTGAAAAGCAAATGATGAACTTAATTTCTTGTACCTAAAATTTCTTCATTTTAAAATGGGATGTAAATTACCTCTTCCTGGAAAGATTTTTGGCAATACATTAAATATTCCTCATTTCAAATTCTTACTCAGGACTTTTAACAATCTCCCTCATCCAGGCTGTCAAAGTCCAACACATTCCTCTGCAATGGCCATTCCTGTCCTACCAAGTGATTCATGTTTTAATCCAATGTTCTGAACAGCTGTCTAATGGAGTGGCATTTGCTCCTTATGCCATTAATTACCTCTGCATTTTGACTGAAATGGGTCAAAATACCATTCATGTTTTTTCTGCTATGTCTATCACTCCAGCATGCAGACGCCACCTGCATTATTGAAAAATCAGCTTGACTGAGCACCAAAAGGCCAAACGTCTCCTCCTTTCTCATAATTGATTTGTTCTACTCTACAGGAAAGAGCATCTAATCAGGTGTCTTCCAGGAGTATGACACTAACTATTCTGCAATTCTTTTACTGGAAAAGCTTATCAGTTAGAAAAGAGACTGTGATGTGTCCTAGAAACCCTGGGACTTCAATCATTCTTGAGCTCAATGCCCAAGGACTCCCCTCCTTATCTTCCTGGCACTGGGAGGTGTTCAGGGTAGATCCTGCCTGTATTTACCATGAGTATCACACAGATAGGTAGGAAGGAAGATATGACTTCAAGAAATGTGATTTCACACTGCTACACATTTTCAGTTCAGGATTACTGCCTTAAATCAGATCTTTTCACGGACCAGCATGCACTGCAAACTCTGCTGTAACAGACTCTTATTAATTCCATTTTCAAAGCTAAGAGGAAGTCAGAAAGTTCTTGTATAAAAATGTCTTTTTCAATTCAAAGGTCTTTTCAATACTGAAGTGCCATCTGTTCATGCTGTAATGAAACTTTTTTTTAATCAATGCATATTTTAAAATTTAAAGTCATTATGGGTAAAATAACAAATACATGAAAAACAGTTGAAAATATAATTTTTAAATGTTGAGATAAATTTTCAAAAATAATTTTAAAGAGCTGTTTTGTAGAAAAAAGTAAACTATTTTTAAATAGGATTAAAAACTGGTTTTATTTCAGTTTCTGAAAATTCAGAAATTTGACCATTTCTAAACCTGAGGGACAAAGTTCAGTCTCCCTGAACTTAAGCCTGAGTTAATCTCAGATTGCAGTATCACACTGTGGGAAGGGACAGATATGGATGACTCCATCAGAACTTTTAATACATACATATACCGAGAGATGGACAGAAGCATGCCACTTTTTAGCCTAGGAAAAAAGCCTCTATGACTT
The DNA here is from genome assembly GCA_035590275.1 of Ibycter americanus. Classification (NCBI taxonomy): domain Eukaryota; kingdom Metazoa; phylum Chordata; class Aves; order Falconiformes; family Falconidae; genus Ibycter; species Ibycter americanus. The sequence continues at coordinate 88,047,857 of JAVJGI010000062.1, forward strand.
CTTACAGCCATCTGGCTATCTGATAGCAGTAACTGAAACCTACAGAGCACAAGACATAGCTTGGCAACCAAAGAAAGATGCTTTCAGTATGGGGGAAGGTGGGGTTGAGAACACACCTCCTATCATTCATCCAAGTAATTTCCCATCCCAAGGGCACTTTCTGCCGTTTTTCAAAAGTATAGCTTGTCTTTGGACAAACCTCTGATTTCTGAGAACAATGGCAAAATTTGGAAAGCAATATAAAAGCTAGGAAGTTAAGAGTTAAACATTGCTTGTGTATTAACAGAAGTCAATCGCCTTTCTCCATGAGGCTTCCAGAGGCTCCCTGCTGGACTGACATCACCAACCAAATGTCATTTGATTCTGATCTACTTTGATAAACAATAAAAATACTTTCTTGGAAGTCATTCCGACCTTATCAGAATGCAGTGGTCATGTACTACTACACCAGGAGAATTTCTTAAAGCAAAGGAAGGATCTAAAACTACTGTCAAAAAGACCTACCCGCCCAAACCTGAGATTTTTTTCCTTTGATATCAGAAGAACAGCCTTTCCTTATTTTGCAGTATCTCAGGCTATATTAAAGTTTCACATTATAGCTACAAGAGCAGCAAATAACACATCACTTTCTAACGTAAGGAAGGCATGAAGAGAGCAGCACCAGAAAAACAAAACATATTAAGGGATTATTTTTTTTTCTTTCTTTCTTTTCAACATCTCCCAGGGTGAATTATTCCAATAACCTGAAATATAAACCTCAACATTTTCTCATCATTTGCCTGTGAATACTTTCTTTAACCTCTTAATTTACAGATTTTCCCCTCAAATCTATCTGATAAGGAAATGGCAATTCAAAAACACTACAGAAAAGAGGGAAACAAATGGCTGAAGTGCATACACTTATTCTCATATACAGCTACAGTTTGCTGTTCGCCCAAGTTTTATTTCTAGGGCAAGTATTACTATTTTTAAAATTACCTCTGTCTGCTAAGACAGAAGAGGCCTGGTCTCACTATTAACGTGCTCATGAAATTTCACCCAGAAGCAGCATTCAACCATAGCAGAGCCAAATTACTGAAGTTCTCATTACATTCAAGCTGGTGCAGAGTCATGGTTGATATATGAGTCCGTCACTCTCAGCATTGATTTGCAGAGCTCTCAGTGTCTCTGAGCAGTATAGTCCCCTTAAAGCATTCTTCCCTTCTCTCTGCCACACATCATAACTCATATTGTCAAGTCTTATTTGAATTTCTTTGTATTAAAAATATTCATCAGGTAAATCATATTTTAGCTATGCATCTTCTTTCCCTTTAAAAAGAAATCATATCAACTAAAAGAAGAACAGAAAAACAGCTGAATGCCACAATATAAAGCTTTCATGACTGCCATAATGAGGAATGTTAAAGAAAAATATTTATATATATATATATATATTTTGCAGAACTGTATTTGGTTAAGCAAAGGCTTTCTTGGGTCCCATTGTAGACATTGCTCATGTATACAGTATGGGGATCAAGGTCAATGAAGCTTTCACGAAACTCTCATGCTGTCTAGCTCTCTTCTGTAGATAGACTTACACAGAGTAATTGTATGCTGTGCAGATAAAACACACACAAAAGGAAAAAGCCTCCTATTTCTTTTAAGATCCAGCATCTTAAAAAGCACTGCTTTATGGTATATATTCATAAAGTCAACATATTAAACCATAAAATAATTTTTCAGCAGAGTATAGCATGTAAATTCACCTAAATAATTAATGGCTTGGTAAAGTTCCTCACTGACAGAAACTGCATAAGTTTGATTCTACATGAAACAAGTTGTTAAGAAGCATACTCTTCCGGGGAGGTAAGGGAACTGCCCAGTCAGCATGTTTACCAAACTTGTATGCACCTGCACTACATCTTCAGTAGGTAATCAAATACAAGTACGTCTTGTCAAAGGCCAGATGTATTCAGCTGATAAACTGCTCTACTCAAGAAGAAAGGCAAAGCTATTGTTTTCATTTTCTTTTGCCTATATAATGCTGAAATAACATTTAAAAAAACCAAAACAACACAATAAACTATCAATATACATTTTTGCCAGCACTGATTACTATAGCTGGCATACGGTGGTACTCTAGCAACAAAGGCCCTAGGCAAACGCACAAATTAAACTATAGGGTCTCCACATGTATTATTGCTTATAGTCATTCTCACGCAAGGCTTCCCCCCCCCCCCCTACAATTTTTGGTTACTGTCAAAGACGAGGATGGGGAACAGAAACAGAAATTTACCTACAGTTGTTACCGCTCCTTGAGAAGAACTGACCCAATGATAACACGAAAGTATCTTATCTAAAGAATATTTACTACTAATGTTAGTATGACTAAGTCTAATTTTAATTTCTCTTTGTAAGTGGAAGTAACTGCAATTCATATTCTCTCTAAAGCAAGTTCAGGATAGGACCAAAGTCTTGCTCAAACAACCTTCAACTTCATCAGTCCCATCTTAAATAGGTGCATGAATATTCAGTCAAGCATCATAAAGCTTAACATTTTTTCCCCTTACTTTCAAAAGCTCCCTTGGCTTTCTTCAGCCCAAAAGCATCCCAAATCCTAGTTCCTCTATAGCAAGCATCAATTTTTTCCCCAACACTTCACAATTGCTGATTAGTATGTTCCATTTGAAGGAACCAGATTTAACAAGAATGAATTCTCAACACCTAGGTCCCTATACTTGACTCAGAAATATCAGTATGGTCAATTAGAGTTTTACCAAGAGACATTTAGAATCAGATCTTGAAATCACTTTGTTTCTCGTAACATAGGATTCCTGATGAATAATTTCAAAAACAGGAAGAATGCTCTAATACATGAACTAAATGCAAACTTGTGAGATCAGTTAACTTAATGAAAGGTCACCCAAAATTAATTATAGCAGAAAGCACTGAAAACCAAATGCACTAAAAAAAAATGCAACAGTAATTCTGAACCACCAAGATTAGCCATGCCTGAATTTAGGATTATGATGATACCTTCATGCCTACTTTATTTATTACTTTCACAGACTACTGAATTCTATGACCCGCTTTTTCACGTCACACAGATGAGGCTTGCTTTATCTGGATGAGTTTTAACTGGTTCAGACCGTGAACCATCCTCCTTCTGGTCAGTTGAGTGGCAATGCAGCAAAGAAGATGCAACTACATGGTTAAGGATGGCAGAAAGGGAAATCACAAGTATCCCCACTTCAGTTTGACTTACATAGTCACGATTCATGCTCTCAGGTATAGTTTGCCCCTACAGAGAAGCTTTATCACCAGATGAGCTCAGTGAATGCCTCCAGCTC
>JAVJGI010000062.1:88051285-88093912 GCA_035590275.1 Ibycter americanus
GATTCATGCTCTCAGGTATAGTTTGCCCCTACAGAGAAGCTTTATCACCAGATGAGCTCAGTGAATGCCTCCAGCTCAGTCTCGGCTGTGTTCCTCCTCCCCCTTTACTTTCCCTCCCATAAGTGGAAGATGAGACATTTCCACTGGCTGACAGCAGGAACACCCTGCACCACCCCCCTTTCGAGAATGTTTTCCCTATCAGCAATGCTTCACAGCCAGCTCAGTTTAGCATTAAAGGTGATAGCACAACCACACTTCTGCACATTTCCATTACTGGCCTGGGTACCTAGGGTCCGGTCACGTAAAATTCAACAAATAACACCTTCTCTCTCATCAGCCCAGCCCTACTAAAACTATGGCTCAAAAGTTCATAGAGTAATAAGAATTCAGATACAAAGACACTGCACAGCTAATTTCAGGTCAGCCACACAACCTCAACAGCCAGGCCAGATGCTTTGTTTACACAGCACAAACTCAGTACAAGGCAACAGTCTAATATATGTAGGTGTCCTTAAGAGTCAAGTTTACCAGTAGAATAAGTAGTTTTTCCATTACAGACTTCATCAGTCTTTCAGTGCTTCAAGATTTTACAGTCACCTATGAAAAAACCAGACTTAAACCCAAAGTCTTGAAGTGACACCACAATGGTGATTTGAGTACAGGCTCATCTGAAAACACAGACTGATAATTAATCCCTTGTGAGCAAAAGTTGTTTTAGTCCTGTAACAAGATAATTGAAAACTGTCAATTCCACTCTGATATAATTGAACAACATTAGATCAGTATCCAAAAATAATATTCATTTGGTAGCTGACTGGCACTTTTTATAATATCTGCCTTCACCTGAAACCTCTTGAGATTCTTTCATTATGGTGAATGCATTAGAAATCTAATTGAAAAATGTGCTTTTCAACAGTTTCACTTCGTTGTTTGAGATTTAGAAATAAGATTGTGAGTGCAGACTATAATTTGCTGTCTCTGCTATACCAAAATCATTGATCATGTTTGCTAAGAAACACACAAATAAATACAGCAAGCATAGATTGTAATAGACTAGAAACACAAAGTATACTTTCTATCCATAACAGGAAGTTAAACCAACTCAGGTAGCTCAAGAATTACTTTTTTTTTTTTTAAATAGAAAGAATGTTAATGGCAGGTGAAACACTCTGTCAATTGTTTACCAAGGACTGATTTCACAAGCCTATTTTTCTTCTACAAATCTCACTTTTTCCAGTGGTTTTGTATGACAGTCTGCATTGCATCCTTCAGAAGATCCATATTTGGCACAACACATTTTATGAAGTACCAACAAGAAAAGGAACGTGAATGTGGGAACATAAATAACTGCAAATAAAATAGTAAGTTCTATGAAGAAGCTTGCATGGGTACATTCTGCAGCTTCTTACACAGAATGGAATGGAAATGCTAGAAGGTAAGGTGACAAAATGAAGACTGAAGCAACAGCTGGGGGAAAGAGCCTTTAGTTTACACCTCTTCCTTTCTTTAAGGAGTCAAACTAAAATGAAAGAGGTCTGTGTTCAGAGAGATGAGGTAGTAAAGATAAGGAAGATATTTCAGCTCTTTAGGTGACTTTTGAATAGTTTGGAAAATGCACAAAACCTCCAGTTTCTCCTTTTTTAACCAAAAAAGTTCACCCATCTTGATCACAAATATAGTTTCCCATAAGAAATCAGTAATGAAGTCAAATACGGTGTCACAGTAGCATCTACTTTACTTTCAAATTTCCTTTTCCTTCTTCAATGGTTTAATTTAGACATACCACCCTATGAACTCAAAAAGTTACAGAGCCAGCTTAGGTTGCTAAGGACTCAATATATCAGGTAATGAAAAATTCAAGCTATTATATAATTCTAATTGTTTGCTTTACAGAAATCATATATCAACTATATCACATTTTTCCTACGTGCCTTCTCCTAAAATGCATTTACATTGAATCATACATTAAAAAGTATCACATTTAAATGTTACTAAGTGATGTTGACTGGTAGCACACAGTATTACTAAAAGATAGTCCTGCATTTCTATTTATGACTAAAACATATGATAAAATATTTGATACAATATGTGATCTGTGGTTAAATACATATTGCCTTCCGTCATAAAGAAATATTCACATAAAATTAAAGGAATGAAGTTGAAAGTATTTAATCAGGCAATGCTTAAGAAATGCAAACGTTATTGGGGGAGAGCTATCTTTTCTCTTTTTTTAATCTTTCGGTGTGCTTTTTTCACGGTCACATTTGTACCATTTTCAGATTTTCTAGGGGAGGAGGAAATGGTCTATTCTACTGTAAAAGTTCCCAATGTAAATAATCTTTTTCCCTAGAAAAGTTAAGAGATGTTATTTTGTCGTTGTGTTCACGCCAAGTATTTCATTTTGCCTTTTGTCTCCCCTGTTTGCAAGTGTTTGGGGAGGGAGGTACGTATACTATGTATACGTATAGCATTTGGACAAAAACTCTGCCTCCTTTACAGGTGTACCTTTAAGGATGCAAAGGGGTCAGCATAAGGTTATGAAGATATTACCTCATATGCTTTATAATAAAGCTGTTTTATAGGATTTTCTTCAAGATTTAAATCAAACTTAATACCAAAAAAAAGGAAATTAAACATTAGCATTCCTGTGTGGCAAGATCAACTAAGCAGAAATGCCATGGTTTAGACAAGGTGTAAATCTGTAACTGTAAGGACTATACTTTCAGCAGCTACAATATTATAATTCGGTTAGAATTTTTTAATGAAATATCTTTGTATTTCATTAAAGAAGTTCAAAAGTTCACTTTACGTGACTAGAAATAACAAATGGTTTACTTCCTCACTTGCTACAAATTAGAGTACTGAAACTGGTAATACAGGGTAGGAAACAGCTGGAACTGCTATTTCATAAATGTCTAAGACACCTGGGACTACAACCCATGTCTGCCAGTGCACTACTCTGCATTGGCCTAAAGGGACAGTACCACTAAGGAGTAAGGCTAATTCAGTATTTTCCAATTTCAGACATCAAGTTTCATGTCTATAATCAAGCAGTGCATGAAAAACCATTAGTAAGCATGCAATCAGCACAGTAGAACCCTGTCATGATCCAAAACTTGAAATACCTGGCCAAATCCCACGGCAAGTGTAAACTGGCTTATTAAGCCCTTTTGTCCTCCCTGCTCTTTTAGATTTTCTGTGACTGCTGACCACATTTCAAGCATCCACCATTCTTCATACCCTACCTCCTAAAATGTAATTTATTAGAGCATTTTTTTCCACCAGAAAACCTGAGGCAAGGAGGGGTTCCCCTCTGTAGTTTACAAAACAAAAAGCAAAATTGTGTAATATGTCACCATAAAAATGCACCAAACACACATTCATAATATATACTAAACCAGACATGTCTTATAGGGATCTGATGAACTTAAGACAGAATATCTGCACTGCAGCATTTGCAATCACTTGTTCAAAAGGACAAATTGAATTGACCTGCATCTATATAACGCACCAACAGTTTAAAAGAAGGATTAAGTAGTGGCAGCCATAAAAGACTGAATTGTTGACATATAAACAGTTCCCAGCAGAGGGTGAATGTATTTGCTCTTGGAAATTCCCATGAGCTAGCTACAGAAAATTGCAGCCCTCCCTCTCCAACAGGACAGTGCAAAGATTTTATGCCACTCTTGAGTTCAATAAAAACACATAACTGGTATGTTTGCAAAGAATTGTGGTCAGGCACTGCTTTACTACTCTGATATCATATAATCCTTTGTTCTGTCAGACTGTCTTGTGGAAGAAGAGAGGGTTGCAATCATTTCTTCAGGCTTGAAGCACGTGAATCAGGCCTACATCCTTCACTGGAGCTACTGACTCCCATGCATGAACACAGCCAGAAGCTGGACCAGATGCAGCTGGCTAAGGCTGCCGAGGCAAAACCAAAATACCCAAAATACAGAAAATTGTTAAAATCAATCAGAACAGTGGGAGAAGGTTATTTCTGTGCTTTTTTTTGCAAGTAGTAACAAAATGTAATAAAACTATGGAGCCTTCCTTTGGGGTAGAGCAATCAAGACACAGTGCCATGGCTTCTACCAAGGCAAACTTAATAGGAGCAGTGGTCAGCTGAAAACGATGCAGAAAATACTGTCCCTGTTATTGAGCTGGTGTAATGGATTCCCAGCAGGAAACCTTCCCCTACCTGGAGTACATACATGATCGGTCTTTTATAAGAACTCATATGTAAATATTGAAGAAAAATCCCAGAAAAAAAAAAAACAAAACCCAACAACGAAGTTTCAACCAAGTGATACATATGCACGTGACTCTTCTGGGGAAGAACGACACTCCTTTTCATACAGAATCACACCTAAGGGTTTCATTAATTCTTGAGACACTCCTAATTCAAATGGATAGCTGTAAGTTGTAAGAACTGATTTTTTGCCTCTTCTACTACAAAGAAATCTGTAAGAAAAGACAGTTCCGGTTACGTTCATTCCTATATTTACCCAAGACTGTCACATCAGGAACAGATTACTGTAACATAGTCCAGCCAGACCACATGAGGCCAGATAAATGCTGAAGCCAGCGCAGAACACAGTTGCTTGTTTCATTTTGCTATATGTTGGCAACGTAATAGAACCTCTCTGTATACTGGCCTCTAGCTATATATTGCTTTTCAGATGACATTTACTGTTTGAAGGTCTACACAGGTTACCATTTGTTTACCAGCAAATATCCAGCTAACACTCTAGCTATGTCACCCCTCTTTAAAGAAAAAGCATTAATGATCAGGTGTTTTCTATGAAATACCCTTGACTCCAGAGTTCAATTCTCAGCAGAAGGCAGAGCCTGCCAAATTTACCAGCACCAAACCTGCAGTTCTCCTTACATGGGAGGGAACAGTGGACACAGGGCTTATTATGGAAACTGGTTAAGCATCCTTGTGTGAGACTGCCAAGGTTTTCCTCAGGATGTGATGTGAAAATGTAGTGTATTTTTCAAGAAGTATCTACAATTTTTGCCTCTTAGATTTCAAAGAGGAATCATCTCAAACATATATGCCTCACTAACGCTCCCTTCTCACTTCTAAAAAATATTTCCATTTCTATCAGGTCAAATAGCTACTTTTTAAAATCACCTGCATAAAATGACTGTACAGATGTAGATTTATGATAATACAGACAATTTTCCCAGACAATTTGATTATCAGGAAGAACATCGAAAAATTACTTATCTCCAAATATGACCTCAGCATAAATTTAGTCAGTCAGCCACAAAAAATGAGGATACTGTATTTTTTTGAACATGCTCTATCTCCCTCTGTCAGTCTTGAGTTTACCAAGAAACTGTGCAACTTCTTCATATTTAATTTCTTCTACGAAGCCAAGATTTGCAAGTTTAGAATAAGCTTTTATATAATTATTAAATATCCTTCTATTAAGCAGTTTTGTGACTTCCTAATATAAAAGGCTTACAATTGCACAACTCCATGCTTGGCTATCACAATAACTGGAAAAGTAGTTACTTAAGTATTTTGGAGAGTCTGAGCTGTTTTCATTTACTGGAAGTGATCATTTGACTACATTCCAAATAAAACACTGTAGACAACATCTTTATCTAGTTATGCAAGTAAATAGCAAGCTAGTTTTATCTGAAGAGTTACAAAGAAATTGTTTATGGGAAAAAAATCTTATTATTAAAATGTTAATATAGTTTTGAAAATAATGTCTAAATCAAGACCATCCATAGTATTTCCAGTACCATAATCCCCACAGAAATGTTGCGGTTCTCCAGCGTAAGACACCACTGTCTCCCTTCTCTGCCCCCAAGTGTACATACCAAGACATGAAAAAAGCTGGACACAAGTACACACACACACACCCTTTGCTTTCCATCAATACCCAAGGTTTGCCCTCTCACCAGTACCCAAAATGAAATCTTTAAATCCTAGAGAACAGCTTAAGAAGGAAAGTGGCCCAGCTACTTCTGTTATGACATTTTGGTAAAGAACTGTTGAAAGACAGTAATGTTCCTAATTCTTTCTCAAGAAGCTATTAAGTTAAAATTTTAGCTTCAGAGTGAGTAGCATACAGCTTCTGACCTCCATGTCCCTGTTATAAAGAAAAGTAACAAAACCACTGTCAAACTCAAACAGAGACAGTAGCATGAAAGGTCTTCCAACAATTATGAAAACACTCAACTATAATAAGATACAGCACCGTGGTAATCTGTTAGATAGAGGGGAAAAAATATTACCTGCCATACTAGCTTTTAAAACAGAAGACAAAAGACTTCTACACACTGACTGGTTTAAATAATTCCCTTTGTTACAAAAGTCTGTTGCTTTCTTCAACTTTTCATTTACAAGAAACTAAGGAAATGGAAACTTTGAAATAAATGAAAATATATCAGTTTCTGTCTCTTTCACCACAGAAATAGAATAATAAAGATTTTTTTAGTTCTTACTCTATAAAAAACCCCCAGTAAGATTATCACTTTAAGCCACAAGCAATTTCTGTTACAGTAAGAATACGTGGTTTTGGTCAAACGAGGACATGATTTACTGGGTAGTAACATGACGCAATAAATATCAGCTGTATTGAAACAAAAAGTTTGTCTCTACCCACTTTACCAAGCAATACGGGTCATTCCAAATATCTGACTGCTCCCTGGTCTCTAGTCAGAGTTTTTGCAGAACATGATCACTTTATTCATTTTTCCAAACACTGCCACAAGTATTGAACAGCACAGGGTCCAGAATCTATCCCTGTGAGTGAGACATCAAAAAAACCCACATCTGTTCAGTGACTATTCACTTATTTGCAATGAATGCTGAGATAACTGTAAAATTCTACAAGGCTTTGAGCTGATGTGTGATTTATGCTTTTCTTAATTTAGATGTCCAAAAATACTAAAAATTGGCTTATCATAAACATTATCTTTCTCCACCAAACACGTAAACTCATGAAAAATACATATCATTAGTTTAACAAGAATCTATTTTTGCATAAGGTCATAGAATCATTTAGGTTGAATAAGACCCTTAAGTTCATTGAGCCCAACCGTAAACCTAACACTGCCTAGCCCACCACTAAACCATGTACCAAAGTGCAACATCTACACATCGTTTAAATAATTCCAGGGATGGTGACTCAACCACCTCCCTGGGCAGCCTGTCCCAATGCTTGACCACCCTTCCAGTGAAGAAACTCTTCCTAGTATCTAAACCTCCCCTGGCACAACTTGAGGCCGTTTCGTCTTGTCCTATTGCTTGTTACTTGGGAGAAGAGACTGACACCCACCTCACTACAACCTCCTTTCAGGCAGTTGTAGAGAGCAGTAAGGTCTCCCTTGAGCCTCCTTTTCTCCAGACTAAATCAGTCAAGACTGATTTGATAAGATATCATTTTTATCTGTATGTTGTCTTTATTAAAAGTATTTTGTATTTGACAGTGACATTATTATCAGGTCAAACTGGAAAATAACTCATGCACGCTGAACTTTTTCTTTAAAATACTGATTAAACATCATCTTTTGTCCAGTTTTCAAAAACTTCACCACTCAAAGACCTGGCAACCAGTATTAATATTCCTGATGCTGTTTTGTCCTGTTTAATCCAAGTTGTCAGGTTATGGTGGTAAAAAGACAGTGTGGCATTAAAACAAAGCAAACACAGAAAATGTGGTTTGCTGGGATTTTTTTAAGATCACATACACTAAAAAAGGAAAATTTTAAAAAAACACACTGTTTTTATATATGCCCTTGTTTATAAATATAACAATAACTGCTAATATTTTAGCCAACAGCTTTGTATTCTCATCCAGAGACCAGCTTACTGTAGCAAGCACATACACAATTCACGTGAATGAACAGAAGTAATTTATTTGTTCACTTCCCACATAAAAATCAAATGCAGATCATTTCCACCCATTGACCATAAAATCCGCATGTTATTAATCAGCTGCCCCCTTACTAGCAACCATTATACTTTGTTTCTGGGGGAAAAAAGCATACAACTGCAGTTCATAATGCAAATTATTACAACTACCCACTGAAATCAGCAAAGCTACCTGAATTTATATCTGTTAAAGATTTTTCACATGGTATGGAGAGAGCATATTAGAGTACAAATATGACCAGTGCACATTATAAGCATAAAGATTGACAGTGATCGCTGTAATTTCATCCCTCCATGAAACACCCATCCTGTTTAATAATGTGACCTATTTAAAAAATTTCTAAAGCATTTGAAATGTATAAAATTTAATTTCACTCTGACAGGGAGTTTTAATTCTTATTCCTATGAACTTGAGTTCCACTACAAGTCAGTATATCAGAATTCTCACCTTAAGTTAATTTCTCCCCCAAATCCAGTGCCAGAGGTTAACCACTGGAGTGCTGTTCACCTTTTTCCAGCACTATAATAAAATACAACTTCAGGAATCTTACACAGAAATGATCTTTTAAAATAAATATTTTAAAAAACCCTGACATTGAGAGTAAGGAGAACTATCAACTACTTCCTTTGCAGGCATTTTTGTAATGAGACTCGGTAGGTCTCAATCAAATCTGATTTCAAATAAAGATAAAAATTAAATATTATACAATATTTAACTTCCTGCACCATGACACACTGATGGAGGAGGTGCAAAATGGAGAAAGTCCCCAGCAGCCCAACGCACGTGTATCAATACAGTCAAAAGATGGTGTTAAGATTGTGTCTTGTAAGCAAAGCAGGGTTTTGATCAGAGATCAGTGGAACAAAGTAACAATTTCAAGTCAGATCATATTGCATTGCTCACTAATATGGAGAAAAATCATTCTTCCCTTCTTTCAAAGGGTGTTTGAAAAGTCATGAGGAATTCCAGAAGTAGGCAGACAGATCACCAGTTTCCATTTTGATAGAACAGGATTAACAAATTGTCATTTAAAGATGGCTATTCCAGGTCAAACTGAAGGTCGATGTGCAGTGCAGTATCACACTTCTGAGCGGCCCACGCCAGACCCTTTGTGAAAAGGCATAGTAACAGCACAGATATAGAGGGATCTTTCCACTGATATATTCATCCCAGCACCCACTGACCTCTGCCTTAGGAATTTCCTGAGCCAAAGGCTGTATTTATCTTAAAAATGACAGTATCTTCTTTTTCAGGTCAGCAGCTCAGCAGTCACACAGTCTAAAGCATGACAAATCTGAGGTTATCTTCTTCCCTCACGCCTTGCTTTTCAATCTCCCAACTTCTTACACTCAACTAACTACAACAGCAACAGTGCATTAGAAACACTGGATGAAATGGCTCCCACAGCTCCACCCAACTTACCAAAGACTGATGAAGTAGAGCTATCAGATCAGACCAAACAGATGGTACCTCTGATGAGCAAAAACGCTCCACAGTCCAAGGTAACAGCTGTCAGGGCAGACCTGCCAGAACATAACTTCTCTGTAGCTGCCCAGCATCTTATATCCTGTGCTTATGGACCACAAACAAATAAATGAAAAATCACCAGATGAAAACCTTTATTCATCTTCTTACACTCCCTCTCTTTTCCTTTTTCTGTCTCTTTCTTTTTCACAGCAGGGAAACAATATCACGGTTCAGACACACAAATGAGTTGCCAGACTTCAGCATAGCTCATGGGTCACCACCTGGCCCATGCCTGGAAACTTGCTCAGATGCCTGTGTCCTTACCCTTAACGTGCAGCTGGACAGCAGAGCTAGCCTTCACCCAACAGGAGCTGCTCAGCAGCCTCAGAGACCTTCAAAAACACCCACGTCTCAACTCAAAGTCCATCAAGCCTTTCAGCCTGTCTCCAAAAGTGGCCAGCAGCAGGAGTCAAGGAAAGACTACATGAACAAGCCAAGCGCTACTTTGGGTGAGACTTTGTTTATATGCTCTCCAAGGCTTTGCCGATTTGGCTCTCAAGGACATTGCAAGCCAGAGGTGGTATTTTTTTTATTACCAATGTTTTTTTCTCCCATAGTTTTAACCAATGTAGATCATCACAGATCTAACAATTTCACTGTTACAGGAACACAGAAACAAGAGATTCATTTTGATTAAATCTAGTCTGTATCTTGAAATCCAAACTACTTATAAGTAAAAATAATTAAACATATTCTATAGCATTTCAGAATCTCATGAATCTCTTGGTCTGTTTGGTATAGTCACCAAGATGGGGAAGATCTCCACATTCAAAGCACTAAACTGTCCAAGTGCAAGATTTTACTCCTTTTTAAAAGGATTTCGTTATAACCATTGCTGTAAGATCCAAAGTTTGTTTACTGTGAAATGCTAGATAAAAATGCAGCTGTGACTGGAACTCCAGCCCTTTTTTCATTGATCTGCTGTCTCTCTACCTGAAGTTAACTGCACAATAGGAAAAGGCCACCTAACCCTTAACTCTGCCTTTCTTGCTCCTTTTCCCTAAGCGTGTTAAATGGTTTCTTGGTTTTCTATTCAATTTAAAAACAGTTAGCATTTTCCTAATTGAAACAGAAACAAAGCATTGGAGTCAAACATACAAGAGTATTTTTTCAAGTTCAAGGTTCAGGGAACACCAATCTTTTAAATTATAATAGCATTAAAAATAAAAAATTTAAAAAAGAGCAAATCATTGCATTAACATGATTAGATCACGATATACTGACCCAGTTCAGCTTAATTTATATGTTAACAGGCCATTGGAAACACCAAAGCTTTGATATGAACTAGTCACCCTTTCAAATTGTTTAGTAATAGCACAAGAACAAATAAAGCCTCCCTAACAAGGCAGTTTCTGGAGGCAGCATTTAAATACCAGTCATGTTATTCAAAACAATCCAAATTGGCCTGCAAGAAGTTGACACAGTCCCTTTTTAATAAAGACAAATGAGCTTGAAAACTAATCTATCAAAATGGATTGTGTTTAATCAAAAAAAGGAAAAGTCACTATCAACAACAATATCCGTTTAAAGAGAGCCAAAAAGTCCGCCAGCTTTTAAATCATGCACAGTAATCTGCTGCAACTGGATTTCCAAGGGCAATCCCAACCCTATAATTACCCAGTAGTCACAACTACTTTTCCTGACAAAGCCAAGCCTACAAAGAAATACCAATTATAATAATTTTGTATTGAGATTATTCTTCCCTGTGTTTACTAATGCAAAACCACGCAAATTTCAGAGAAATACTGAATGCCAAAAGGGATAAAAACATGAACGATTCAATCCTAGATCATGTCACACATGATTAACATTTCCTGCTTTCTAGCTCAGCTTTCACTGAAAGTCAATGATAAATTTTAAATAAGAGAAAAAGAGACCCATTAAGTCTTATGTCACTTCTGTGGCAACATATTTTTTTAAAGGGCTGAAATAACTCCACTGCACCCATAAAATTCATGAGGGATTTTGCTGAAAATTTCTATATCATGTGCTGTCTGGTCTTAGCTGCTAACACTGTCTTCACAAAAGCAGTTAGCTGATACCAAACCACAGTAAAAATAAATTGATCATTTTTTATATCTTGTTTTCTCTCCACGTACTGGTTTCTTGACACCCACAGGGCAGCATTTACCCAAAGAGTAAAAAGCAATTACAAATAACAGTAATACTATTTAGATTTTGGACTTTCTAGTAATCCAGTAACACTGCAAGAAGAGAAAATAAAAGCTGTAGTGAAGTGTTGTCTTCATTATTCTTTGAACCATATTAAAAGTCCCCTTTTTTAACCACGCTCAAATAACCTTTGGATTGCCTCTTCTCTTTTCAATCGTTTCCAGCCCATAGGAGATACTCCAGCCTACAGATCTGTTCTGCTTGCAACAATGCTTTCCTGCAGCCAGTAATTCCCATAGGATGCATTTCTTTAAGTGTGGTATCACCAGGCTCATTCAGACTGACCGACGAGGAAGTAATTTACATCCAAAGAGAGCCTAGATCTTTCCTGTAAGAGCAGCAATACTAAAGCTGTTTATGAAGTTTAAGTATCACAATGGCCCTCCTTCTCTTCTGTGAAGAAGACTATTTCAGCGGAAAAAAACCCATTGATTTAAAGTTCTTGGGAATTCTGCTGTAATAAACCCACCACTCAAAGAATATCAGTATCGTTATCATAGCTTTGACTCTGCAAGATGTGTACAAGACAGAACCACTGAAAAATTATAAGAATTACTTTTAAAAGCTTAATTATTTCTTTCACTGTCATTGACCTATTAAAACTTCAACTTTCCACTTGCCTGGAAACAAGTAAAAACCAAATACTTTTTCTATTTAATTCCAACAATCTTTTCAGCTTAGGCACTGTCAGATCCTTACATTCAGGTGCTTTTTGGGTTTCTGGAACTCACTTATTTATTAAAAGAAATTTATTCAAAGTATTTTGGTGTGATCCAAAAGCTATTTAGCATAGACAGGTAGGCTGTTGGCAACAACTGCTGAAGCTTAAAATACAAGATACCAGGCAAGGTGTTTGTCTCACATTGGAAGACATAAAAGGTAATTGCTTCTTTTAACTTGCCAACTACTAGAAAAACATCTGAAATAGTTTTTCATGGGTAAAGTCCATTAACACATAAAAATAATTGCATAACCAAATTCTGTTTACAGGGTGCCTTACATACCACATCATAGTTATAAATGGGTAAATACCAGCTCAACTTTTTTAAAGAGTATATTTTCTATCCTTTATGTTTTTGCATAAAAGTCCTCAAACTTATTTCCCAATTATTCAGTCACAAAACCACAAAGCACTCAAAAAATGAAACGCGTAAGAGTTAATTTGAGCAATGTTTCAACCTCAGAATGAAGCAGTAAATGAGTACATTTTCTTCTGCTGCTTTTTCTTTCTCAAAAGAAGCTACCAGTGATAGCTTCCTTGGCAACAAGACACAAACACATAACATCGCTGATTCAAACAGCTAATCAAGGACAGATGTCTCAAGTATCAGAGCAGCCTTCTGCATTTCCAAGCACATCTTACTCTTCTACAAATAAAAATATCCCCATAGCTAGGAAATCCAGTGAAATTCTGAAAGTAAAGACATGATTTGTTTTCCAGTGCATCTTTCTATACTTTAATTACAGGTTCCCTTCCAGTTTGAAGAAAAAAGAAAAAAAAAAAGCAGAAACATTTGTCACAGCCATATGGAAGCATCAGAGAGCAAGAGAGTTTTCATAGAAGATACTTTTAAAGTAGTTTTCATCCTAGCTTCCAAAATGCACTAGAACTTCTGTAAGATGCTGAGTGCCTTAATTTATAACAAACACATCAATACTATTTTCAAAGTGATTTCAGAGTCTTCTGGCATAAGATCAAGCTTCATGACAGTTATAAAGGTCTTGTCTTAGGGATTCAAAGTTCACAGGTTCACATATACCATTCTGTATAACTCACACGTATAGAAGTCTGTGTGATCTATAAGTTTTCAGTTTCATTTTACCTAGAAAATGCATCCTGCATCAAGTAAAAAACCCAAACTATGCTGATTTCACTTACCTTTCTTTTGTATAACACATTCTAGTTATACATGTGAAACACTGATCATTGAAAGCTTTTTATAGCATAAGACTACAGTGTAAAATTAATTAGTAACACTATAATAATAGCAGTGCTAATTAATTCATCCTACCCTATAGCAAAACAGTATGCACCACCCTGCTAGCATTAACAGTTACTCCATGGTGTATATCTCACACTGAAAATACTCACATTGTGCTGAACATAATTCAAATACAACATCTCCCAGAACACAGAAAAGCTAAGGCAGATACGTGGAGGTAGATCTACTTAGCAAGACAGAATGACATGTGAGAGGACACAGGCAGCCTCTGGCAACAAATCAGTGCAGGAAAAATTGATATTTAGTTCCCCATTTGTTCCTAAGCAGTGATGAGTACATTCAGATCTTGTCCCCGATCCCATGAAATCAATGATGGGACTCCAGTGACTGAATCTCAAGTTACTGGAATCTCAACACACAAGGTTCTACATAAGGCCACATGGCGGGGAATGGATACCCAAGTCAAACAGCACATACATGCTGGGCACATGGTCCCAGGACAGGCTTGTACCTTGGCACATGGGAGCACACAGCAGGGAAAGGTCCCTGGAGCCCAGATGCAGTTGGAAATTGTGCCTTCCAACAGGACAGCCCTCTGGCTGCACATCAGCATCTCCTTCAGGACCCCACACAGGAGGCATCGGTGGACTCCTTAACCGTGTCTGTAGCTAGCACAAGGGGTATGAGAAGATGAACATTATTACACTATAAATGCAGGAAATTAATGAGCCTCCGTGGTGAAGCATGGAGCAGAACTGCATGCCCTGGCACATGAGACTGAGGGTCCACCTCAGGGAAGCTGGATTACTGAACTCTTGTTTTTTGGGGTTTGGAGACCTCCTGAAGATGCACACAGTGCATTCCCATTGGTGGCAGCCCCAGTTGCTTGCCTATTGTCAAGAAAAGGCTACACTCAGTCCTGAGAAGGAGAAAGCCTGTACAGGTATAATCATTCTGCCAAGGCAAATCTTCCCAGAGTAAAATTTTTGAATGCATGGGCAAAACCAGAAGTTGCAGAAATCACCCTTGCCTCTCAAAATTCAGAGAGAGTAAGTCAAGTGGAATTGCAAGCTAACCTGCAATCTGGGCCAGAATGGTAGATAAACATCACTATGCAAAATTATCTTTGAGCTTTAAAAATCTTTCAGGCATTCTGGGTATTAAAATATAGTGGTTTGCTTTCCATTTAGACTTAGTCATAAAATCAGCATTACTGGGAGAAGAGCAAAGTTGACTATTTAAACAAAGCTAGCTACAGTTTTTAAAAGGACCAAATGAACTCTGTAGGATCCCATGGTCAGATCTTTTACTGTATCTTTTTTTCTGAGAACTCAACTTTACTTGGACCAATAAATCAAAGTCACTGTGCCTCATTATTCTAAATTCCACTATTTATCATTACATAAATTTAACCAACGTCATTTGTTTGCATGAGCTAGAACAGCCACCTGCCCTCCCTCTCAAACACTCTCCAAATTCTCTGTGCAATTTTGATTCTAAATAGTGGCAAAAACATTCATATACTCAGGGCTTCTCACTTGCTGAGTGACGAGTACTTATGTTAGTAGCACTGTAATGACAGGTTAAGGTGGATGGAGAAAATTTTATTAGTCTAGAAGAGCTGTTCTTTTTTCTGTCGTAAAGAACTAAAACAATTAACATCTCCACACTGAAAAGGCGGGAGATGTACAACAAATACCCACTGAAAATTTTAGACACCAGGTCAAAACTTGCCAAACTGCAGCTACACACTTTATTTCATATTACTACATGAAAATAAATCATTAAATGAGACCTAAGGAGATTCCTAATCACTAACAATACTACTTACAGACTTATCAGACAATAGAGCATTCCCCACTTAATACAAGCTGAACTAAATATCAATTGCCACAAAAAGACAGAATGTGACACACTCCTACCTTCACACCTTGGAAAGCTGGCTGTGAGAACTGTGGAGTTAAACAGTCCAGGAGAAGGCATAGATAAATACAAATTACTGTTATTACACACCTGCTTGATCCAACAAGCTTAGTGCAACAAGCTTCATCTTTTATCTGCCTGTGCACCATCTCCCCCCTTTACCTCAGCAATGCAAAAATGTAGTCAAGGGAAATCCTCCTCCAACCACACACTGACAATAAAACTCCAATCAAGTGTGTATCAGCAAGACAGAGTGATTAAAAGCATATTCTGACACATAGTGACAACTTCCCACTTCCCCTTATGTAAACAGGTTAATGCTAGTAAAATAATTTATATAAAATATGATCAACTACACAAACGAGTAGGAAACCCACCAGCTCACTCTCCCCTCATCAGCTCCATTTCTCACATTTAGGCACATTCACTTAAATTTCTTCAAATGTCTATATTCTCATCCTAAACAATCAAGAGAGGCTCTGTCAGCAAACAACAGTGCCCAAATGTTGTCTCAAAGTTTACTGGGGAACACTATGTTCCTACCTAACAGCCAGGCTTGTTTTTCTCTTTCTGTGCCTTTCTCATGAGACTCCACACTTCCCTCATCCCTCTCACCTAGAAATGGAGTGACCAGAAAATTGAATTTGCAAAATTAATTTCTTGTGAATCTACAATATTTAGATAGTAGTAAAAAGAGTTACTAGAAACCATACAATTGTGGACTTACTAAACCGGGTTGGTTTGTTTATTTTTATCATGAGCAGGTTTGCCAGCATAATTTGTATTCATTTTGTTTGTTTGTGGTGCAATTTCTTGATTAGCAGATAAAGATTTTCGAAGAAATATACCTGGCGGCAACATGCTTGGAAAGCAGATGTGCATATGCTTACTCTTCTCCCAAACAGTATGCTACTTCTTGGTCAAAAATCTCTCACCGAAAACATACTGTTCACAGCTCTGGACACTCCCAGCAGACCTGTACCAACAGATCACAGTTTCTTCCAGAATACACAAGCTAGCTGACACATCTCTGCTTACTTGGCAGGGTTTCTCTATATTTACACAATTTGTGTGGTTATGGAGATATGTTAATCTCTCTGGTCTTGTACCCACATACAGATTTATGTTTGTCTTTCTGATGCAAAAACATGCACCATGATTCATTATCTACTGATAACACCTGCAGCAGCAGGGGCCATTGTGAGACATCAGCAAATCTACCTAAATTTAGCTGCTTCCAAGAAGATGCAAGTATGGCAAGTAAGAACCATTAATGCTGTACAAGATCCTGCTGTTAGAGTACTTTTTGTTTCCAGGTTCTTATATTCTCTAATTTTGTGCCAAGATATTACAAGGACTGTTAAATAAATAAAACATAGGAAGCATATCCATTAACATTTTCATTAAGTCAAAAAGTCTTTTAGAGAACTCTGTAAAGTTAGAGTTCACCAGGAAAAACATTTTTCAAAATTGCAGTTAACACAATTATCCCAAATTGCTTCTATTTTTCACACTGTGGTTCATGCATGCTGAAGATGATGGTACAAATCTCGCTGTAATTCTCAGCAGCCACTGTTAATTCATCTCAAATATATTCTGTTTACAGGAGATGGTTAAATACACTTATTCTTGTTTCAACTAACAGGTACAAGGACAAGGTATTAAGACAACAAGCTGAATTCTTCCCTTGGTCGTTCTCGCCATCAGTCAGCTGTGGAGTCAGCCTAGTTACATCATCCAGGTAATGGTACAAATTTTGGTCCTGAGTGTCGCTGTTGGCAAACTGACAGAATGGGGGCAAACTGGTGAAGTCCTGCACTAAGCTTTACCACTGTAGCTTGTTTTCAGAATTGGGCTTTTCAGTCAAATGAACTGATGCTTACACCAAAAATTACTAGTTGACTGTCTGATACATCTAAAAAGTTAGTTTCATGAAAAAAAAAAAAATTACTATGGAACAAGAAACATAATGATCTTGTACAATTAAGACAGCAAATGCTGTTGGACTTTCATCTGTCATTGGTCCAAACTCACTACAAAAATGCCAACACTAACATTATATTTTTAAGACAAGCTGCTCCTTCAGCCAATATATAAGTTTTTACAAAAACTATAGACATACTTCACTTTTTAAAACACAGGAAATACAGTCAACATATGCAGCATTAATTATAAAACCTTGGGAAGCAAAATCTCTCATTCAAAGAGATGCTCATTTCAGATTTATGCCATTAAAATATCACCAGGATGATGGATATTGTCTCAAGTTAAAAAACCCAAACACATAAAAACATTTTAGAAGTCGGAAGTTTAAAAGCAAAATCAGTGATTCTATGCTGTTACTAGAGTTTCTCACTATCAGCCAGTTTATGGAATTTTATCTTGTACTCTGTAAAGTATAAAAGCAAACACAACTCTTCAAAATATTAGACAGCACAAATGCACACAGTGCAAGTTGCTGTTTTAAATACAGGTTTTAAATACAGATTTTTTTCATTTGAGTACAGGCTTATTCAGTAAGGTTGAAATGACTACAGAATGAGGAGCATGTCATTTCTTGGCCTATATAGTTTCTGCACAGCAAACAGTTTGTGCACCTCCCTCCCTTCTTTACCGTCTTCCCAGGCTAGAGGCCCAAATAGGTAAAGTATTTTTCACCCACAACGCTGAATGAAAGTGGACAAACCAGTAGGCTGACACTTCACCACTTCTACCTATACTAATCGCAACACATAATCACATCCTGTCTATTTACATGATGAATGTAGACAGCTCTGACTTCAGTGATCTTGTGATGCATGGAAATACCCATCAATGAGTGGGAGTCCAATCCAATTTCCTCTGAAAGTTGAGTGAAACCTTGGCCTTGATAGTAATAGAAGAAGAAAGAAGATGAATTTTATACTTTCGAGTACATGTAAAGCACAAGGTTGACTGACAGATTGAAAAATGTTCTTGTAGGATGGGACGTGGAAAGGAGCTTCAATCCTGCATTTTTTCTATTTTAAACTAGAAAAATACCTTCAAATTTCCAAAAGCGATTATAAAAGCCTTAATAACAGCTCACATTTACTTTAAATTCAGAAGGGAGATACGTTCAGATCCATCATGTGCAGTATCTATGACATTAGGGACACATCTGATTGCACACATTTAAAATTTCAAAAAGTCCACAACCAGCACAGGAAGTTTCAAAGGATCTCTAAGAAATGATGCAACTGATTGATGCTTATAGGTATGAAAAATCTAGTCAATATTTATACAGCCAAGAGGAAAGGGGTGGGCCTGGAGGAAAAAGAAAAAAAAATTAAATCACTAAGGCAAATTAGATGAGCTCATAAAGGAAACATTCCTGGATCTGACTCTGCAACTCAATCAACATCTAACTACCTAAGGACAACATGGCAACTTCCAGGGCAGGTGTGTAGGGTGATGCAAGAAAGCAAGCTATGACAAATCATCATGCCTGCCGATCTCAGAGTTCTTGCACCTTGCTCCACAGCATCTGCTGCTAGCCACTATTACAGAATAGCTATACCCACTGCCAGGCCAAGAAACTGCCTAAATTAGACTTTGTCAGCTTCAGGTTGCTATGGTACAAGCCAGCTCATAGTGTATCAGCACTACAGCTGCTTTGTGACTGCTGCTCACCCATACTGAAATACAGGATAATGGATCAATTAGACCGCGATTCTGACCCAGTATGACTATTGTTTCTTTCTCCATCTTATTTCCACAACAAACTTAGGAGTAGTTTTAATGAAATAAAACACACCAAAATTATTTTAACATCATAACTACAGTGTTAATAAAACAAAAATATATATATCCATGTACTGGGGAATAGGGAGAGAACACACGTTTATCAACTACATTTCATGCAGGTAGGTATCATTTAACTGACACCCACTAAAATGCAATACATGTGACAGAAGTTGTCTCACCTTCTGTTGATATTGAGAGCATAACTACTATTTAACTCAACAGGATAACTTTGACAAAGTTATCCTTATTCTCAGAGCAGCTCTGAAGCAGCTGAGATAACAGCAAGTCACCAGTAACACCACAAATACATGGTGTTCCCCATCCTATATTCAAAGAGCATGGTATTTTTCAACAGACTATCAATCTAATCCAATGCCATTCTGGAAGGAAAACAATTTTTAGCCTTTTCATCTATTAAACATGTTAAACAAGTCTCAGAGCTGATTAATAATCCTGCCACACAGAATTCCAGCTCTGCTCACAGCCAAAACAAACAAGCAAAAATGCTTTAAGCAAGCCCACTGCAGGTCATCCTAAAGACAAGGATAGAACAGTTTGCTGCCAACAGCATTACAAGCAGTTATTGGGCTTATCCTCCTCAATTAGAGGCTTTTAAAATTGCTGATAGAGGATGTAAGTGTTTTTCATTTACTATTCAGATCTTTACTAAACATCTCCGTGACCTTGTCTCATGCTGACCTTTCCTAAACATAGAAGGTGCCTCACCCCACATATTTTTGTGCATGTACTCCAGTTGACACAGCCACTAAAGCTTTTTGTCATTACTGTTTCCAGTTCACTTCCATAAGGGTGCCAGAAAAGAGACTGATATATATCACATGTCAGAGACCATTAGCTTTTTAAGCACTGTGTTTTGAGGATATGCTCTGAGCAGCAGTAGGCAAAGTAATGGTAATCAAGTCCCTGGC
Organism: Ibycter americanus; assembly: GCA_035590275.1. Classification (NCBI taxonomy): domain Eukaryota; kingdom Metazoa; phylum Chordata; class Aves; order Falconiformes; family Falconidae; genus Ibycter; species Ibycter americanus. The sequence goes on from JAVJGI010000062.1 coordinate 88,071,446, forward strand.
CACCTGGATCCTTTTCAGTTCTGCACAACACTTATCACAGCTCTAGACCTAAACCAGAGAAGAAGAAAAAAAAAAAATTAAAAAGTGAGAGTTGCAAAATAGCCTACACTACCCTGCCATTTATTTCTCCAGACTTTTCTGATGTATTACTTCCAACTTAGCATGACAGAAGAAGGTTCAACTGAACAAAAAGTATACACACTTCCCTCCTCTACTCCCCACCCAGGCCCATTCAAGGCAGTAACTTTTCTAGAACCTTATGCTTTTCAATCAGGTCTGAATTAACATCCTTAAAAAACCAGTCTTTTCTCTTCTCTACCCTCTGCCCTCCAAGAGCAAAGCTTTCCTTCCTAACACACACACAACCAAATTACTACAAATTCTACCCAACCATTCCTTGTTTTAGAACTCTTCTACCTCATTTTCTACACCTGGTATTTGTTACACTACAGGCAGTTTGTAAAACAGATGGTGCACACAACAACTAAACGAGGGGACCTGAATTATACCATAAGCTCAATTTGAAGTATTGTAGTCTTATGGTCTTACTTTCACTGTATCAAGCTTTGTTAGCAAAAGCTTATAATGTAATTGTAACCACGTTGCTCTAATTTAAAATCAGATAGGATGGATAAAGCCTTGTTTCATGGTCTGGTACAATATCCTGTTGCTCTTGAAGGTAACTACTGTGACTAACAATTAAGATAATTGCTATGGAAAATTATCTCCCCAAATTATAATTCAATGGGGAAATAACAGGAAATAACTAAACCTGGAAAATCACATTAGACAAAAATAACTTCCTGTAAAAATGCAACTTCTATTGGGGGGGAGTCTTCTCAGAGTGTTTATCACGCTCATTTCCAGAATACTGTTGCAACATTTCTTCCCATTTTATTAAAGTTGTTACTGTTTTTCCTTTAATTTCTATCTACACCATTGCTTCCAAACCTGATGCACAGTGGTTGCCACTTCCTCTGCAATCCCAGCTTTAAGAAAGAACACATACTTAACCAAACTGAATGAGAATCTTAGCAGCAGTATAGAACTATTTCTGCAAAATTAAAAAGGTACAACCTAAGATGTAGGCTCTTATTCACAACTGTTCCTATTCCAATTGTCTTTACACTTACTCACTGCTACATTGTGGAAACATGCAGCAGAGTGAGACTGCTACACTGTGCATTAGGAGAGATGCAATTTAGTTCGATTGCCCTACAGACCTCTTATGAAAAGACAGCCATATGGCTGTTCTCTGTTAGCCTTAGCTCTCTTCCTCAGAAATTATATTTGTCTGCTACACAAGAAAACAGTAAAGAATCGTTGCTAAGTCCTCAAGTTCTTCTTGAGCCTTACTGGAAGCACTGTGCAAGTGAAAAGCACTACTGCAATTTAATAAACATGCCGAAATCATAAGCAGAGATGAATGAAAAACAAGGTCAACTTCAGATTTTCTATTTGCCCCTACTCTTTCAAGAGAAGCAGAACTGACAGGAGAAAAGGAATACCAGGCAGACAACCCTGTGATTCCAGACCAAGTAAATGAATTGTTGAGTAGCCCCAAGACCTTCCCTACCTTTCCTCACTACAAAACAACCTCCTGACTTTTTCCCGCTCCCTGTACTTGTGAAATATCATCCTTCCTCAAAAGACTTAAGATGCAGAATGAAAGTTATGCCAGAAATTAGTCTGCATCATGGACTTTTTCTAGTGTTGTACTCAACTCTAGCAGACAAACAGCACTGCCCATTAGCTGACACTGGCTCATCCAGGCTTGTGCAAGGCTGTCTAACAAACCAAAGGGAGCCATTTTGGCAGGAAGCACGTGTGGGCACCTGAATCTTTCTAATGTCTCAGTTAATGGACCATCATTAAAAAAATGAATTTAAAATGCTGAAGTCAAAGTATGTAAACAATAAAATCCAATATTCAAATAAATCTTGGTTGTTGGCTATGCTGCATGAACCAGTGCTTAGTCTTGCCTAATACATTTAACTTTTCCCATTTCCTTTGGTTCTAGGTACTGCAAAAGCAAAGGCTGACCTTCACTTACTCCCCTCTTGCTAGATAAGACAGCTCTTCAGAATCAACAATAAATGTCTGGAAAGTGATCATTCCTGTCCTCTGAAAACAAGTATAAAGGTCTACCAAAATGAGTTTTGTTGTGCTCCTGTGGAATTCACTGGAAACAGAGCACAGAAAAATTATCCTGAAATTATTCAGACAGTAACTGAGCACAGTATTTCTGATGGCCACAAGTCAGTTCTTAACAGCTATAAGTGTGAAGCTTTCACTGGCTTAAAACTACACACAGAGAGAACAGGAGAGAGTACACAACCATCAACAGAAATACTAAATCAATAGCACTTTAGATAAAAAGATAACAGATCTCATGTAATAGACTTAAAGATGGCAATAGTCAGAGAAAAAGTTTCCGATATAGTCTGATGAGCAGGAATATATTTCTCCAACACAAAAATAAGATAGTCAAGAAGACTGACATAAACACAGTTGTATATTGAGCACCCAGGCTCAATAGTTTCCTGAGCCATGACTGAAAATAAATGTCAGTACTGGCCTGATCTTCAATTTACCATAAACACAAAGGTTTGCATGAGACAGGGTAGCAACATACATTAGGTCTGAATTACACAAAAGTTGATAATGGATAAATATGCACTTGCTTTTGTCATCTCCAGAAAAAGAACTTCATGGTCTTCTAATCATAGGAAAACTGAAGAAGTGCATCCGGAGTGAATTAGATCAGCAAACCCCGCATCAGAAAGCAACCTTCACCTGTATACTTTTAACAATTCTTAACTTGCTCATAACTTTACCCTTAACTTTTCCTAATATTTCTTTTTATTTTCTTGATACAAATCACTTTCATTTCCCTGCAAACATGGATTACTAAGTTAACTAGTGAATCCTAAGAGTAGCCTACTGAAAAGTGTTGCTAAAGAGTATCTTGACCAGGCAGGCTTATCTTGTCTTCAAAGGTCTTCTCAGAAAACATATGCTACCTGATGCCTATAAGATCTGAGGGAGCAATGTGAAGATCAGATGTACTTCTCCCAGTCATATCATTAAGTGAGACTATTTCCTTCAACTTGTGCTTAAAAGGATACCCAAATACATTACCATAATTTAGTATTCAGACTTCACAAAGGCCAAGTGACACTGCTCAACTCCCAGTTCTCTTCTGCCTATACAGATACATACCAAAAAACCCTTTAACATGATTTTTTTTAATTGGTACTAATACCCTTTATGTTGAAAAGGAACTCGTTCAAAGCACCAAGTAGAATAAAAAGTAAGGTCTGAAACTTAGAAGAACAAGTAAAATATATTTAAACTTTGATAAAAGAAATAAACAAAGAATTTTAATGAGACCAGGGCAATTTGTCTCTTGAGGGATGTACCTCTGCACTTTACAGTAGCCTCCTTACTTCTTAAGTTAAAAATAAAATCAATTATACAAACAGCCTAAAGAGACAACCAGTCTTTCAGTTAAAACTGTGGGTACACAGAGACTAGCATACAGCATCAAACTTGTATCTCTTTTTCACTTTAATTTCAACTTCACAAACCTCAAAGAGAAAAAAAATGTGGTAGAAAAAAAATCAGTCTCACATAAAAGATGCACATAACTTTCCATTGTATGTGGACACTGAATTTCATCCCATCCTAGACTTACATCTTTTGCTCCCTTAGACCTGTTTTTCCTCTGTCATTGATCTGTGTCAATTCTAAACTGATCTGAAAGAGTAGGACTGCACCTGAGAAGAGGGTGGTGGGCAGCAGACCACATGAGGTATATTCATATCTCACGTATACAGGTGTGTGACCTCTCCAGTGACCTGAATGAAAGCAGCCCATCTACTTTCAAAGTTGAATCTGCTAATAAGAAAAAAGTGGGAAAACTGGAACTGTAGGAAAGATTAAAACTTTCAAAAAGCTAAAAATTGTCTCTCTAATCCCTATCACCCCACATGCAATTAAGATACTGTCCAGAAAGTGAAATTTTGCAGAACAAAAAAATTAGGGAGATTGCTATTTCAGGAGTAAAGTATCATCTCTGCTCTATAGGATTCCCAAGAATTTTCAATACAGCATCCTTCTCCCAAAAGTTTGCTAACAACTGTTTCATAAAAACATCCTTTAGAAACCTTTCCATTTCCAACTAAATTCTGTTTTAAGATTACTAAACTGCTCTAGAAATCTGTCATGTTACAGTTCATTAACGTCACTGGATTTTACCTTACTGTTACTTAATGACAGAGGCTGCATATATCTTACTCTTTTGATAAATGTGAGGATCTGAAATCAGCAAGTCTTTAAAACAGCTACCATTTTTTCTAACGTAAGAATCTCTTCTTTTTCTTATTAATTGAAAAAAAATTTTTTCCAGACAATTTCATAATGCTCAAAAAGTCAATTCTGACACAGTATGAGTAGTTGCAATTCTATGTAAGAGACCAAGTCTATATTTGGTCTATAAAAAGAGTTGTCTTAGGCCTGATTCCAGTCAGTGGCATCACTCACAGTTTTACAGTCAACACGGTAGGTGGAGATTTCATTCCATGTCTTAAGTAGCTTACGTGGTTCTGTCTGCTATTATGAAAAGAACCACAAATGTATACAAAAAAAATTAATTCCTTATCCTGCATCCATTAAATGTCTCACAGGATTCCAGGCCACTTCCTCACACATGTAAGTAAAAGCTGAAGAATAAAAAGCAAGGACTGATTTTATCTCAAGGTTATGGAAACATCATTAAACCATAAAACCACGGTGTCAAAAATTTATCTTGACATTAGAAAATGTCTCAGTGGAGTTAAAGCCTTAACATGTAATTAACTGCAGATAATTCTGTTTAATACCGAGGATCAGAATTTAAAAACAGTCACAACCTTGATAAGTGGCACGCTAAATAAATTGGAGCTTCCAAAGAGTTATCAGATAGCAAGAATGAAAAAAATCCAACTCCTGCTCAAAGGACAGTTGATACAAAAGCAAATTGTCTGGTAAGGACAGAGCAACACTGTCAAAAAGGAAGGTATATTACCCTTCTGAAACAGCTATCCATCCAGTACAGCTGATACTTTCCACAGGTTTTATGCAAACTCAAAATACACTGGGGTGCAATTCTGTTCCCACAAAAAGAAATGGCAACAATTTCTTTGATTTTGGATGGGAAGATTCCACAAGTCTGCACTCAAGGGGACTCTCTGCTCATTCAGTGTCACAAGCAAGTGAATAAAACTATAATTAATTTTCACAAAGGCAAGAGCAGTGGCCAGCAGAGAAGAACTGTTTAAAAGTGCTTCCAAGAAGATCTTTTGACCTAAATCAGGTTGGAGATTTTCCAAGAACTATCTGGAATTCAGTCATCTCGCTGCAGGACCATTTTTCTCTTTTGTCTGGCTGTCTGCTTATTTTCCTTCTTGAGGATTCAGCATCAAACAGAATAAAAAATGACCTTTGACTGGATCCTTTTGTGGCATGCAATGAAAGAACTGATCCAAAAAAGTTCAATGTTAGAATAAGCACCTACTGAACTTGAAAGGAATTTTGGAAGAGATTGGGAAAACAAGATTACATCTTGAAGTCATGTATCTGCAGTATTTCTTTATTCTATGACCACACAGAGAAGTCATCACAGCTGGTCTTTTTTAGAGTTACACTACAGAGAAGAGACCACATAAGTCTTTTATCAGAGACTTTACAGTTCCAAAGCCTTAAATTTTACCTGCTGGGAATAAGCATCCCTATGCAGCTTAAGGGAAAAAAAAAACCAACAAACCCACAACAGTATTTTTTGCATTGACATTCAGCTTTTCTTCTAAAAAACAGTCTATGGGAGCAGCAGAAAACGCCTGCTGCTACCTCACATGGGATGGGGTCATATTAAAATCATATTTTAATATAATGCCGTGCTTCATAACACACTCATCAAACAACCAAACTGGGAAGGCTATAAACTACCACACGGAAAATTAGAGTGACAATAGAGCTTTCCAAAAAGCGTTGTGTTTGACAGAACGCCAAATGAGGTACTAATTTTACTCACATGTAAAGCATATGGGTATATTTAGTTGACAGCTCCTTTCTCCCTACCAACTCACCTGTTGCGCCAGATTCTTCTTTCCCTTCTATCAATTATTTTTATTATTAGTTATATGAAGTACCTGTACCCATGATAGTTCTATATCATTTGCTCTCCACTTTTCTAGAACAGACTATCACACAGACTCAGCAAAATGAACAAAAAGGAAATGAGACCTACTTTAATGGTCTGAGACCCTCTGAATTTCCAGAAGAAAAAAAAAGGCAACAACTTAAAAACTCTGTACTTGCAGTATATTCAATGGGGTAGGGACAAATTCACAGGCAACATAAGGAATACATTGAGTTAAAAATATCTTTGTGATAGCAATGCTATGGTGGGACAAATGCTGTCATTAACAGGAGCATTCTTAGTTCTCCAGTTAAGAGGATATGGAACTGGGAAGTCCTGACTTTCATTCTGCCCTTCATGCCCACTTGCACCACTTTAGTAAAACACATGGGAGGGAAGAGGAGGTGCACATATGTGCAGATGCTTGTGCATGTGTGTACGTAAAAAAAATTTAAAAGCTTCCATGTTTTCTTCACTAGTGCTCCAATATATTGAGCAATCATCATATTGCTCCTGTAAAACCACGACAGCCAACCTCCATCTTAAGCTTATTATTACACAGAAGGCAACATTTGTAAAGAATTTCTTACAAGTTGCAACTCAGTTCAAACCGGTTAGGCAGCGATTATCTTCTGATACTCAGCTTTATCTTCAGCTGTACAAATTTTCTAAACCAGATAACACAGCATGTGTATTTCACATGAAATGCATCTGACACAGACCAAACCAGCATGCCAACACAAGACAGTAAAACAGTTTGAGTGGAGACTAGGTAGTGCATAAAGGTTTTTATCTACAAGTCCTTTGGACTGAATGTATTTCAGCCTGCATTTTTTTTCAGGGAAAATTCAATTTCACATCACAGCAGTCTAATCGCAGATTAAAAAAAATCAAAAAAACCTACCACAATTGATTATATTATTCCTACTCCTTCAGTCCATAGCAAAAAAGAATCCACGATTGTGCAAACAAATTAAAAAAATGTAAAAACATATATTGCATGCTTATTCAATTTCTTTAAAAGAGACTCTTATTTGTAAGAGAAGAAAAACATCTAAGAGTTTAACTTGCTTCATAAGAAAATGCTTATTAAAACAACTAAAACATGCATGAGGTAAGATAAATCTTATGGTAGAATTTATCAATCAGAAATCAAAAAAATGAAATCAAGTTAAAAACTACGACTATTCTTCATGTGAATTATTTCTGCTAACATTGTTTGAATTAAGCTTTCTGAACTGAAAGCAATAAAATATGCACAGCAAAAGCCAACAATATTTAGTTAGTAACATAACAAACATTGTACACATTGTGGAAATTAATTTCAAGTACTTTACATATAGCTATTTTGAATAGATCTACACAGCCTCTGCAAAAGCAGTTCGTGGGATACAGTACTGTCACAAGCACTCATTAGCACATACCACTAAATGACAAAACGGGATGGGAGTATATGTAGAAATATAAGATATCGCACTTTGCAGAAAAATTCTAGGCTAAAGAGTGATCCTATATGCTCTTTATCACTGTGGAAAAATTGCTTAGGTTGATTGACTCAACTGTTTTTGAACTTGTTTGTTTTTTAATGCAACTTTTTTCCCCCCCAAGAGCTTTAACATGATAATTTAAAAGTGGAAAAGAAAAAATATCCTCTAGCTGTTGCTTTAATTTTGAAGTGTTGCAATTATATAAAAGCTATACTTCTGCTTAAATACTGACTGAACAGAAAAAATAAAAAGTTTGATTTCACTTCGTCATATATCATATTCTGGCTGTATCTACTGAACTCCCAACTCAAAAATAAATCAAGAACACAAGGAAAGGATAATTTATGGGTTGTCAAGCAGTCACATTTTAACACTTACTTTTGTGAAGATCTGAAAAAAGTCAATCGCAGGTGGCAAGTGAGACGCATCCTGGATCTCTGTTTTCAAATACAGTTGCAACGTCTGCGCAAGGTGCCTGAGGCCATCTTTCATTTCTTCACTTAACTGTTCAATATCTTAAGGGGAACGGAAAAAAGCACACCATGTCATAAAGAGAACCTTTCACCAACATTTTGAAGATGTCCAATGGCAGCCATACAGTCTAGACATTTCCAGTCCCACAATTAATCTTGACAGAGGGCAGACATTTGTCATTTTTTGTGACAGCTACCTATCAACACACAGAAGAGCTTATCAGGTTGCTCCTGTCATATCATAAGAATACAATGGTGAGTTAAAGATCAAAAGCCAATAGATAAAGCAGACATGTAAGCAGATATAAAGCATTACATATGAAAATCAGGCATCTAGCTTTGTAACATTAAAAATGCTCTTGGAAGTTTATGCAGCAGTACCTTCCTCCTTGCAGCTGTGTGTATTTTTATACTGTATTCTCCATAGATATGTCAGAAACGCTTTATGCCAGCAGATGAAAAGGGAAAGTATTTTAGAGACAAAGGTAGTTTCCTACACAACAGCTGGTAAACAGAATGGGTACGGAAGAATATTAAGCAAATATCACTTTGACACCATTTTTCATGCTTTACAGATAGGAATCCTGAAGCAGAAAGAGACATAATGTCTTATTTTCTAATGAAGTGATCACACATGCATCAGGTCACTGGTAACACGGAAAGCGAAATTCAGCTGCCCTAGTAAATTCAGTGCCCGATTACCCGCTTCACATTTTCTTTTTCTTGTCCATTAGCACAAAATGAGTAAGGCCTAAATGGGGAATGTGAAGGCGAACAGATTCAAGCATCAGTCTATAACAAAAGGCAAAGAGGACTATCATGGACTATGAATCAATTTCATCTTTGCATAATGATGAATTGTTAATTTTATTTTAAACATCTATTCCTAATGGAAATGGAAATAACCTTTGACCAAGAAAAGTTCTTCCCCGTACTTCAGATCCAAGCTCGTTGGCCTCCTGGAAAGACAATTCAAGATTGTGTTCCTCTTTAAAGCTAACTCCTAGTCACTCACTTAAAAAGAGGATGCAATTAAAGCAGAAGTCACTGGGTTTGGTTAAACAGCCATCTAGCACATACAATACTTGGGCTTCTGTGCTTTATCCCACCTGCCATCCCTCTGCTTGAAGGTACTGGCTGTTTTGTTGGCTGTAAATTGGCTATCACAGAGTTTCCATTTCACACACACCACACAAGTGAGCTGCTTTAATAATCTATGAACTACTCCTGGCAGAGCACTAAATACTGGCTTACTAAAATGGCCAGTACCCACGGTACCAGCCAGGAGTCTTCCAGCGGAACCAGCCACAATTTGCTTCTAGTCTGGTGAGGGTTTCCTTATTTGAACCCTTCGGTTCCGTTTAGACTTTCCCTGGAGTCACTGAGGGCCACCTTGCTTTGCTGAATGATGTGATCCTACCAGTACACTGTATTATGGCAAATATACCCGTCCTTCACGCTACATACAGAGTTCAAGAAGCATCTATATTATCTATCTATTGTTTCCATTTCAGCATAAAGTAACGCTTTCCAAGACCTGGTCCAATTCCAATGGTCAGTTGTTGCTGCGGAAATGCCATCTACAAGCCATGCCTGAGGTGACACTGCAACATGCTGAGCAAACAACGACTCCAGAGGAATCTTAAGAGTGGTCTGCCCCCACCAGACTTGGGGAAGGAGAGACATGCTCTCCCAGAATAATCAGATTCAGCTCCTCGCTAAGTTCAAACCAGTTAGTACTAAGAATGCTGAGATATGCCTCTCCATACCTGGCACAAAACTTATGTAACTAAAGTGTTTGCCTTTTTATAGCTACCCACAGCACTACTCATGTGCATCTTAACAGTGTGGACATGTGAAGGTGATCACGCAAGCCTGAATGAATGTACATTAGAAATCCAGACGTGTGCTCCTCACAATTTATGGAAATGTCTGGTATAGAAAAGTATCATATCTATGAGGACTGTGTCCTCAAGAAAAGCAGAAAACTTCTAGATGACTGGGAAACTCGAGTTTAAATTTTTTTAAAATATCATAAACATACACTCATATTTCTTATATAATAGTCCTCTGAAACTGAAAATGCTTCTTCTTTCAAATGTAATTTTTCAAGACATCACCTCATTCATCTTAAGCTACCTGACACACATTGTAAAATGTATTATGACAAAGAGAGGAAGGCATGATTTGCTTCACTATTATCAAATAAAACAACTCTAGAATGGAGAAGAGGATTCATGTAAGCAGCATGGTATAAGTGGACACTGCAGCTTAGGACAGATGTGAACAAGAATACCAAATCCAACTAGAACTTCAGGGGGAACTGACAGAGATGCGAGCAGAATGCTATCATCCACACTGGAATCCGTCCAGGACACCAGAGCTAATGATCCCAGCAAAAAGTCCCATGGGATCTTTTACGGCAAATGATCAAGACCTGATTTTCACATCACATCAAGAAGCCAAGGCCAAAAGCAAAGTGAAAGGAAATTTGAGAATGTTTCTATTTTGTGTTTAAGAAACTTTTTTCAGTTGTGTAAGAACCCTGTTGTGGGAAAGGAAATGCTACAAAAAGCCTGTGGAAAGTTTTCTAAATAAGGCATGGGGATTTAATTATGCAGCTCTGATGCTGATACAAGTAAAATAGCAAAAAGTCTGCCCATAGTACAGTACACAAACTCTTTTCTGCACGTTGAATCTTGTCAAGCTAAAATAAAGTTGACTTCTGAATGATCATAAGAGATAGCAATCCTGTAGAACCACATAAGGAATTGTCTTATAATAAATGAGAACTAGCAGAAGTAACAATGCACACAGACATCCCTCCTACTTAATTTGAGTTTCAGGGTACACAATGGATTTGAAAGAACTATGGAGCTGGGAATAAAACTTCATAAAGGGCTAGATGTTTCCACATAGGTTTGGGTTTTGGGGTTTTTTTAAATATATGTATTACAGATTTTATCAGATAATTATTCAATAAGTGATTAAAACTTTACATGCTTTTATTCAGTTTATGTCTCCCACACTGAAAATCACCCAACTGTATAAAGTAACATTGAAAAGTAATAGCGTAAACAAGAATTAAAGAAAATAAAAACAAGAAGGAAAAAAAAAGGCGCATCAATTACAATACTGTTATATTTCTGATTATTGTTGAAACACTATCTTCTGTTATACAGGCACCTCCTGAGAAGTTTTCTGCTTCAGAAGATCACAGCCTGTATTTCCAGTTCATGTGACTCCTTCCAATGAAATCTTTTCCCCTATACACTTAGGCCTCTAATGAAAATGCTTTTCTGACTTTCCTATGGATTCTACCAGGTACCAAAGGAAAGTAAATCTTTATCAACACCATCTGTAAATTGTGCAGTAAATGGGAAAAATGTTATGAAATAACAGTAGTTTTTTGAGGATACAGAGGCAGCAAAAAGCATTATAGCTACTACAACTTGTCACACATTCCCAAAACACTCTTTAGGACTATTCTAACTGCAAAACCATAGAGACCATCTACTCACTCTAGCAAGGAAGCTGTGAAAACAGCATAAGGAAAGAGTTAGTCAAAACCTTTACATAAGATTATGCAAGTGTCATAGGCCATTTGTAATGTATCCTGTAAAGTATCAACTTCAGTTAATGTCTAGGAGTCCTGAACACCTTGTGCTTTAGAGTTAAGAAGATTACACAGGAATTGTTACTAAAGCTGTTAAGAGTAAATACAGATGAAGCACTAGATGCAGATTTCTTATTTGCCTCCTCCTAAACTAACTTGCTATTGACCAGCTGTTTCTGTATCAGTGAGAGGACAGTCATTCCACCTGTATCACAGGCCGTATCAGCATTTCTTTCAAAATGAGAATTTTAGTAGAAGCTTCTGGCCATTTTACAGATTTTTGTACCATTTATCCACTTCAGCTCAGGCCTGTTCAATACAAGTTTCTCTCCAGACAACTTATCACACTATTCCCCTTGTCTCCAGTCAAGTCAGGGGAAGCTGGGATCATCTCCTGAGGGGTACTGAGAAACCTCAGTTAGTATGGAATTATCAGTTACACAAAAATTTTTTGCCTACACTAGATACAATTGCTGTACTAGCAATCAATATTTAAAGGGAAATTCTTCAATTCCTTCTAGTTCCTCCCGTGTCACTGTGCAACCAGTCATGGGTACAACAGAGCACCATAAAGATTTTTTTTTTTCCGCTGGATCCCAGCAGTGCCATGAAGCACAGAAGTCCATAGTCTTCATCATTTTAACTGCATTTGAGGTATCTGGAGATGCTGCTCTTAATTCAGGTACTCATCTAATTCCCCACAAACCTTTGTCACACGATTTGAGAATATCCATGGAAGAAAATCCTGCTGTTCTAAATCAGTGCAATGCATTCCCTCTTTTACTTTCCTCCCCCTTTTAATTCGTTGCCTTCTTAAGGACTTTTGCCCTTGCAGTTTGGGAGAAGGTGGCAGAACATCAGGTTGTACGGAAGTAAAACATAATACTAGTTATTGTATTTTTTTATATTTATGTGATTTTTATTTCTGCCTAACTGTATCAATAGATCAAGCCAGTTTATAGCCAAAGGTCTGAATAATACTTAAAAAAAAAATAGAGGTAATCAAAACATTCACATTACTCTCTAGAAAATCCCTTTAAGCAAGATGCAAGAATGAACTAAGGATGCATTTCTTCCCTTGTAAGTCTTTAACCTTTAGGCTATCATAAAAATCCGGAAAAAAGTTGTCTATTTCATCATTAGCTCTGCTGAGAGATTATAATGAGCATCCTTTCCTACCCAAGCAGTCAAAACTTGTGAAACCACTAAAATAATATCTACACAATTTTATCTTTTTTTTTGCCGTTGAAAAAAGTCATGTAGAACACAGACCTACGCATATCCCTTGTAAATTTTAGATTTCTTTCCTTTTTCTGGATGTTACTGTGATGCTTTATGCAACAGCAATAAATATTGAAGAAGTAAAACCTCAATGTAAAAATATATGTATTTTTGTATATGTATGTAAAAATATTGGCACTGTATGTAGTAAGGCAGACATCGGGTAAATTAAAAACTGAACAGGCAAGATGTACACTATAAAATGAGAAAAAATATCAAAGCCAAAAAATCAGGTGGAAGTTTTGCTTGAACAAGATACATGTTTTTTCCCTTGATCTTTGAAAAAACTGTTCTCCCCCACAGAGGTTATAGCAGGCTTTGTCTTTGATTCTGTTATTCTACAGCACAGACGCTCAGAAGGCAAGCTGCAAGAAAATAATTCTCTAAAGCAGAACTTGGACAATTACTTACTTGACTGAAGATCGGAAAAAGAGTAGAGTCTCTCAGAAAGGCACGCTGATTGTCTAAGCTGTAGAGAAAAATAGATAATTAACACTCTCATAGCATGCTTTATCTTGAAAACACACTACAAGATTGATTATTCAAGGTGATATGGCTGTAAGATAATTGCAAAAGGCTAACAGCATCAACATAAATATGGTCATTCCATACTTTGTGTAAACCAGACTGAAAAAACTGAAGTGTTACATAACACTTTCTACTTTTTTTTTTTTTTTTTGGCAGCTTATCCTTCATAATTTATTTTGGCCCTTCACACTATAACTGAAAGCAATTTATGAGGTTAGCAGTCTCAGATTTCATGTGACTATAATTAACGCACAGTATAGCTAGGTACATATTTGTCCTTTAAAAACAATCATGCACACACTCTTCTCAACGATGTATAAATTAAGATGTGAAATCATATTTTATCACCTCAGACCACAACAAATGCAGGCATTTTTACCCAAGACAGACAGCATCATGGCAGGGTCAGCAAAAAAATGGGCAAATCCTTTTTGATTTACAGTCTCACACAGTCATAAGCTGCTTAACCTAACAGAAAATTTAGTCCACATAAAGGAATCAAACCATCACAATGTCAAACACCCAGGACTTCCATGAGAGTTTAGAAAAAGAAAAAAAGAAATGTAAATAACACTAAGGAAACCCAATATTGAAAGCATGGCATTGTGCTCTCTAAACAAAGGGCTAGCTAACAGTGTATCTGTCTTTACCACTCACTGAAATAAGGCTGAATGAGGTTCCCAGTGAAGTTACTGGGAAAACACCATTAACTTCAGTAGTATCGAAGAAAAAACAGCATCCCTCTGTGCTTTACTTCGAGGCAGAATTAAGTTTAAAAAGCTACCATATAGTCATAGGAAGAGAAAGTTGAAAAACAGGTCCCTTGAGCTTAATTATGTCCATTTTAGTATCTCTTGATCCTTTCAGCATTTCTGCAAATTAATCAGTAATCTTGGAATGCAATATGCAGTCCAATTTTATTCAGTAATCCCAGTCACTTCAGCTTTCTAGCTCTTAATTACATTAAAAATGTAGAGTGAAAAAGTATTTATCTGAATCTGCTACACTGAATAAATATAAAAAAATGTCACTTACTAGTTTAAAAACAATCCTGCCAGCAAGTCTGACAGAGTCTGGAGGAAAATTAGGCACGATGCTCTTAAGACACCTGCATTCCTGCTTGTGGTCCAGCCAAGCTTCTTTCTATTAGGATTTTTTAAAAACAAAGAGAAAGAAAAAACTGCACGTTATTTCACATAACACGTATCTTTTCTTTTTTTTTTTTTACATATACACACATATATTTTATATATATGTGTAGCTATTAGTATTTATATATGCACACAAACAAACATGCTCAGCCTCACCGCAGGCTGGACCTGGCAATCCAGAGCCACAATAGCATCACAGCCATTGAGCTGGACTGGGAGGAACGGCTGCAGAGCCAAAAGTCAGCGCCAAAGGACCAGGGAGGAGACCTTCCTCAGGTACTAACGTTCACTGACTCTGGCAGCCTCCAACACAGGTAACCTCAGATGCCGACTGCCAAACAAACAGTAGCACACACACTTTACCAGCATAGCCTAAGACTGCAGCTATAATATGAGTGTTGTGCAAACGGACAGGCTGGGTTATCCACTCAAACCAACCCCATCACTCCATTCCCTCCTCTAATGTAATTAATTGTGTAACTGGTACTATGTACACTGGAGCTACAGCAGTGCAGGTTCAGGACACCATTATGCTACTCCAGAATTTAACCTAGACAACTTAAGCGAAACACAAACAAAAAAACCATATGGCCAAGTTCCCAGTCCAGTTCCTTGTCAATACAAACCTTACTTCAGTCTGCTTCATGCTGCTGTCTGACAACATAGTTTGTACCATACTTTTTCAAGCATTTTATCTGATGCCTTTAGGAACACAAAAGGAACACAAAGATAGAATGAAAACTGCATAGAAACCTAGAACAAATACTTTCATTTTTTGCCTCATTTCCTGCTACACAAATAATTTTCTTTACCTTTATGCAACATGCTATAAATAGCATCATCAGCTTAGTTCGACTTGATATCAGTATTCCAGCTAGCTGAAATTTGTATTAGATAAAAAAAAAAAATGGGCTCTGATTCTCATTTAATTGTGGCAAGAAGAGATGGAGCTGTATACTTCACAAGACTGGACAGAACTAGAAGAGTTGCAAAAATTTCCTCTACTTCAGTTCTGCCAACATACACAACACTCTAGGCAAGCGTTCACTCAGCAGTCAAGACCACAGAGGCCTTCAGTGTCTACCCACTTCAACAAAATGCAGATGCTCTAAAGCAATGGTCAAGTTTGCCATGCTGCAGAAACTGTCCCCAAAGATCCCTGAGATGATGAGGCATGAATGCCCATGGCTGGGAGGAGTGGCGACGGTATTTTCACAGTTCAGACCAGGAATGGTCACTGTAACCAAAACTTGCCAAAATAGAGATGGAACCACAAATATTCTAGTTGCATGTACTACCTGTACTGCAATTTTTGTTTCACAGGACATTTTTATTAGAGTAGCAGACAATGACTAACACTTCCACAGCAGAGAAGAAACAGGATAACAAGGTGAGGGAAAACTACTATATATTAACATCACAGAATGGTCAGGGTTGGAAGGGACCTCTGGAAATCATCTAGTCCAACCCCCTGCTACAGTAGGTTCACCTACAGCAGGTTTCAGGTGGCTTTTTTTTCCCCCCTTCCTGGTCCCTCCCAAATCACTGCGGAAGACGAACAAGAATGAGTCTTCAGCTAAAGAAACATGTTGGAAGAAGCAGTCAATTTCTGATCACTTTTTTTTTTTTTTTGCCTTGTGTCTTTACAAGCTGAAAATTCTTTTATAATTTACAAAAACTCCAAGCCCAACTCATTAACATAGTACATATTTACACATTTTATTTAAATATTCACAGTATATGTTTGAAGCCACCCAGCTGTTTCAAATACTTTTAAAAAGTAAATTGAAAAAACAGGGCACAGCAAAAAATTGCTACAATGACAAGAACTGAGAATAACCAAGGGCTTCTGAAGGTGACATTTTCTCATTGATATGCAGTAAAGAAAAAAAAAAACCACAAAACAAAACCACAAACTCAGAAAAACAGCTTCTGTTAGGTAACTGCCACACAGAAAATGATAAAATGTTTAATATAAAGAAATTACATGTTCAGTAATTTAAAAAAAAAAAAGAGGGAATGGCATTGATATGTGCAAGTGCACATCACGCCTGTAGACACTGACATGCTAGTTATAAAGATCACAAAGGTTATCACAATTATTTCTTAAGGTGTGTTTAAGTGGGGGAACTGCTCAGGTAACTAGGTTTCAGCACCAGCAGCATTCATTCTATTTCATTCAGGTTTTTCTTTTCCCCTTTGGCTTACACATAATAAATAAATTGGACTTTTTATTTCTTTCAGATACATGGGAGAATTTGTGATTTCATTTCCTCTACCCATAACCCTACAAGGGGAAAAAATGACACCAAGGCGGCATTAATCCACATACAGTTAGTGTCACATGCTGTCCAACAAATAAAAGTTAAGTATCTAGTGCTGAATAGAATTATTCCTGTCTAGAAGAAACAAGGTCATGCTTGTAAATGTCCAGACAACATTCTGGGTAATATAATTATATTGGCATTTTTATCCTATTTAAATAAAAATTGTTCTTTGGAGTAAGCCTTTATCTGTCAATTTTTTTCCCTACATAAGTGTTGCACAGAATTTTAAGCGTGCTAGAGGTGACATCAAAATGATTAATAGCTTACCCAACAAATAAAGCCCTAATGAGATGAAAATGCAGTACCACACAGCATCATATGCCACATTTCTTTGAGACGCGTTCCCACATGAGAACAGTTCAAACACACATCTTCTGCAAAACAGCGCTTTGGCCGAAACCAATGCCAAAAAGGAATTAGTCCGACTCCCCCACAGAAGGGGTGCTGGAACAGAGACTGGCATTCACTTCTCCCCAACTGGCCAGGGAGAGGGGGGAAAGCTCCAAATGCCTTCAGCGTATTGAAATTCAACAATATTTCTTCTCACCACCAATACAACAAGGATACAAATTACAGAACAATATGAAGCCATGAAGATCTGTGACCCTGGAGAGACAGAATTTAAAGTCAGTCTCTAACTTACTGGTGGGCTTATGTTAGTCCCACAGTTCTTTGTGGGAGGTTTTATTAATTCTGCACATCTGGCTTTCAGTCAAGGTTTCTATATCCCATATCCAGCACGAGCCGTATACTACAGCATACATACTACAGCACAGAGGTACGGCCACCTGGTACAACCCTTCTTGCTCCCTGCCAGGCAAGGTCTTGAATGTTGCAACAGATTTATTTTTTCCCCTGTTAGAACGGAACACTATCAAAAGGAGGCAAAGAAAGATGAGTCAACAGCCCAGGGCAGTACCCAGCCCTCCTCTGGTCCTCACTACACTTAGTAATTCAGAAAGAATATCCCTCCTTTTACCTCCTCCCAAATCATTCTTTCTCAGTCAAGTCCAAATCCTCAGGTGTTATGCAAGTGAAAGGTCAGCATCCCACATGATTTAGGAGATAGCACAGCATATAGCTGTTTACTAGTGGCAGATTGAGAGTCTGTCCCCCTCCCAGCTCCAAACCAGCACCACACAAGCACAAATGCATCACCAGGTTTCACTGGACAACGCACACCCAGGATCATCTCCTGCTGGCTCAGGGCACTGGCAAAGGCCCCTCACATCTGCCTGCAAGGTCTTGTATATTTTTAGCTAAACTTTTTTGCCAATGTGCATCCATTCTTGCACAGACATATGCTATCCCTGTCTCCCAATGCTCCCTAACCCTATGACAGATCCTAAGCAGGTTCACAAAAAATTAAATGGTTCCTGCAGATTAACGTGCTAATAAAAAGCAGTTAAAGACTAGAGATCGTTTAAAAAAAAAAAAAAGACAGTGGGATTTTTGTCCACTGGAAGGTTTTGATTTGTTAAAAAGAATTTTTTTTTAATTAAGCCATTTCAATGATGTTTGATAATGGCACATTCTGAATTCTACCTGAAATGATACTTGTATTTGTCAGGGATTGTCATCTCTATCACTGGTCCCCGGTCTGTGGATTGCACCAAATTAATAAACATTGCCAGGGGAGATCACAGCACTGATTATGAGCAGCAGAAGCGGTTTGAAGGGGCACCCAACCAACACTGCTTAGAAGGCAGCTCCAGGAAATTAGGCATCAACAAGTGGGAAAGGGGATACAACAGAGACCTGTCAAAGAGGGGCAAAAGTCAATGAGGTCCAACTGGAAAAAAAAAAAAGATTAAAAGCAAAAGGTCTACATATACTTGATCCTGAAATCAGAATTGAGTTGAAAAAGGTCCGTCCAAAGAATCTCTTGTGATAGCTTCCAGTACCACACTTCTAATATTTTTTGAAGTGGTATACGTGAAAGCAAACTGCTTCAATTGAGCTGACAAAAAAAAAAAGGGGGAGGGGAAATTTGAAATTTGGCACAACTCACTTGAAATTTTCAATATTGACATTATGGAGATTGTAGAAATCTGGAAATTCTAATTCCCATACAGTTTTGATCAGGGCTCCTGGCTCTGCCTACATATCTCCTTAAAGGATAACAATTTTCACACGAAGCTCTAAAAAGGTAAACACCTTTCAAAAGACTATTTCTTCTTCTATAGGTCAGCCCAAAGACAGTTTTTCTTAACCATCTGACATTTTAAATCAAATGAAGATTTTTACAAGATATTTGCAGCTTTTAAAATGGCTCATTTTGGTACATCCTAACATGGAAACCCCCTGCTGCATTTCTTTGAAGTTTCCTTCACAAAGTCCACTATTATCCTAAACCTAGTTCAGCTACTCAGTTTAATCTCTCTTTTATAAGTCAGGTTTTTACATGCATTCTGATTTCATTTAATGTATTCACCAGAAAACTGAATTTTTTTAAGCTGAAGCCAAGTGTTTTGAGTTGTAAGATTCATTTAACACACACAAAAAATAATCAAATCATTCTGCAACTAAGTATAAATTGTAAATCCAACCGCACAATTTGCATTCTGAAGTTATTTGTATTATAAAACTAAAACAGTCCTGTTCTGCCAATATTCAATTTTTTTAAAATGTGCAAGCTGCAATTTCATTCCATACCCTGCTGATTATTTTGTTCGGCAATTAGTTCAATTAGAAGTACACATATTAATGAATGGCACTAAATCTACAGCAGCTAAGTAGAGCACAAAGCCTTTGGCCTGGCCAAGGAGAGCTTTGCTAACAGCTGCTATGAAACCAGAGCTGCACAGTAGTTTAGCTAGCTTATCAAAAGTAATATGAATTAGAGGACAGTCCTCAAAACCAAACTGATCTGGCTGGTCTCAGTTTTATCTGGATCATCTGCCCCGAGTCATCAATCCTAATAAACTCACTGTTTTGACTAGAAAATAACATTTTTCTAGTTATTCTCAATTGCTACCTAATATCACAGGATAGTATATAATATTAACTCAGTACTAACTTATTGATATTAACAGTTCAAGATATTACGTAACAGAAAAATACAGCATTTTAAGTGCAGACTACTTTTAGCAGCAGTAACCTGTCTCACTGAAAACAGCACCTACAGCTGTGGATGGCTTCAAGAACAGGAACCCTAGAGCTGGAAGCACAAAACAAAGATACCCAAGATGGCTTCAGGCTACCCACTGTGAATCCCTGAAGCATGTTCACATAGTTGTCTTCCCCAAGGAGAAAGCCCCATTTCCTACCCTCATTGCCACTACACCTAAATTGGAACAGGGTATTAGGTCAGGGCCAGCACAGTCTCATTTCATATTAGAGACTGGCCAATAGAAGGTTTACCAATGACTCCCCTGGCAGATATTTGTTTTAAACTTACCTTTCAAATACTCTGGGTTTTTTGTATTCTTCACAGTCATATTTTCCTTATGATCTCCCATAATAAATCTACCTGTGGCATTATTATTGATGCTACAGTAAGCACCTAATGTACATTGCACACATTTACCATACAATGAATCAAAATGACACATCATCTTCCTTCTCCTCTCCATATGTTTTAATTCCAAAAAGGAGGGAGTTCTGGCATATTGAGAACACCGCAGACTATACTGAGGCAGAATTGTTTATAGAAGCACATGATAGTGTGGAAAGATCATTTGAATGTCAAGGACTTAACTTAAAAACTTAAATTTATGTACATTTAATAGAGTATCAGTACTAGTCTGTTTTGACCATTAGTTTTCTTCATTTTTCTCTATTTAAGAAAAAAAAAACCAAAAAACCAACCAAAACCCAGAAATCACAATGCAAAGCTAAGAGGAATTATTTAAATATTTAAGGGATCTGTAAGACGATCCTCATGGTTCAAATCTCACCCTCATGGTTCAGATCCTAGATGCCTGGTTCTCTGCTGTGTTAGACCTTACACAGTCGTTTACCCTTGTACATCCACATAGTACCAAGTCCTGCCAACCTCTGTGCACATGCTTAAGGGACAACACAAGTCAAATATAAAAGCCTTTAAGACACCTTTAAGAACTGTTTCATAGGATAGGATCCCAGGATAATTCAGGTTGGAAGGTACCTATGGAGATCTCTAGCTGCAAAGCAGGGTCAGCTCTGTGGTCAGACCCAGTTCAGAAATTTACCTGGTGGGGTCTGGAAACCCTCAAAGCACGCAGATGACACAAACACCCTGGCCAGCCTGTTCCACCCCTTGGCTGTCCCTAGGGTGCAACAGTTTTTCCTTACACCCCACGTGAACCTCTCTGCTTTCAACTTAAGCCTGTTGTCCCTTGTCTTGCCATGTACGGGGCAGGACAAGGCATACAAGAAAAGCCTGGCTCTATCTTCTTGAAAACCTCCTCAGAGATGCAGTTTTGCCCAAGGCCGCCTCTTCTCTGCACATTCTTGACCCTTATTTCCTCTTAAAAAACTGAAATATATACTTTGCCATAATAAAAATTACTCTTGAAATACAAATTGGTTTACTGCAAAATTGACTTAGAGCCTTGAGTTGACAGCCAGCAAAGCTGAAGAATTATTCCTCCTCCTCTAACCAAGCATAGCCAAACACCACACATTTCAGCTTAGTTTTGTCTTTTGCACTGATTATAATCTTATATTTGTAACTATAAAAATTCCCAAATAAAACAAGACAGCATTTTTACACACTCTGTCCATAACTACAAATGAGAAATTGCAGTGTGGAGGTATGACAGCGTGCTAAATGTATGGAGACCCTGTAAATAAAGAATTCAAATGGCAGTTTTCTTCAGCCCTTTACAGCTGTTATTTTTCATCTTACCTGACAAGATTTACCACAGTATTTAGCAACTTTGCACTGAGAGCATCTGTGCAGATGTTCATTCCTGTTTAGGGGAAAAAAAAAAAAAAAAAACAGTTATAAATACAAATAGAGCTTTGTTCTTATCCTTCTTACCTAACAAGCAATTTTCAAATATTTCAAGGCAAGAAAAATATCTGAAAAACAATAGTCTAAAATGCACTGTTAGACAAGAACAAATTGTGATGGTTATGTTCAAATCTGTATTCACAACCCTTTACTCCTGTGACTCAGCACCTCTGGGGCCACTTTGGATCAACAGTAAAGATATATAAAATGTGCCTTTTTTTTTGCCATATAGCTATAAGCCTTAGGAGTTTGATTTTGTAGATAACATCATAATTAGAGCTGTGCAATACAGCTACCTAATCTATTTATTCTCTGTCCTGAGTGTTGTCTTAAGCAAGCATTACTATCTGTCTTAAGCAAGACCATGCTGCGAACCTGTAGTTGTGACATTATAATAGAGTCTGAAGTTGACATGTCAGCAGAAATTTCTGTTCTAAGAAAATACTTCTGGCTGGTGGACAGTGACATCAAAACTAATTTTTTT
>JAVJGI010000062.1:88093940-88125325 GCA_035590275.1 Ibycter americanus
GGGGCGGAAGCAATAAAAGTCCAGTGAAAGCTAGAAGGATAACTATCAGAGCTATGCATCACAATCCAGAGGTTAAAAGCACCTCTTCTCTAGTACCATTTTCTGATGCTTGGTTTACCATTATATGAGTTAAGAAACTACCACTGAAGCTGTGTACATTTTTAGACACTAAGGAAATATTAAGTGAGCAAGCACACACAGAGCAAATCTTACACCTCACATATGTAAATTCAAGTAAAGACATATACTTTAGATGAGTAGAAAGACGACAGATTTCAAGGCTTCTCTCCCCTCTTATTTTCCTGTAGAAAATACTGAACACGTTACATTATTCTGCTAACACTGGAAAGTTTCCACTTTGATTTCTTAACATGCAGAGTTACATGCTTTATGGGCATTCATTAGGCTGGGAAAACAGTATATATTTGTTGTTGTTTTCAAAACTGAAGGCAGGAGAGTTACATTACAGACACAACAATTCACTAGACTGTATGCATGGCATAATCCTTATTACTTCCCCTCACCGCCATCACTCTGACCTTAAGCAAGCACCACACCTCACTGGGTGCCACTGTTACCTTGTCAGCTGCACGCAGCTGAACGCAGCTTAGTTACACCTAAGAAACTATCACCACGAGCTGCTCCTCGGTACCCCCTTCTCCATCCTTCTGCAAGGCAAGGAAGGAGGTATGTGTCAGTCACACCACTCTCCCCCTCAAAAGGCAATTTTAGTTATGCAATCTTTGTGTTGCTATAGTGCTTTACATTTAGCCACCTCAAATCTTATTATACAGATTAATGCAGCCTTCCAATTGGGAGATAACAACAGATCTAACAGCCCATTTTGAACAGAAAGAGCAAGTTTAAATGATCAGATGAAGGACCTTTCTCTGCAAGATTCCCAGTGTCTGCACGTCAGTACTAGGTGTGTTCTTTACACTCACACTCCCAGCTGGTACGACTAAAACAAGATGTAATTCCCTGTCTCTGCTGACACCAAAAGGAAACTGCTCCGCTGCCATTGGTAATCTAGAGGCTGCATACCACATACTCATATTTCCAGCTTAACTGCGTTACAACATGACCTTTGTTTCTTCTTTTACTTACACCATTCAGTTGTCACTAAATTTTCATTTCTATGGGTGACTTCAGAAATGGTAGAACATTCTCCAAAGACCACAGCCCAAAAACAACAGCACCAATGTGCCCACAACCTTCAGTCTAGAACTTCTGGATGATGAACTTAGCGCGCAGATTTCAGCCATGACACCAAAAGTATCAGGAGTAAGAGGCAGAACAGCAGAAATACCATGGAGCATCCTCTAGCACAAACCAATCTGTCCTTTCCCTCAAGCTTCACAAGTGGAAAGGGTATTTTGCTGATATATCAAAATATTTCTCTTTGAATTATTAAAAATGACAGCTTATGCACTACCTTAGGACTCATAAGCAGTTGGAGAGTTTTGATAGCTGCATTGGTCAAAGATTAAGAGAAGCGTTATGTACAGATCATTACAATCAAGTAACAATGTTTTCATTTCTACTGCATAAAAATCACTTTTTGTCACACAATATATTGTAGGCATTCCTACTAACTACCAGGAGAAATAGGAATATTTCAGATATAAAGCACATGTTTTGCTAGTGCTTTCTTTACCTTCCTACCTGCAAAGTCAATGCTGGAGACTGAAAAAACTAGCAACTGTTGGATTCCTATAAACAGAATCTAAAATCTTGTACATGCACAGTAGGTTTTTGATTTCAAGGTGCAATGCCTGAGGATGATTCAGAGTTAGAAGCAAGTGTGAAATCTTCATTTTGCCAGCTGGGGAGAGCTGCTTCATTCTCAAGGTTGAGCAATGACAACTTTAACCAGCCTACAATAGAGGAGCACATATTTCTCATTCTAGATTAGAAGCTCATGTCAGAATAATTTTGGGAAGAAATACACTTCTGTGAAATAATTACTGTAGACAAAAAAAAAAAAGAAAGAAAAAAATAAAAAAGAAACAGAAATGCTGTTTGGACCTGTCTAATGATTTGGGTATCAGAAGCAGTCCAGGTATAAATACATGCTTGTAAACTATGCATATGAATTCTTTCCCACTGAGACAAGTTTTGACACATCTTCTCATACTAAGCAGTACATTGTATCAAGGACATAAAAAAATAATTTATAAGAAATACATACCTTTTTTCTAGGTATTTCAGAATTAATAATACAGATTAAAGCTTTTCTGAAGCTAGACCTTTCAAATTACCAAAAAAGACACTACAAGAGCTTTAACTTGTTTAGCTATCACTTTTTTTACATTCAGAGTCTGCTAGTCAACCATTCACATCATCACAGGCAACATTACCATTAAAAATCTGCCCACTGACCTGTAACAAAAAAAAAAGAAAGCCAAGTACCTAGAACTTTGATTTGCTCTTTGGCTCCCCACACACAGCTGCAGCCCTTGAGATTGTCTCTCTGCAGCACATCCCTGTTGCTCTTTACAGGTCTGTCTTACACGGCTGTACAGAATCACGCAGAGGTCATGAAGGAGCTTTCAGCCTCTCTGTTTCCAGGTACCTCCTTTGTATTCAATATTCGATACCCATGCTGGCAGCCTTTATCAAACTTCTCTTCATTGTTACATGGAATTATCTAAATGACTAAGTGTTCACCTAACTGCAGAATGACTGAGCAAAACTGTTTTGAAGGCAGACTCTTTTTGTTCTAAATGTTATTCATCAAAACACAGTAATAAGTTAGGACTTTGATAACAGAGCATTTGCAGCTTTAGTCCCATACACGTTGAAGTACCAAAAAGTCCCAGCAGCAGCAAGTAAAATACAGATTCCCAAAGCAAAGTAATTATAACCTTCTGGAGCCAGAATTTAAATGAATGAATGCCTATAACTACCAGCGAAGTCTCTCCTACAGATTTCACATTCTTCCATCAGAAGGCTAGATCCAACAGCCTTAATATACTGCAAGCATACCTTGCCTTGGTATACCTCTCCGTATTTTTCCAAGAGATGCCAGGATTTACTGGAATCATAGGTGTAAAGTCACCAACACATACTCATTCCTTCTTCTGTAAAACAACTAGTCGACCGGTCACCACAAAGCACCAAATTCCTGCAGCACCCACAGAAGTTTCAATACTTCACAGGATTACATCTTTTGTATTCTTTGTCCGTAAGGGTTAACAATGCCGCAGTAACAAAAATCTAAGGACCATCACTCAAAACTTGGATTTTTGCCAAACTAACACTACCAGTCAGATTATTTGAATAAGGTGACTCCCTGCTGGCACTTTATAATGAATGAACTATCCATTCATGTTTTGGGGTTTCTTTGAATGAGCAGCAGATGTAGAATGCCTGTTCCAGAGCTGAATAGTGAAGCTATTGATGAAATTCTTGCTTTTTCTTCCAATTCTCTCCTCTCTCTTGGACTAAAAATAATTTGTTTAGATTTATAGTATCTATAGATCTTGCTACATGACATTTTAAACATAAAACAGCACGATCTAAAACACTTCATCTGAATATAAGGAATTTAAAAAGACTCATCTAATCATATATACAAGATTCATGTACTTTAGAACATTTTAAAAAGTGAGCCGATTTGCCTAGTTTATACCTATCCTTCTCAATATTTTATTAATGCTACAGACTTTATTCAAACAATTTTAAAGTCACTGTCAAATACTCCCATGCATTTCTCATTACCTGTAATCATCTAGAGATAGTATTAGGTTACTCACAAGTTATCTACTGCACCTTGTCTATTGTGACTAATTTCATGGATGAGAAGAAAACACACAGAATTTGATGTAATGTATTCAGTAATACTTCAATCTCTGAAAAAGTTTCTGCTGCAATAGAAAAGGAAAGAAAGATGCAGCAATTGAAAATAAATTATTCATTTTCCAATACAGCTTCAACAAGACTTTCCAAATGGCCACAACCCCTTATAAAACACCAAGCACAAGTGAGGATCTTAGCCTGTACTAAAAAAAAATCCACAAGAATAAAGTAAGCAGGGGTTGTCAGTTGTCCTTTAGTGTGGTGTTACAGTGAGTTGAAGAATCTTTAACCTGAGGAATTTGGATATTACTCAATCTTTTCATCATTATTGTCTACAAACACCATTCATAGAATAAGCTTTCCCAATGTGTACTGAGAAGGCAAAAAAATACACCTGAATATATAGGTGGGTGGAGGAAGTTCAAAGGGATTGATATGGACAGGAAACAAAAGAAAACCTAATGCAGGGAAAAAACTAGTAAGGCAGTTCAACTGGAAGTGGCGCACACACCCTCCCCAGCAAAATAACTTTTCTGCTTTTGGCTTTTTAAAATCCCTTTTGTTAAAGGTACAAGAAGACCAGAGCACTGTAAGGAGGGGGCTGATGATGAGTGGTGAGGTAGCTGGGCCCACGGGAAGCTGCTCCCAAATACAAGTGGCAGCACAGGAGGCGGCCTGAAAACACACGACTAAAATCCTAAGAACACGCCAAGTCTAAATCACAACATGAAGAGGTTGATGAGAATTTGCCTGAAATGTCAGGTCCTATCAGAGCCACACCTGCACTCTCACAACATACAAAACACATACCCCCTTAAAAACTCCACAAAGTACTTCTGTTTGTCAGGAAAGGGCCCAATACAATTTAAAAAAAACAAACACACACACACACAAAAAAAACCAAAACCCAACCAAATACAATTAGATTACTTAATTTATAAAGAAAATGCATCTACACTTCTCTGCTGATTGCAGAGACTTGACTTGCAGCCCTACTCACAAGATAACTGCCAGATATAACAGAACATTTGATTACCAGATTCTACTCAACACTCTTTTCTATGCAGTTTATTCACACTTCTGCTTCTGCCACAGTTTGCAGGAAAAAAGGGCAATCTCACGTGAATCCCCTACTGCATTTTTGTTGTTGATATTGTTTTTCAGTTAATAATCCAGCCCTATAATACATGTAACACAAAAGCGTCTCTTTCAGGCACATGTCATGTTGAACTAATTTCCTGAACAAATTCTTAGACCTTTGCAATTCAGTCGAACATGTCAAGTGCATAAAGTCTGCTTGGATTCTCTTAAGTGTGTGCATTTCAGACCTGTCACAAAGTGAAAGCAATCGATATCTACAATAAGCAAACATGTCATTCATCGTTTTACTAATATGTTTCTGTCTTCCAATAATAAAAATAAAGATGTAAATAAAAAACAGCTATTTTAGATTCAGTAGATTTGAGAGCAGAGGAGCTACGTTAAATGCAATTACAACTTACTTTCCTTACCTCTCTCCCAGCAGAGAATAATGCAGTGTAGCGGCACAGTTAGTCCCCAGCTGCTACCCCACTGCTGACCCATGTGGGCACCAGGCACTGCGGGGCAGGGGAGGCATCTCCAGCATACCAAAAGCCACAGCAGGGCTCTTGGGACAAGAACAAAAGGGGAGCAGGTGGCAACAACCCCAAGGCGAAGAACTCTACAACATCCCAAATCCAAGCCCTTGGCAAGCAACAACCCTCCGCAGCCAGCAAGCCATGCCCACAGCGGGGGTTCCCAGCCCCTCCAGTGCCCTGAGTGCTGACTTAGGGCAGCCTGGCAGGCTCAGGGCTTCTCCCCTGTGAGGGCTCTGGACCTGCTCTGCAATAGCAGAGCAGCTGGTGGAGGAGAAGCCATCCTCCACACACCCCATGGCCCACAGCCTCTGAAATAAGACTGCTGGGTTTTTCCGTCCTAAGGTTATTCAGTACACAGCTCTCAGGTCTGGGCGAACAAGAGTACAACTGGCAAAAAGCCTTTGAAATCTACGTTCCTAAAAGTCATGCAAAAATCTCTCACATTCTCCACTTGCGCATCTCACTGTGTTGAGTAAGTATATGAATTAATCTTTTTTAACCCAGCAGAAGTGCTGGGGAGAAGTAGCTTTCTGAGAGGCAGCAAGAATGACAAATATTTAGAGCTCAAAAATAGTAATTACAGCTAACCATCAAAGATCAGAGTCACTTATTCAAGGATGAACCAAGACCTTTTACATAAGAAAAAACACACCTACTTCATTTCCATATATAATAATTATCTTCTTCATACCTGAACATACTACAAAAGTGGTATTGCATTGTCCAGGAGGGAAGAAAAAAAAAACCAAACCAAAAAACATGAATAGCAAAAGCACCTGGCCTGTGACAACAGTTTAGTTAAGGCATTTGCACTCCCAAGCACACCACCTACTAACACAACCAAAAATACAGGTTATTCAGGATGACTTCCCATAACTTAAGTCTTGGCTTCTTAAGTCTCACATGCCACCCTGAACATTCACATTCGCTGCTGTCTTCTGTAACCCTTGTTACACCCAGTCATATATTTAACACCCTAATACGTTTCTGCATACATTCTATAGGGAAAAAGTAGATTTCAAACAGATGAGGGGAGAGAGAGGATCCTTCTGCTTAGTGGACATCAGTTCTATTCAGATCTTACACATTTTGGTTTTTTACACATGTATTAACTTCATTTGGTTTTAAAATATACATTGAATAGGTAACGAATATGCTGGGTCATATGACTTCAGCTGAGAGGATGTTCTGGGTGGTATTTTTTGTCTAGTTTTGTGTGTTAGGTATTATCTCCCATAATTCTTTCTGCATCTTGATTCTTCTTCTGAAGAATTCCTGGTCTGAAAGTTGTGAGAAACATTTGCTAAATAAAACCTTGTTATTGGCTACAGTCATTTCTTCATTCCAGTATCCTCTTTTCTGACAATTTATGTTGGATTTTCAGCTTTTTCTTCTTTTGGGACTCACAGGAGCCCCATAAATAATAAAAAGACATGCAAAGGGTAGATTTTCATTTACTATTATGTAGAAGGAATGATAGCAGCATTGCTAAATTCTGATATGAAAATGTTCATGTTTCAAAACATCTTTGCACTATTTTGAAAAAAGTTTGGATTTTTAAAAAATATCCAGCACTCACAGAATGATGCAAGATTCTTTGCTGAAACTGAAAAGTGATCTAGAACCACAAAAAGATGTTTCTCCTTCAGTTAAACTGAAAAAAAAACATGCTAATTTTCTGAACATAGGTCCACTAGAAGTGCAGTATTTATTCTGATACAGCCAAAACCAGAATTGTACACCTCTCCATTAAGCTGGTAACTGATAAAAAGCTTCAGATGCAGTGCTTTCCAATAGAATTAGTGAAGGAACTTATAAGAAGAAATACCTAAAAATATGGTCCTCAAACAGGCAAGACATCTAATCTTATCTTTGAATTATATTTCTTTGTTCAGTATTTATCTCTGATCCTAACCTATGCAAGGAAACACAAGAAAATCTCTCAACTGAAAACCAAGAAAAGACTTCAAAAGTAATTTCAGTAGTACAAGGCTCTTTAACTGAAAACATTCTTCAGGAGAAGCATTCAGCATCTCCCCAAATAGTACCTTTTTGTTCTAGAAGACAGACTAGCTTTAGAATAAAATACCTTTTATGTTTATATATGTGTATATATGTACACACACATTGTATGTGTAATAAATATACACACACATCCACACTTGATCAACATGCACAATGAGTAAAACAAATACCATCACAACAGAAATCAATAGTTGTGTGAAAATATTGTAATTATCCTCCCAGTGAAACTCACAGCTATCCCCCACTGAGAGCACTGAAGCAGAAACACAGGAGAAGTTGGCTCTGAGAGCACAAGGTAACTCCTACAAATTGCCTCCTACATCGACCTGCCCTGCAAAGGTACTTTGACACAATTTCCCTTAAATCAAGGTTATGTCCAGTGTTTGCCTGCAGTGGGCACACCAATATGCCTCCAGCAATTTCAGGCTTAAACAGATTAATTTCAGTCACACAGTACATTCATCTCACCTTGGGTTTTTAATCAAAAAAGAAAGTCAAATACTGAGGAAGACGAAGATTATATTTCACAATATGAAAAGGTCATATCTGTAACTTAGAAACATGTAAAAAAAAAAGCTACATGTGATATTTTAAAATGCTTATTTCTGGAACATATGGTTACAATCCAATGCAGCCAAGTATAACAAAACATCCCATATTTCACTTCTCTCTATAAAAATGATAAATGCATTGTTCATTAGTCTGCTGTATGTCCAAGTACTTTTTTTGTTGACCCATAAGTCAGCATTGCACAAAAAGAAAGTTGTTACTCTAAAATATCATACTACTGTAAATATTTACATCCTGCCAGTATTACCTCCTGGATCACATGGATATATGATTTTCAGTGAAATATAAATCCCTCCGACCCCCTCAAAAAAGAAAAAAGCTGATGAAGATATTCCTTCTTAGCTCCTTTCCCTTCTTGGCCATATTTATACTTTTAGGATACCCATTTTTTAGAGATCCTGCAATATTTATTTACTTGCTTTTTGGCTTCCAAATATGAACAGTTACATCCAAAAATCCCTTCATTCCCTATGGAATGTACTTGGAAAGTGCTGAACAAAAAAATAAAATATTACAGGCAACAAACTTGGAGAGACATAGCAGTACAGCTGGGCTCAAAATAAATCGCAGTGCATTTTGTCTTGTAGATTTAGAACTGGGTAAGGACACACATCAAGTTAACCCCTCATTTTCACCTGCTGAGCCCTTAAGTTCAGATCACACCCATGTTAGGATACAAATGTGGCTGGAACAGGATAGTCAATTCTGCTTACTCCTAAGCTAAAGGACGCACAAAGCTAGAAAACAGGAGTGAAATGCAGGGAAAAAATTATATTTCTATCAGATAGCAGAGAGGGCTGATGACACAGAGAAACAGATTTGCACATATACTGGCACAGAGCCCAGAGAAACTGCTTGTTTCCCCTTTGCTCAGGTGTAAATCTGATATTGTGAGGTCTTGTAAGATAGCCGAAGCATTCTTGTCATGACCTGGATGCTCATAAAATCCCGCTGAAGGCATTGGCATTAAAAATTGTGAAAATATTCTTGACATCAGTATCCACTTCCCATCTCCAGCTAGCCCTCCAAAGCATGATGGCTTTCTGCTGTATTTGTTCCTCTTGGGATACCCCTTCAATGCATGTAAGTTTTCCTCAGACAAATGCATTTCAGATACAGAATCTAATCTTCACATCTTAGAAATGCAGACTACTTCTGACAGTACCACTATTTACTCTCCTAAACTGTTCTATGCAATTGTCAGGCATTGGGGAAGCCTGAAGAAAGATCACTTTTAGTAGATCTACAAACACCTGTAATAAATTTACAAATAGCTGTCTAACCAGCTCTCTCAGTCTAGCTGGATGGGCAGCCTTCTAAATTACCATTAACACACACACTCCTTCCAACTTCTTTTTAAACATATGTTTTTCTTCAAGTCTTCTATATGTCATTAGGGTTTTTTCCCGTCATTTTGTTATCTCCACCCTTGCAGGCATTTTAGTTTTCTTGCTACTGTTCGTATTTTTTCCCCCAATTTTCTCAGTATTTCAACATCTTTTCTGTTTAGGAATCTCTTTCCCCTTTTCTACATTACAAAAGCCTCGGTTGTTTGCTTGGAGAAGTCTCACTTTGTTCCCTATCAGCCCCAAAAGGTTTTTCTCTCCAAATAACTTCTGTTCAAGAATGAAACAAAACATGGCTTGGCAATACCTGAAAAGTGTGGACTTTTATTTGTAAAGCACGATGCAAAATACCAATACTGAACGATCATTTTTCATTTTACACTCCTTTACAGCAGTTTTCATTTCACATCAGGGTGATCACATTCAAACAACTTGATCTGAGAACATTTTACAAAGTTTCCAAATGCCCAGTGCTTCAATAAAATCTCTTCTGTCACATCTCTCACTTCTCTCTCCAACAGATTCTGGATGCCAATACAAAAGGGATGTTTCCCCTTCTGCTTCCCTCCTTCACATGTCACCAAAAGGTGGATTTCATGAGTCCCATTCTAAAGCTTAATTTTGAAGATGTTCACCAGTAAGAATGAAGGTATTTAATATTAGCAGTGGGACAGCAATGCTACATAGAAATTATTCAGAAAATTCAGAATACATATATTTTTAAAATATTTACTCTTGACTTATATAAGGCATTTAAAGCCAAATTGTTATTTTCATTACTGCTATTTCACACCATTAGTGATGGAAAACAAGATATTGAAGCAGGACTAAGTATATAATAGCTAAAAGTTGAAGTTAAACCTTAAAACTTCCCTAAAGTCCATTTATAATGCCAGACTGACCAAAAGAAACCTTACTATAAAAAATGTAGTCACTAAACTTTTTACATCTGAAATCATAAAGTCCTGGAATTTAAAGATTCATTGGAGCATGTGTCTTTTTCTCAAAGGTCTTTGTAAGGTCCGTCTGTGATTCAGTTTACCTGTTTGTACTGAAAAGCTGCAAAAGTCCCCAAAGTGCCTCAGAGTATGGGACTATGGGAAAGCACAGGCAGTGCACGGTGCTGCCCAGGAAACCAGTAAGCACCCAGGCATTTAACAGAGCAAAGGTCCATGCTGCTGCATGGCTAGCAGAACACCACCCAAACGGTAGAAAGCAAGCGAGGGTGCACGAGCTAATAAGCACTCCCATAGCTACGTGTGCAGTGAAGACACAAATTGCTTTCAAGGGCTCTGCTAAATATTCCACTGTAACAAACACAGAAATACCACTGCTGAACCGTGTGGTGATATTTGTTCACCTCTTGCTTACTTCTGTCCCCACTTCATTTGATGTCAGTGCCCCTACAGAAGCAGGACAAGGTCTCAAATCCATTTCGTGCTCAAGACTAAATCTAAAAGTTACAGCGATTGTGGAGCTGGCCAAGATGCTGCAACTACTGATCTGAGAAACCCTCTGCAGGACTGAAGCCTTCCTACTCCAAAATAAACAGCCAAGGAAAGGCATAAATCAGTTCCACATCTCCAAACACTTGCTCTCTGTACTCTGGTGACATCCAATGGCTAAAAGTGTAATAGATGTTTCTTCGATTTCAAAGATTAGTCATCCAAGTTTCCCTTTTCCGTTCAGTAAAGAAGCAAAAAAAGTCAAGAGAAATGCCTCCACAACTATAGTGACACCTATACTTTCAGAAAAGAGGTAATTATAATTAACAGCTGACAGCACTAGTGTTAATTTGCCTCAGTCCCACTTCCCACCCATTTTACATATCAATTAGTAAGTAGGCCAAATCTATATACCTTTCATGGTTTCCAAATTGGTCCATTTCCAACAGAAAGATATTTAAAAAGAAATTGGCCCAATTCAGACATGTAAATAGAACCCAATGTCATCACTACCTTCAGAAAGCCTTCCTGCTGAAGAATTAACAGTTTGACCAGGAAGGCACCTAACCCTGGGAGTAACACTGAAAATTTCACTAACTGACATGCTTGAAGACATGCACATGCTTAGCCATGTCTGCAAATGGCAGCCCTCTCTCACAAACTAGTTCTGTTACTAGTACTGCTACATTTTAACTGTAGTCAGTATCTTCATAAAGGATACTTATTCCAACTAAGGAAGCATCTAAATAATTTAGTATCTCCCAGAAACTACTCCTTATTTTAGAGAAGGAGCTCATAATACTTGCAAAAGTATTTTTAATAAATTCTGTTGGAAATGTAAAAAATTGGGGTAAAATGTGGGCAGCTTTCAGAATTCCAGTAACTCTTGAACTAATTTTGTTCAATCTTAAATTTTTAATAAAAGAGCCCATGTATTTTTAAATGAAGCCTTCTGCATTTCTAGCTCAGTTTTATCATGCAATATAATAATGATGTTGCATTACCATGAGAAATAACCAAGTGTTTTTTAAAAATCTGAAGCTATTCTTTTCATTAATAGAATCAATTTCTTAACTAAGCCATAGTAATTTCAACATACAACATGCTTCCTCACACTTAGCTACTAGTTCTTATTTTTTTTCTTACAATAACATTCCATAGGGAAAGTTGAAAGAAGGAGGAGCTGCCAAGCCATATCTGTCATAAGACGAGAGATTGTCATCTACCTTCCTGCTGACTTGTCCAAATCACAACGCATCAGTGCACATTTCTATTTAAAAAATTGCCACTGATATTGAAGAAGCTTCAAAGAGGCAGAGACACTGAAAGGAGGTTTGAATATGGAGAATCACAAATTGAAATGGACTGGCCGTAGATTTTGCACAACTATCCAGTTAAAATTGTTTTTTATGTTCCAGAAAATACTACTTTTACATCACTATAAGTCTTCAGTTAAAGCTTATTTTCTCTATGGGCAAGAAACATGGGCCTTTAATCATCATACCGTAGCTTCAGTGATAGGTCATGAGCGAAATCACATTATCTGTTTCAGTTCAACAACCATGGAATGAGACTTTGCAGAGCACAGTACAAGAAAATGAGAAATATGTTATTCCTTATTTGCAAAGGAAGAAAGCAAAGGTTTATTGTGATAGGCAAACGCTGGGAGAGAGCTAGAGTTTTTGTTAATATATGTCAGTGCTGATATGGCTTATAGATATCAGTAGAAGTTAAATAATCAACAGCAATGCTCTGCTTTGCAGAATAAAAGAAATGCCAGTAGAACATGTTTGAAAAACATGAGCCTCTGGTAATTTCTAAAGGCAACCATGCCCCAAATCAATGAACTGAAAAAGCCTGTGGGAAGAAATGATCCATCACAATCACACTGTTTTGTAAAAACTTCACTTTCATTAAGATTGCGAAATAAAAAGATTTTGTTCAAGTGCGTGCATATACATGTATATATTTTTATCCATATATACAACCTCTCTTGGCTTACTTACTCCTATTCTGAATTTTTCATCTCGTATTTGCTACTTTCTTCTAAGTCCCATGAAAATGTTACATTCTAATTCATCACCTTTTCTGAATATCCATCATCACCCCTGCACTAAGACAATGAAACTCAGAAGAGGTCCCTCACCAGCTCAGACACCTGCCCCCTTTGACAGCGCTACTGGCACACAGGCATGTGGCTCGTGCGTATTAGAAAGGCAGGCACAGTACCAGAATGATCTACAGAAACCCTACATTTAGTTTATTTTACTGCTTTCCAGTCAAACTTTACATCCAAATCAGAGACTTTGTCACTATATGTGGAGGGAGGGACAAGTGTCCTTCTACTGTGCACTCTTCACTCAAAAACGTTACAGGACACCAACAACTTTCAGAAGCTCATGTTAAGTCTCCACTGTTGTTACACGACTGCAACAGGTACTTAAGTTAAAGCTGATTTGAGTATTTCTTATGAAAGCATCCATCAACATGCACTAGTTGTACATGAGATGTGCAGAGAAAGTATTCCTCTGCAGGCCAGCTGGAAGAACAAGCACCTTGCAGACTGAGACAGACACCTGACCTCTGTCATTCTGGTTGCTTAGGCTATGCAGGAAATACTCACTGAAGTAGGTATTTTTTCTAAGGTCTGAACATTAAAAACAAAGTTGAATTATCAGTATAAACAACAGGAGATGCAGGTTTAGTTTGGGGTTTGAGGATTTTTATTGTGTTTCGTTTTAATCAAGAGATGGGCTCCTCTGTTCGCTTAAACTGGGGTTATTCTCAGCTAGTAAGCGGAATGAAGCCTCTGATTAATTTCACAAAGATCATTCAGACAGCTAAGAGAACCCAAACCACAACTACAATTTAAGCTGAATGTAAGAATTCAATGTGAAAAGACTCCACATCTCTTTTTGGTGGACTGCTCCAAACCTGAATACATAGCCTGAAAGAGGGATCTGCTGCTTCTCAGTGAATGCAGCTAAGGGAACACAGCTCTGTCATCCACAAAAACTAGTCCTACTACTAAAATACTTGTCTGAGGAAAAACTCTTTTGCATTTGCAAGTGCTGCTTGTGGAAATCACCTTTGCTAATACAAAATCAAAATTATAAAAACATTCCAACACAGGAAGGCCAAAAATAATGACAAAAAGGTGAAGAATACCTTTAACCCACCACAATTTAGCTACTTGTTACCATGGCAAAACTCAGCTTTGGAGGAGACAAGATTTCTTGACAGCTCCAGACCATGGAAAAAAACTCCCATCACCCAAGGAACCACTCACATTTAAAACCTGAAATCTAATCTCTAGATAATCCATATTGTTTGGAGTTATTTTAAGTTAAAAGTAAATTACATTTTGGAAATTACATGTAGCGCATTTTCTACTGGTATGATTGCTTCCACACTAAACAGGTTATGTTTAAAGAACGCATGCTTGTTCAGGGCTGTCAACTAGAAAAATTACATATTTTAATTAAGCTGTGTTCTTTCTTAGAAATAATTGTTTTCTTCTTAAAAATGGGTATTTTAGTTGTTCTAAAACGACATCTCTCGGGGAATGGGGTGGGGGTGGGAGTGGGAGTGGGAGGGCTGAGTAGTGACATCCCCTCTGCTGTGCACCATACCAGAATCAGGCTAAGCACCCTGCTGGTTACATGACAATTAACCAAAATTTGGTTAACTTCACATCAGTAACTCGAGGATTTTGTAGAAATCTTTCACAACAGGGAAACTTTCAAAGAACCTGAAAAGCTTGCATTTATGAGATAGATATCTATATGCCAGATGTTTCTGAACTAAGCCACTTTAAATTGGGAGAGTATAAAGAAGACACTGACACAAAATAATTTGCTGATTCAGGACCATGTGTTTGCACTTCATATAAAGCTACTTTTTCATCCAATTTGATAAAAAGTTCCCAGCATGATACTAGGTCATTGCACTGCTGAAGATGAGGCCTTCTGCAGGAGATAAAAAAAAGTCAAGGCTCTAACCGCTGCATTCACCACAAAAAAAAAAAAACACAAGCATGATAGGTCAAGGACTGATGGATCAATCCCACACGCACAAACACAATCTTTTGAAATTATTTTTCTACGCTCCTTATCCTAAACCACGGGTTAGGTGAGCAGCAGCAGCGTCTCACCCTGTAACAGACAGCAGAAATTCCTTAACCTACTTGACTAGGAAACTGCAATGTTCTTCTTTGTAAAAACTTAAAAACCTTGGATGGAAATCCAGATTAGTGCATGTTCGGTATTAATCGTTGTTGCAAAACTCATGAACCCTGAAAATGTCTGTGAATGTCTTAAGCTAAAATACGGACTGAGCTTCCAAGACTAATTTGTGTTGGCGACGTTCAAGATAGAATTACAAACAGATGTTCTAGTCTGTCTGAAAAACTAAGGGATTTGGGGATAAAAGTCTTCTGAACAATTAATGATATTGCCAAA
Source organism: Ibycter americanus (assembly GCA_035590275.1). Lineage (NCBI taxonomy): Eukaryota > Metazoa > Chordata > Aves > Falconiformes > Falconidae > Ibycter > Ibycter americanus. The sequence continues at coordinate 88,109,207 of JAVJGI010000062.1, forward strand.
ATAAATAAATATGCAGTCATCTGCTAAAACTAAATATATATAAACACATAACCCCAAACCAAAGTATAGATCCTATGAAAATATGGAACAGATTAACGTAAGCTAGGCAGTGCCAAGACAGTTGTTTTAGGACACTAAAAGAACACACTACAACCCTCTTTTAGAGTGAAAATACAATATACTTAATTGTACCACCACATATTAAAAAAATACCTGTGGGAAAAACAGAACCACTGAGACTTGGGCTCTGTAAAATACTTAAGAGTGAACGACTCTCAAATTAGAGCTTTAGCTAAGGATAAAAACAGGCAACAGATTACCAAATTATTACCACTTTTATATGGCCTTAGAAGGTGACTTTGAAAAGACATTTTATATTTTTTTTAATCGGATTAAGAGGAAGTGCAAATTTTTTAGAATTCTGGCAAGAAAAAATAAATCCTAAATACAGTATATCATCACATTTAATTTGTGAAGTACTAAAATAACATATTCAGCGTACCCTAAACTAACTGAAAACAGACAAATTGGCAGGATAAAGTATCCTACCATCCTATGATGCTTATAATGTTTAACTGGAATTCTTATAAAGACATAAACCAAAAAGCAGCTTAAGCCCATTCTTCTTACTGGATTTGTGTGTTTTTAAAAGGGAGTTACTCACTCTTGGATCTCTTCTACTCTTACAATTTGTTCATTCTGCGCAATTACAAAGAAATACAACTCTCGTAGCCATGACTTCAAGAAACCAATTAAGTTGCCAAATACTTATTTGATTTAGAGTTAGAACTGTTCAAGCACATTTTCTAAGATGACAAAAATTCTGTTTATGAACGCATACTCAGGCCGCATACATGGAAAATTTTTACAAGTTAGCATTTTCTAGTGGAAAAAACGTTTGTTGGATGAGTAGACAGCTGCAGGTAAAAATACTGGATAAAGGCAACTATGTAAACAAAAGGAGGAAAACCACAGATTTCTGGGAACAAGAGAACAAGAACTGGCGTTTTCTCCAATGCTGAATTCTGATTCCTGAAGATAAAACTTATAGGAGAGTACCATCACCTTCCTCAACTGTGGACTTCTCTTGTACTACTGAAGTCTTTGACAAAGTTTTCATCAACTACACTAGCACAGGATGAAGGCAGGAGTAGAAAAAAAAGTTACACAATTAGATCAGTTTCTTCCAGCAAGGATTGCTGTCCTCTGACCAGTGAAAAACTAAATTTGCATTGAAACCAAAATCATCATCTCTAGGTTTCAGGCCAGACCAGAGCAGATCAACTGTGCACTAAAGCACTGCAAAAAACACTGTCTGATGAGATTAGCTAGGGCAAAGAAGGGCCATTTATGAGCTGCAGCCCCTCATGCTATGACCCAACTGAACCAGCAGTCAACGCAGCAAATCTAAAGCTTCAGCAGCACAGACACACATTCAGATCTACATTTTGTAATAAAAACAATCCAAAACCTTAATTTGGGAAAAAAAGTCTTCCACAAAAACTTCAGCACTAACAGAAAGCTGTTTTAGTGATCACTGTTCATAAATAAACCATCTACACAATGATAGCCACGAAGTAATCCATCCTCCAGATTTAAGACTCACTGACACGTTTGTCAATAACTACTAAAACTACATACGTCTTTGATACAGGCACTGGGAAAACAAAGGAAAAGAGAAAAAGCAGGTATAGATTAGACTAGCCTAAGAAGGGGAGCTTTCTGGAGATTTTCAATTCAAATTAACAGGCAAGTTTTGTGGGAACCATTCTCAGGGCTCCTCTTAACTCCAAGGGCAAAGCAGCATGCAGCTGTGGGAAGATGCTTACACCGCAACCCATCATATGAGACCACAGAACCATAAAGCCAGTTACGTTGTGTGAAACCTGTGGAAGTCACCATGTCCCACCTCCTGCCCAAAGCAAGGCTGACTTCATAGGCTGATCAGGTGTAACACAATCAGATGTTCTGCTTAAAAGCAAGCGCCATTGAAAATCCCATAGTCATCAACTCCACAGGTCTTGCTGTAAAGCTATATATCCATCCCTCTGTAATGAGGCCAAACCATTTATTTGTACTGGTGAGCAGCTATCAACATGAGCTGGGTCACTGATTTCTTTTGGTGACATCCAATAGCCACTGACACTCAAATTGGCATCACTGGGATCCAGGAGCAAGTATAGAGAATCAAGGGTGAGTATAGAGGAACAGAGCAGATCCCACTTGCAAGAGATACTGGAAGAGGTCATTATTTAGGATCAATAAACACAGGTCATATACATCACCTGAAAATCCAGTTCTTTCAGACTGTCTGAAGACTCAAAGGAACACTGTATCAAGTATACACAACATATTTTCACAGTCTCCCTCCACACCACAAAAGAAAGAAATCTTTTGCTTAACAAAAAAAAAAAAAAACAAAAAAAAAACAAACCACACAAACCACCACACACACAACAAAAAAACCCAAAGAAGTAGAAGAAAAAAAAAAAGCCCTTTATATATCCACAGATTCAAGAATTGTATTGTCGGGGAGGAACAGATAGAAAAAGTGGTAACTAACAGCACATATAGCCCTCATTATGAAAAAAAATAAAAATCAATGAACATATTTACTCAAAAAACAATTCAGTATCTACATATAGCAGAGATTACATAATTTTTTGTTATATAGCCAGGAAGCTTACTACATTTAGAACACAAACCCAAAATGCTTGCAATAACCCAGTGGGTACAAAACTTAATAAATGTTAACAACAGATCCATTACCTAGTATTCAGCAACTACACAAATACTGTCAAAAAATAAAGTAGCTCTTCATCTGCGAAATGATTTAGCAAGTCCATCTGAAAGATGATGGGACATCCATATACGATAACCTTGTGAGTTCATGACAGATTCCTCCATCCATCATACCAAGAGGAAAGGAAAGGTTATTCAGGTTAATAGATATAGAATATCCATGATTGACTTCTGTATTTCACTACACACACAATACCTTCCAATGATCACTGAGCTGTTGGAAAGTTTGTATGAATCAATGCTTTATTCATGTTCAAGATATTAAACTATGAAGACAAATTATAATTACACAAATCCTCACTACAGTATATAATGCTAAAAGAGTATCTGTTTACAAGAGCAAGCAGAGGGCAAGCAGATCCTGAACTACAGAGGCTCAAAGGTCAGTGACGGCTCAAATACAAGATGCAAACTCAAAACCTACATTGTCACATTAAAAGTTATATTTTCTGATATGATATTTGCAATTATGCAAGACAGCTTCCTGCCCAAATCCTACCCCTCTCTTCACTTTTGCGGGTGCGGGGAGAAATTCTTCATTTTCTCCCCTGCAGCTGATCACTTCCAGGTTCAGTTCTTCTAGCGGCCAGGGCTTCCACACACTGAGCAAATGAACCTCTGAACAGATACAAATGAATTCCATTCACTTTGTTGTTTTGAGTTCTGTGAAACTGGTTATTTTCCACAAGCCTGGAAGAGGCATTGGGTCAGTGTCACAAATTCTTGAAAATTTTAAGTACTGTAGCACTAGTCATTGCTGAACTCATATTAACAGCAGCAACAAAACAGAGAATGAAGTAAGAAACCTAGTAAAAATGCCAAGCAGATTGTAAGGAAAAGTGGACAGGAAAGCCATGCAACCTTTGAAAATCCGAGCTCAAGAGAGCCTGGGGCCAGTGATTTAAGGGAAGAACCACAGCAGTCACCCACCCTGGCAGCAGACGGGCATTCCCAGAGAAAGGACACCTGGCCAGCCCCAGAGCAATGGCACCTGCAGCCCTCTGACTTTCCAGTGCTGTTTAGTGTGCAAATACCAGAAGAAACGCACACGGCAGCACACATGGACACACACACCCTGCTTGCCGAGGCCATGCTGCCTCTCCCATTTCCACAGGAGCAATTCAATGCCCCCAAAATTTCACTTGCAACTACTGCTGCCGCATTATGTGCGTGAGGCTTCACTGAGCTCAAACACACACAGTATCACCAAGCCCTGCCAGTGGCACTGGCATTGCACAGGAGGCAGCTAGACTAAATTTAGTGCTACACAGGGAATCGCTTTAAAGGAAGACAAATGTAGTGAACCCATGAAGATCTGAAACTTAATGGAAGACAAACTCCAGAATAAACACTTGCAAGTCACAGTAGTGACTGCAGACTATCTACAGACTCGCAGATAGTCTTTTTAGGCATTTTATCTCATCTCATTTGTATGTTATCCCATTATGTACTTTAATAAAATTTGGCAAGAAAATCCTCCAGCAAAATAACAGCTGAGCTGTGTTTGCATGCCCCGCAGGAGTCACACAAAGACCGATACTCTCGCTAATGTATATAAATGACTGCCTGAAGGTTGCACAGATGCTCCACTGTGCATCTGCACTGATGATGTGGTCATTTTGAAAAGCCCTTTCCCAATCTGTTACAGAATACCTGTTTCTAGCTTCCTGACTTGGGAAATAAGCTTCACCATCAAATGGCTTACTGATAATTGCCTCATGCTCAATCTGTTATGAATAAAATGCATGATACTCCTGCCTCACTTTGAGGAACAGTTGCACATAAAGCAGTTGGAGAACTGACAGTAGCATTTAGGTAGATGATAAACACAGCAATTTAATACACTTTAGAGCTTGCATTGCAGTTCTTCTACGCAAGTCATGTGTCCTTTAACAGCTGATAAATTTTCCCCTCCAACATGGCTCCAACCATACTGCCTGTGAGCACTAATTATGGAGTAATCAATGTTAGCCCATATTCCTTACTAAATGGTTTACAAAGAATGAATAATAAAAGCCTACCACAAATGCAAACAGATTACCTTATTATCATAGATTCTGGGTCTGCATTCAAGAATTAATCCACAGTAAAATTTCTTTGCGCTCTCTAGTCAGATAGAAGAGAGAACTGGGCATTTACTGCTTGTGCATACAGGGTCAAATGCAAAAGTTGTCAAAGATAACCTTGACCTAGCAGCCAGCTGACTAATAATCATTAAAAATATAACAACAATTTAAAATTTAAGATCACAGGGACAGAGAATTATTGCACATATCACTGCTATTTCCACATTATTCCATTCGCATATATGATTTCCCATAACCCAGGAGCCAAAAATGTCCCCTGTAACACACAAAGCTGCAACAATACAGAAGAACGTTACAGGAAACCATAGAACTGACTGCATCCAGGCAAGTATTTAATACTTTAGGTTTTAAAGCATCTTTTTGCTTAGTCTCAAAATCATAAAAGGTGTTAAAAATATACCAGATGCTGTAAGCAACAGAGGAAAAACCTGATACATTCTTACTGGAAGAAGAAGAAAAATATAATTTTAAAAAGTATTTTAAAATACAGTACTTCTGGAAAACCCTAGAGGTGTTCTATGGTGTAGTCTGAAGATGGGAAACAGTATTTATGGTGGAAGAATTCAGTCCTATGACTGCACTCATATTATTCAATAGTCTTTCCCGGTTTGCTTCTCTGATGTTTTAAAATCTTCATTATAACTGTCCCAGCTTCATACAGTTAAGAGTATCTGAAAACAAAACTTCATCCACAATGAACCTTTTCCAGAGTACTTCATCATTTAATTAATGATGAATAGGAAAAAAATGTTGTTGATGCTTTAATAATTATTGGTTCACTCCACTTGGAAAAAAAAAAAAATATATCGAAATTTTCCATGAGTATAATCACTGCAACAGGAGGAACTGGTACAAAGGAGAAAACATTGCAGTTGCTTCTGGTCATTTTGAAACTGCCCCAGCTGTATGCCCACTAAGTTGCAACATTGACTGTGAGCGCTGAATGCAGATCCCACATTACCGCAGCTGGGCAATGTATGACATGAACAGGGCTACTGAAAGTCAAAAAAGTATCTAATCCCATATGCTGAACACTGCAGGGAAGCAGAAATACTGGCACATGCTTTAACAGGATTTGCCCGAGTAATGGCAGGACCATCACTGCCACAACCAGCACCACAGCCCAGGCTGATGTGCTTTGTCAGCAGGTTGGCTGCCACAGGGATGTTGACGTGCCAGGAAAGCCACAGCACTAGCAATCCCAGGAGTACTGGCTTTGCTCAGTGGTGGCAGTGGCTTGGAGAGGCAGGGCTCCATGGGTTCGGTCCCCTCCGTTTCCCCATGTCCCCTGTCACTGCACTCAAAAGGTAACAACTCTTGGAGGTTACTGATAGCAATAACCCCTTGCCCTGTGCCCTCAGGCCTGGAAGCCTGGGCCTCACCCGTCTTTGTGCTTCAAGAGCCACAAGCCTTAACCCAACGCCAGGAACAGATTTTTAAGCCTCTTTAAACCAGACAAACTTGTTTCAATGAAAAACAAGAAAGCTTATGCCATGGATTTCACAGTCACACTACATCATTTAATTTTTCAGATACTCTGCCACTCTTAAAACTGGTGGGGGGGAAGGAATGAAGAGTTTCTTCAGACAACTCTGGCAGATACAAATGTGACTTACTACTTCCTACACTGCTCATTTCAATGCTGTCTTTGTTACCATGTCTGGTAATACCATTTAAGTAGCGTTGTGTATCAAAAAGCTTTAAGGGAGGTGCCATGAAACGGGCAGGCTGAGGGGATGTCCCACAGCCCATGGCAAGTCAGTGCAATGGAGACCAACATGAAGGCGTGCCAGCTTGCACAGTGGTCACAGCTCAGAGCTATGGGCATCTCTGTAATGACGGGGATGGGCACACAGAAAGAAAAGCGAAAGCGAAGGCAGAGGCACCACCCTGGTGCAGCAAAATACCACCAGTCCTCCTGTGTCCACTCAATGAACAAGGCTGAAACCAGTCTCAGGCAAAAGCACTGAACTCCACCAGTGCATTTTCAAGAGGGTGGCTGGCTTCTTATTGTCCCCCCAATTCTGACAACCTTCCCATCTCTGCCTGTCTGTGCACTCACACACCTCAGGGTTTGCAGGCAAGGTCCTCCTCAGGGGCACGATTCAGAAGCGCTGCTCCCAGGTGGGAAAGAGATGGCTCAGCTGCCTTAACTATGAAACAGGTTGTCCTGACAGTCTATTTTTATCCTGCAGAGGTTTGGTTTCACTTTGATCATCTTCAATATTTTTTTTCCCCTGTACAGTTTCCTTCAAATGTATGTGTAGATTTGAATTTCACAGAAGCTGATGATGAGCCAACAACTGCAGGTGATAAAGCCCAAACTTCTGTCAGAAAAAAACACACGTGTTGATAACCTATCTTGTAGAGGATCGGAGTAATTTGCAACTAAACTGAGCTTTGAATGCAACTAAATTAAGCACCCAGCTGCTATATAAGAACTGTCTCAGAATAATTACAATCCCACTCCAAGAAGAAGAGAATGAGATTAAAGATTAAAAGAAAAAAGATTATTTGAATATATATCCAGATGTGGCAGTGACTGAAGTTGCTTTGTGTCACAGAATATTTTTTTCATATTCAATATTTTAATATATACGCATACCAGAATCTCTTAAATATTTAGCATCTAGCCATTCCTGGCCAGAAATACTTTATATATGTAAAAGCTATAAAAAAAAAAATTTAAAAGGTAATCTGTTAAAGTTTCCCTTGAAAATGGTGCACAATTTCTACTTTTCCTGCCTATTTACCCATCTAAATATGAGACAGACAAGTTAACATTGGCTCAAAACACAGACACTGAATGACATAAGACACATTATCATCACACTTTTAAATTTAGAGTGAATGAGTTCAACATGAGTTATACTGTACAGAACAAAAGCTATGTGTTATATTCCATTTTTGCCATAAAGATTGTTACTACAGTAATGTTCTAGTCATTAAGGTACTGTCATTTGTAAATACTAATTGCAGGCATAAATAGCTAAAGCAAACAGCCACAAAATAAGTTGGCAATTTTATTTTAATCCTTGAAAAAAATGTCAAGGGATATTACTTCAAGGGATATACCTGTTGATTATAACCTGAATTTTTTTTCCCTCTGTTTAACAAAAATAAGTCAGTCAAAGCGTAATTTCTGTTCAAAAATAAATATCATGTTCTATTTCTTCTCAGAGATTTTTCCTCCTTTTTCTAGGGGCCATGTGGCAGCAGCCCCGCCAACCAATTAAAACAAAGATTTAAACACCTAACCTTTTTTTTATAAAAGTGATGATATTAACAACAAGCACATTGACTCTGAACCACACCCTACAAAGCAAGAGTAAAGTCTCTGATAATCAATACCTAACTAGCTTTTTGGAAGAATTATCTGTGAACCTAAAATCACCTTGAAGCTTATAAATGTCTTGTAAGATTGTTTGTACTATCAAACCTATCTAATAAGGGCAAAGTGCATGGTGACCACTGTCAAATTAATTGTTCAATCAAGAATCAGTAAGTAAAAGACATTAGCTCTGTTATGCTCCATTGCATACAGTTACATCTTTGATAACTGCCCCGTGGGAGTTTATGGATCTTACAATGACCCCTGTCGAAACTCAATTGACTTCTTCCCTGCAAATTCTATTAGAATTGGTCCCTGCATCACTGGCCACAATAATCAAGAGCAGAGAGCCTGATTTATGTATAAGCATTTTGTTTTAATCTAACTGAATAGAATATAAACTAGGTGAGGTTATGAGATGGCTTTTTAAAAATAAAAAAAAAAGGCAACAGCATCCCATTCTATACCACAAATTAAAAAAGAAGTTTAAAATCTCTAACTTAAAAAACTGGAAATGCTTCAGGAACAAGGGGGAGTGAAAAGGAAAAAGAGTTTTGTCGAAATATTGGCCTTTCAAAAAGTACCAGAATCCACACCATAAAAAATGGTAAACAACTAATATAGTGTGCAAATGGAATTGTCCAAATAGTCTGAAGTTTACCTACAGCAAGAAGCATTGCTTTTTACAGAATTTAAGAGTTCCTAGTAGGAGCAAAACTGATGAATTTATCGAGAAAACATAGGCTATTTACTAGCAAGTTTAAAGATCTGGGTTAACCCTTTTTCAGAGACTTGGAAACCCCAAAGAGTCCATAATTCTTCCTTCATTTTCTTGAAGTTATTAACATTCCTCAGCTACAAATATTTAGCTCTGTTCAACTACTCAGCTCAGCTCATGATTTTAAGACATAAAAAACTGACAAACAACCTAAATCTCTGTAACATAAGACATCTCGTAACATAGAACACTGGTACAATAAAGGCACTAATTGAACTTTATAGGTATTTCTTTTCCATTATTATAATTTTACTCCTGAATTTCTACAGTTTAGATCCTCCTACAAAGAAGGATCCAAATAGCTTTATGTATAGAAACTACTTGCATACTTATGACAGTTCAAATTAAATCCACTGGAAATAATTATCAAATGATGAGTAGTACATGCTTACAGAAAAGAAGCAGATAAATTTGATTAGCCAAATATCATACTTGTGATACATGGAACAATGAAAGCAAAAAACACATTAGCTATCCATTTTTTCATACAAATAAGGGAATTACTGAAAATAACCTATTCACCATACTAAAAGTTCAGGGGGTTATGTTGAAGATTGTAGAAATCAGGATGGGCCCATTCTCAGGAATGTTTACGCTTAAGGAAAACAGAAAGGCAATATAATACAAAGCACACAAGATAAGGGACTACATCAAAAAACATAAAAACATTTAACCTTTGCTAGTTTAAATGCACTTTGGAAACTATTTGAAGCCATACAAAGATATTCAGCTTTCAAAGAGTAAGATACTTTAAACACTTAAACTAGATACCAACATGGAAGCTCTGGAGGAATTAAGCAGCCAATACAGAACCTGAAGGGGACACTTTGAAAAGTCGCAATCACAGGAATGATGTACCTGCAATGCACAGATCAGAAAACTTGCAAATACAACTGAGCTGACATTTAGAGCAGAGCCCTGCATAGGTCAACTTCACTATCCTGACAGCAGAACCCCTCTGCTGGTTTGTCTTCGACAGCTAAATGCTTCCAATAAATGCATTAGCTACACCATAATTGTAACCAGAGAGCAACCAATCTCACCATGATAGAAAAATCCACACAGTTCATTAACCATGTAATTATGTTTACAGCAGTAAACACAATGGCAATCATCCCGACCACTAAAAGTCAAGATGCATCCCTTGACCAGGCTTGCTTCATTGTAGCTTTATGAACGCAAAACTCATCCCTAAATCAAATAAATCTAAAAATTGGATAGAAGATAGCAAAAGTCAGATTCAGATAAACACACACTCGTCGTCAGAAAGCCACATATTCACAGCAAGTTTTCCTTTAAGAGGAAATCTTACAGATTTGTAGCCAAAATTTGCAGTACCTGTAAGAACGTAACCCTACCCATCCAAAGAATTCAACATTTAGTCTTTCCTCAGTGGTCCACAGGTGCTTAACTGCAAAAAAGATCTCTGAAGACCCAACCAGATCAGCAGTTGACATTTTTTGGCTACCTACATAGGAAGTGCTCTCCTTCAAATACTTAGGCAAACTTCTCTTCCCTTGCTGTCTCTCACAATAAGCAATCTGTGCAGGCATTCGCATCTCACCCATCCAAGCTACAAGCACCATCCATCACAGCAAAGCTGCAGCACACATGGTCACTAAGACCATTGGCCAGCATGCTGTGCCACCCCACCCGAAGTAAAGCACACACATGCCTCCAGGCAAATTTCTCCACCTAACGCTTCATCTCAGCAATTTCAAATTGTGCATCCTAACAGCTCTGCAGGACACAGAGGGGCTTAGCACACCCTGAGCCTGGCAGAATATGCCTTCACATGCTGTCACTGTATTTCCTCCTGTAAACTTAATTAACAAAAAAAAAAAAAAAAAAAAAAAAAAAAACACATTTTTGTTCCAAAATGCAACCCAAATTATAACAAAAAAACCTAGGGAGAAAAAAAAAACCACTTTCAAAATCTAAATAAAAGTATAAAAGCTCTAAAGTAAGGAAGGATTTATGAAAGCCCCTACGCTGGCATGAATTTCAATCCATGTAAGGTAGTTATTGAGATCAACTGGGAGCAAGATTAGAAAAGGAAAACAAGAAAAAACTTGCATATTTGGACATCTTCAAATTGCTTTAAGCATCATGGATAGACTATTCTTTAAAAATGCCTGCGACGCACATCTGCCATACATGGAAAACAAATCAACCTGGACTTTTATTTTAATCTGCCTCACAGAGAATATTTATGTGGGTTTATTAATTGCACTTATAAAATACACTGCTACCAAGCCTATGGCACACAAAATATTTAATGTATAAGCAAAACAAAATTTAATATATATGCAAAACCTACTACTTCAATTGAAATAAAAAATAAAATACATCTCCTAAAAATAAGCTAAGACCATATAGCAGAAAAACTATACCCAGTGTCTACATATGACCATCATTACAACATCTAAAAGAATACAGAAATAGCTTAGACTGCCTATGAGTCTTGGAATTATACCCAATTACATGGAAGAGCTTACACAATGATGGTAGCAGTTGTGGGATGCCTAGAAAGAGTCTATCAGAATTTCTCGCTTCCAGTCACTAATCTATTTAAATACTCTAAAGAGCGGTTACAAGTTTAAACCTGCCTGTTAAGGAAAAAGTCCTGCTTCAGTGGAAGAACTCTAGATATTTCATATCACTTAAAAGTCAATCATTATGTTCTCACAAATATAGTTATCTTTTTGAAAGAAATTAAAGAAATACTCAATCCGAATAAATTCATTGCCCAGGACTAAACACATTACTTAGGATTAATGCACTTAACTTGAAACAGAATTATCTTTTTTCCTACTATTATAAGTACACCCTTGAAAATGTCTCAATTTGTAGTAACAGATGGCTTTTCGTGAGAAACCATAAACAGTCTCAAGTCTGCTTTTATTGCAAAAGTATAATTAAAATAACGGTTGCATTGCAAAAGAAATTCTAATCTTTGGATAGCAAAGTTTGCTCTTGCAAACTAAAGCCATCCTTTCTAAACCAAAAAATACTCACAGGACTCCAAACCTCTGCCATCACTCAGTGGTATCAGGGCCACAGACACCCAACCCTGTGATCAGCACTGTCTGCTAATATTACAGAGGCTGCACTACTGTATGAATACCTGACAAACAGCTTGGCAGCTGAGTGATGAAAACCTCACAATTTAACAGTTAGAAGTGAACCTCCTAATAGCACCAAATGCTTAATTGCAACCTTAAAAGAAATGTTATTCTTAGCATAGTACACAATTTCAGTCAGCCTACGCTATATGAAATTTGAGCTTAATTCTACCAAAGCTACTTCACCCTTTGTCTTTTGCCCCTCCTGGAACCAAACCAATCCAGTTTTTGAGTTTAAGATGCATACCTTAGGCAGTAATGTAATACTAATAGACCTAAAGTTATTTCTACCAGTTGTTCTTATCTTCAGTTTCCAAAACATCCTGAATTTTGAGCAAACTTGAAAACGCACATCTATGTTTGTATGCATTTAAAAAAATTATTGCTTATGCTCAGAAGCAGACTTCTAACATAAATACCTAACTCAAATTTATAAGCTAACAAAGTTTTAAACCTAAATCTTTATCTTTTATTGCATTTGTTACATAAACACAATATGAAAGAGTAATTGGAAACCATAGTCCAGCTATTTCTGACTATTCTGCACCCCGTTACGTGCTGCACTGCAGGCACCCGGCAAACAGTGTAGCCCCATCACTGAACCGTTACCAAAACAATACCCTGCTGGTTTCTCATAAGGAAGCCCACTTATCTGTAACAGGAACACAAGAAAGAGAGCTCACTCCTCACATGGCTTTGAAGAAATCAAAACTGTCTCCTCTAGTGGGACAGTGCACATAGTTCAGACCAGTAAAATCCCTGCATGGGACAGACTATGAATACAGATGACTTGCAGCTATAAGCATGTCTGGGAGGGCTTCCTATAATCTTTGAATAAATTTGCATATTTTCTCATTGATTTTGATTGTTCCATAGGAGAGGACAACCATAGCATCACCTTGGATAATAATTCTAGTAGGTTTAAAATAAGACATACATGAACTGCCACAAAAATTCATATAAAAATACCACAAAAATTCATAACTGACTCTTGGGGGAAAAAAAAGATCCATACAACATCAGATACAGCTAAATAAGCTGTAAAATAAACACAAATAAACAGACCCAGGACAGTTTGCATATCAGGAAGCCCAGATCCAACATCTAACTGAATGAAACTCCAAGGTTTATACCCTAAATAAGAAGAAACAAAGCAGGGTTTGCTCTCTTTCTTGTTTAGTATTAGCTACACATAGTTTCTGGATAGAACGGCTTTTAACCGCACTGTGCCTGATGGGAACATGCAGCAGAACGAGCAGAACAAAGCCATCAATCTCACCCTGCCTTTGGGCCACCAGCTGCTGCTGGGCTGCAAAGCCACAGCCATGATGCATATCCTGGTTCTTCAGCCATAGTTACAGCCCACTCAACAAAAAAGTTCTCCTTAGACCTCCCTGCAACCATTTCTTTTGTGTCATTTCTGCATTAATCTACTGCAATGCATTTTTTTCCAGTGTTATTCTTGAAGGCCAGTTGAAACTTCCTGTCATTTCATGATACTGCAGCTGGGCTGCTGAGGGGTATGTGTTAAGATCCACGTTCTACCTTCACTTCATCAATTGCCCTGGCTCCCAAACACGTCTTGATGCAATTACAGGCAACTGGAAATCAGTGCCTGTAATGCACTGATGTAATGCACTGATGAGCCAAGACATATGCAATGTTTATGCTGTTCTTCTGAAAGACAAGCAGCAGAATCAGCCTTTCCCTGTCAGTCACCCAATCCTGAAATAACACCACATGGTGGAACGGCACACTGTTGAAGCGGACACTGCAATCTCGCAACTTCCAATTAAGATATTAGTGGGGTAGGGAGTGGAGGTTTGTGCATCTTCAAGGCACACCTTTTAAGGACACAGAGAACAGAAGGATGAATAGTATGGCAGGTCAGTAATGTATTAAGCCTTCTTGGTTTTGGGGTGGGTTTGGTTTTGTCTTTTTGGCTGTTTGGGTTGGTGGTTTTTTTTGTGTTGTTGCGATGGGGTTTTTTTGTTTTGGTTTTTTGGTATTTTTAAAGAATATGATCAGAGGCCCTACTAGGCAGCATGTTAGAGGGGACATTCTCGCAGCTCCACATGGGGTAGCAACCTGTTGCTTACTAAAATCAGTCCATTCTCTTGACAATCAAAAAAGCAGCTCACTTGCCCTCTGTGGAGGCAAACAGTGACAGCAGTACCCATCACATGGTGCCCTTAGCTTTCAGTTCTTGCGCTCATACTTCTGCAGACATGAGCCCCACAAAAAAATGTTACCTTAAGCAGCCAGGCACATCCTCTTTTAAAAACATACTCAATTTATTTCACAGACAAGATTCCTTTTGCATTATTTTAACCTAGTTTCTGCTACACTTACAGAAAGAAACTAATAACAGCTGAGCAATATTCTCCCCCTTATAACTTACTAGTTAGTGACACGTCCCTCACCAGGATTGTTACTGTGATTTTTTGTCATTTGTTTTTTCAGCAGAATAGAATGTTTCTTGGTACCACAGAACAGCTGAAGAATACATGAGGTTAAATCATCTCTTGCTTCACAACGCAAACTAGTCTGAGGAAAATGTCACTGCAGGATTAAAAATAGTCCTGAATTACAAAACTAAAGCTAAATAAAAGCTCTGTCCTTCTCTATGGCATACTAGCAATTTTTTTTTTTTTTTTTTTTTTTTATCTGATATATATGACAACAATGAAGAAAGAACACCTTTTAACTAGAAATGACACTGAATTGACTCTGGCAGAGCTTAAGACAGAACTCTTGTAAAGTTCAACTCTCTTAAAATCCAAACACATATAAAAGAAATACGTCAGGAGAAAGAAAAACAGCTGGCAAAGTCTTTTTATATCAAATAGATCTTTCCTCCTGCAAGTGCGTCACATGGTCAGATAACTGTTCCACTATACTCTGTATGCTTTAAATTAATTCTGAGCCACCAAAACCATTTCACAGAAAATTCTATGATCACAGAAATGATCACATAGATACAAATGATGTAAAACATACTCAGCTATTCATAGCAACTGCAGCTGATACATATATAGATTTTGTGCACAGCCTGGTACAACTGAATCTGGAAGACTGCAACACTGCCTAATATGTTCTTAATAAAATCCACAATTTAGATATATATTTTTTTTAGGTAACAGGTACAGTTATTATTCATTCCAATTAATAACAGCATACGTACATTGTATAATCTATATCATGTATTCAAAATGGAGGGTGTTTTCTTTAAAGCAGAATCTGCACAGCTTTTTCAGAGCCTGACTCAACCCTCATGTTTTCAGTTCTTCATAGTCATTTTGTTTCTCATTAGCAATCTCATTTCTTGGCTGGCAGAGTAATCATAAAATGCATCAAGCATCAATAGCCAGACCAAGCAAATAATTATTTCTCAGACACGTACAAAGCTTTAGATTATAGCTAGTGTCTACAGAAGTAGTTTTAAACACTTCAGCACTACAAGTAAGAGACTGATTCCTGACTTAAGACCTCTAAAACTGAGCATCTCCTAGCCACATAGTGGCCCATACTCATTGTTCACATTCTGCTAAACAATTCCCAATAAAATAGATCTATCATTTGAAGACAATTTTTCATTTCAATGCTGAATATGCTTCCTCGTCTGCCAGAAAGATAACCACAACCACTGAGGGTATGTTTACATCTGGTGGAGAACCCACAGATTAAAGACAGTGAGTGTCTGAACACAAGGAACCAGCCCCAGCTTACACAATCAGCATGACTGGACTCCCTCCTGATCTTTCTGTTTTGAAATTTCTGCTCCCTCCCCAGGTGGGTTGGGTTTTTCTGAGTAACCGTGCAGAGCTAACCTCCAGAAAAATGTCAGCCATCCAGTGTCATAGGATGGGATCCATCATGAGGGAGAAACAGAGATCTAAATACACCTGCATCAACAGTAACAAAGATAACTTACCAAAATCTTCTGTTGTTATTAGGAGGAACAAAAAAAAAAGGGGGGGGGGGATTTGAAAATAT
>JAVJGI010000062.1:88125425-88142574 GCA_035590275.1 Ibycter americanus
AGTTGAAAAGATAAATAATCTCTTCCATTACTGAAAACCTCTCTGCATTTGGCTATTTATTACACAAACACTCAGAGAAACAGTCTAATGTCTTTTGGTATCAAGAGTGATCCACATCTTGTATCACAAAATGTTACACAGAATAGTTCACAAGAGCAGGAAAAAAACCAAGTAGATCCTCCTCGTACATACACCGTACATAAATCAGGCTTTAAAGTTAGAACTTTATTTTCTAAGCATCAAAATCCAAATCCAGAGTGGAAGTTTTAACCAGAAGTAACTTGTAACTAATGAATTGTTTAATAATCCTATGGTCCTGAAAAATCCTGCAGGTTTACCATTTCAGGCCTTCTGCAAGTAACAGAAGTATTTAAGAGGGAAAACCAAAAAGTTAAACGGGTTAAATAAAAATACAATACCAAAATATATGGAGATCTAAAGGATTTATTTCCCTTGTGCCAGGCATGCGAAAGGCACATTTCACCCGTACGGTAACAGATGTTCTGAGTTCTCATGTACTCTTGAAGTATAATTTCCTAATTCACCGCAGCATCTTATGGAAATGAAAGAGCAAGAGTAAGCATTAATGTCCTGAAACTTGACTTCAAATCCTGATTAGGTCACAAATGAAGTGAAACAGTTGAATCCTACAAGATGATACATCTCCTGCACCTTATATCCAATGTCTATTCACTTCAACAGGAGTGGATACACCTACACACCTCCTAAGGTCAGACGGTGTTAGCACCAGTTCCTATTGTCTTGGAAAGATACATGCAACTGCACTCTGGCTGCCTAGAAAACTAAACCGAAGTATCATCAAGCTGTACTTAATTTAATTTCAGTGGTTTTCACTTGCTTCTCTTGCTGCTGGCCATTTTGCAAGTGGGTAGACAGACTTCATTTGTTATTTCACCTTTTTTTTTTTTTTTAATTTATCTGTCTTTATACACACAAAGAAATTCAACACCTGTCAAGAAAGACGGAATTGTCTAAGTCTCAGGTCCTACAGCCCTAAGTAACAGATTAGTCACCAGCACAACTGAGGAAATAAATCGCAAAGAATTACTGAAACATAATGTTGCTTATCTACAGAAAAGGTGATTAAGAGATTAATATATTTGCAATTAGGAAAACATTGGGCTTTACATCAAGAGCAGCACTACCATATCTGTATCAGCTTTTCCTTCAACCCTCATGGTGCCTAAAGATCCATCTGTTAATGAGACAGGTCACTTTACTATACACACAATGTACTGTGCATATCCAGTATGTAGTAACAACATACTGACACTTGTGGAACACTTTTCTCTTCCCAAACACAGTCCATTTGCAGTCTACATTTCTGATGGATGTGATTAAAAACACTCAGTAGTTCAAAACCACAAATGTGAGCACCATATGTAAATATTCAGTCTTCTCAACACAAAGGGAAAAGGGTGACTTCCTAATCACCAATTCCTACAGATTACACTAATGCACACTTCTAAACCACAAGTTAAGCAAAATTAAAGCTGGTAGCTTCCATGTAAATTCAGCAGAAAAATGTGGACTACATAAGAGAGTGGTTTTGATCAATTTGCCATTTACATCCTCGAGAGTTACTTTCTAATTCATTATGCATGTTTACAACATGTTGTTACATCCTACCTAGATAATGTTTCTCTCCCTGGATCTTTTCAATGAGCATCTTTTCAGTGAAACTGAGCATGCAATTAAAAACCTTGAGCACACTACTAAGCCTTTTTAGACCCATTAACCTTTTTAATGTTGAGTATTTAAAGCGAGTTTAGGGGAAAAGACAAATGCAACTAAAAATTGTTACTTGGGGGGCGGGGGGCAAACAGAATAGTGGTTTTGTCTGATGTTAAAAAGTAATTTTTTTCCTGGGTAATTCTTGTGCTAGGCTAATTCTAGAAACAAACCAAAGCTGGTTTAAATCAGACTTCCTCCAGACATATTTTTTAAGTCTCCAGACTTCAAAAAAAAACCAACCAACAAATAATCACACTAACTAGGCATTTTCTTGCTTGTATAAGCTTTTTTTACATTTTTTTACATTTCAACTTCATTTCCAGTTATAAAAATAATTTTTTCTTATTCTTTGCATTTTTCTTACTTCATGTCAAGATTTTGACTATATTCCCAGGTTAAAAAAAACAAAAGAAAAAACCTACAACCTCTCAAATATAAAACATTTAAGTGTTGGAAAACAATCACAAAAAATTGCCAATCTTAAAATAAAAGTATGACTCCTCCTACCCTCACATCAACATATGAATCAGCAGACACTACTGTATTTCATGTGGCGAAATTTCGTTTTTCCTTCCACTAATCTAATATAGTTTCAGATGAGTGTATCAAAGCAGTACACAAGAGAACATTTTTAATCATGTCTATCACAATCACATCATTTACTTCCTCTTCAAATTGCATTGATCTTCTTGGATGTTCATTCCCTTGGCTGCTGCTACCTGTGTTCACCAGGAACAGCTTCTCCTCAATACAAGCAACATGTCCTGGAAAAATTCTTCATCTTATGGGGAAACAGCTTTGTTTACATGACAAACCAGGACACATCAGCCCTCCCTAAGGAAATTCTTCAGTCCTGGAGCACCCCAAAAAACCAAGACCCAGAGGGTCTTCATCACGGGTGAAGCCCCAGCAGCTGTTGCAGAGTTCAAGTGCTGGACAAGTTCCTGAAGAAGCTCAGGGTTAGGCTCTGCTTCTAGCATGGAATCCAGAAACAAAGTGTGGAGCACCTGACCCCCACAGAGAGCACCCTGAAACACCTACCTTAGGACCACCTAACTATTAGTCTCTGGGTGTTTAAAGCAAAGCACAAGAAGAGCAGCTGCACTGACATCACCCTACCCTGAAGCATAATTAAGAAGCTTACAATCTTTCAGCATGAGGAGGAGTGACATTTGTTTTCAAGTAAGTCCACTGCTGAAATAGGCTAGGGAATTATACTGCGTAATTGGAAAACATCACTCCTCGTGGACACTACTATAGGAACTACAATCACATCAACATACAATGTTTATGCTTACTGTAGACATGAAATGAGAGTTAACTTTCTGTCGATGAGGCTTTGTTGACAGTTACACAAAGCAGGTGAAAATCCTAATGTGAAACAAGAAAAAAGGAGTCTAAATGCTGTAATTTTATTTGCAGTAACTGCTATGACATTTTAAAAGTAGAATAAAATAGATTTTTTACATGAAGGACTCCTCCAAAAGCCTGATATTAAAGCCATTACAAAGCTTTGCAGTAAATCTCATTAAGTAACAAATCAATTTGATGGCCTACGATCACCATATCACCTTCTAGTGCACAGTGCCTGCAGTAACCTTACTGCTATAATAACCCTTATTTCCCCAAATGCACACAATATTTACTTGTTAAATACATCCTCAGTAACTGTAAAATAAAAATCAAGAAGAAGGAATTAAGGGATTATTTTTTTTTAATTAATGTTGACTGGGAAATAACTTCTCAGAAGTAAGAACTAAATTATTTAGCAACTATTAAAACTTAATTTTCTATTTATTTCAGCTACAAGACAACTGTAAGAGAACATACTGCTCTTCCAGTTAAAATTAATCCAGCTTTTTTATTGTGTAAGCAGCACACGTATGCATAAAAACAAAACATACACGAACCAAAAAAAGCACTTTTGGAAATTACTAATTCTAGGAGACATACGAGTTCAAAAAACTTAACACCTTTTTCTCTCTTTATTAGAAACTCTGATAGGAGATAATTGCAGGAGTGAGTCCACTGAGATTTTGTTGTGCCTGATCGTGAGCTCACACCCACAGCAGCAGTAAACAAGACACACACGTAAAACATGAACTTTACTTCACAGGTACAAGCCTGGGAAAGACTAGAGGTCACTTATTTCCACCAGTTGGAATGAATACTAAGGACTCATCACAAGATAAAGCCAAAATACCTGCTTTACTAAAAGCTACTAAAAGTTTGTGGCAAAATTGGATGCATTTCAAAACTGAGAAAAGTTTCTAACCTCGTCTGCTCACAGAATGGGGCAGGATGGCAGAGGAGGAGGATGTTTCTGTTGCGAAGACCTGGGGGAAAGTACAGCCTGGAATGACATTACTAAACCTACAACCACCAATTAAACATTGTCTTAAGGCAAAAATTCTACACAATGAGCTTATGCATGCATTACAGTTTGTGGCTAAGTTATTATCTGCAATAAACCGCTAACCATTCATTACCTTCTGTGCGTAAGAGACCACTGGCAAGCTATTTCATGCCTCGAAGAATTTACAGCAAAAGGGAGAGAGGTAAACACACAGTGCAGGTGACTTTGTATATGGAAAATAAAATGAATATTTTAAAATGTCGTTACCTTCCAGCTGTAAAATGAATCAACACTGAGATGTCCCAACAAATGCAGTTTTAAAACTGATACTGAATCCTTATGGGCTATCTAGCAGAAAAGCAAGCATAATCTTTCAATTAATAAGAGCTATTAGTAAAGCAGTACTTAGTAGAAATTAATTTTATAATTAAAGCCTATATGAACATACGAAAATGAGTACCAAACATGTTTCACAAGCAGCCCTAACTACAAGGGTCATAAAATAGTATGTGTACAGACAGTTACAGCTTATAAGACTCCATGGGGGGGAGGCTAAAAAGAAGATACTAAAGTTAAAAATTTATAAGTCTACAGTACAGTTGTTCTGAACAGACATATTCCCAAAGTAATCTCTATGGACAAGGAATTTGGCTCCATAATTATTTCTGAAGCACTTGGGAGTTCTTCAAATTATTTCATCTGCCTCAAAGCAGATTAATAAGGGAAGGAATAGCGCAGAAGTGACCAGAGCCCTACACCAGCTTGCCCCAACAGAAAGCCAAACATCACTGTATTCTTTGCACAGGAAACACTGACCTTGCTGAGAGCTACCGGTTCAAAGGCAGAATGTGTCTTTTAACAAGTCAATTCCTTCTGAGACTCAGAAACAAGGTAAGAGGCTAAAACCAACTTTGAAACAGGATATTCAGAATGGCAAGTAATGTCCATGTTCACTGGTATGGACCATTACACCTATGGGCTCTTCCACCACCAGGCAGCATAACCACCCCGATGCCACCATGCAAACAGCCCCAGGCTCTCCAGCTACGTGTCTAGTGTTGGTGCTTCCATCCCACAGCTCTCCCAGCCAAATACAAAGACACAACTTTATACTGCAAAGCACAAAACCCAGTTGCCTCGACATCAGTTTGCATACAAGTTCTCAGAGATCTTTTCCATTAAGAAATCCTGTTCATTTAAAATGCTTTTATCCTCTCCTTAAGATGCTTCGCAACGTCAGGAAATTCAAATCTTGTATGTACAGAAATCATGAATCTCTTCCCAGGCCTGTATTTTCCACTTCCCTTTCATTCTTTTAAGTGTTCCCATCTATCACACAGAGGAGCCACAACCTTGTAACTTTCCAGGGAAAATAAGGACTGTAGGTCTCACCTTTCAAAGTCTCTGTGATTTTTACACATACATGCAAAAATCAGAAAACATGTTTCATAACCCTTCATACCATACATACATTGTTACTTCAGCTTCCATCTGCTAAATTCTCTCTTTGATTTGGTGATTTATATCACAATATCACCCATGACAGACCAGTACTTTAAAAAACTGACATGTTCTTCCTTTATGATCAGTTTTTCCCAGAAATATTTAATATCCCTTCTGCTTAGAGCTGCTCTGTAGGTTATGTCTCCTGCGCCCATCTCAGGTGAACAATTTTACACACTGGTGTTTTCTTTAGTCTGTTGTAATTCAGATTACACTGGCCCCTTTTCTTCTTCTAAGGTATGAGTTAAGCTGCTTTTTTTCCACACATACACTTTTTTTTTAGCCCAAGGACGACCAGGTTTCACAGCTTTTGAAGCTGGAAGAAACAGTCATATGATCTAGCACCACAATATTCTGATCTGGCAAATTGCACGGGCCATAAAGTTTCGCACGGCAAAGCTTCCAGCTCTGGCAGAATTAGGACATATTTTAGCAATTTTGAAAAGCCGCATTAATTCTAAATATACATATAAACCTGTTGGTGTTGGACTTTTTCCTAGTGGTACTATGACATTTATAGCAGATATGCCTTCTGCTGCCTATAATCACTTTTTAAGACGTTCAAATGGGCTAGGGTCAAATATTGCCCTTAAGGTGATATACAAACATATAATAAAAATATTTTCTATTTTACATGCTATCAACAACTTCTACGTATATGGGTGAATGCAATAAACTTCAAATCTCTCTCAAATAGGTAAGCAATGAAAGACCTTATTCAATTTCACAGATGAAGCCAGCAACAAAACAAGGGCTCTGATCCTCCAATGATTTATCTGAACTACAAGGTCGTCCTTCAGCTGTTGTGTTCCTCATACATGCATTAAAATATACCCATCAGCTGATAATATCTTTGGGTTTATACACAAGCAAGACAAATTAAAAAGGAGAAAGTTGCCACTCTTTGCTTTAATTGACCCCCTATCCCAAGTTTGTTTGAAGATTGTCTACAAAGGCTTCATCTGGTGGCAGAAAGGAAAATGATAACCAGCCCTTACAAGTGAGAAATCTTACAATAGCCGCTTCAGATAAAAACGTAAGTGACATGTATTATTGCAAAGGGAATTTCTATAAAGGCAGTGAACAGGAACAGAAGGATAAACCTTTCCTGAAACATTGAATAAAACAAACATCATAAAAATAAAACTACTTAAGTCTTGACAAATCCAGTAACTTCCTAATCAGTGAGAGGTTAGTTGAACACATTTCAGCACAAACACACACACCACCTTCCACACAGTTATTTATTTTTAGTCCTAAATCCTAAAAGGAGCATTAACTCAGCACAAGTGAATCCAGCCTGTTACAGTTCGTATATATGCAACAGGATTCTCCAGTCAGCACACTTTTCAGTAGAAAGGTGAGTCCCATAAAACCCTACCCCAAATTTCCACAAAGGCTTTAGAGAGGTCTAATTGTTTTGCATACAACGCTCAGCATGTCCACACTTCTTATGGAGTTTTATTAAAAAAAAAAATCTAATTTAAGTAATTTTGACTTATCAGAACACACAATAAGGCATTAACCACATAAAATAGCTAGTGTAATTCAATCAAAATGACTGCCAAAGCAGCAAAGGCTATTAAGGGGCACCAAAACCCACATATGGGCAATATGCAGACTGACTGCGTGTCTGATAAAATACTAGGTATCTATTAGAAGAGGTAAGATTAACTCGTTGCAGTAACTGGCTGCTAACTATGAGCCTTTATAACTCTCCTGCTATTATTGTGCCTGATCTGTCACTCCTTATAGTGCTCATCAGCACAATTCATCTACTGTTTCAGCCACAGAAAGAGACATTCTTAGAGTAAGAGATAGTATTCTGTGCTTATTCTGGGGAATAAAACCAAAACTACAGTCTTAAAAAAAAAAAAAAACAACATAATTCTGTAATAGATTAAAGATAAAAAACATTTCATTGCTACATCTGGTTTGCACCTAATGTCATACGTATCTTGTGTGGATTACTGCATAGCCTCTTTTTTCCTAAGGCAAAACCTTCAGATAAATCTATCATCATATACTGAGTTTCATACAGTATTTCAAGAAATTGTTTCCACAACTATTCCATCTGTTGTACAGCAATATCGTCTAATAAGACAGTTTTAATATGACAAGTGGATAAAATTTGTAAATAGCCGAGTAGCCAGTCACATTTGCTAAAACAACACAGACACTTCGGAACCTAAACCTCTGAAGTTATTTTCTGTGCCACTTCACTTTTTCTTTTTAATCTTTCTGTATGTTTTTGCATCCTCAGAAATCTGGACTAAGATACTTTCAATGGCTAGAGGACTTGGAGTTAATGCACCACAGAAATCAAAGCAAGCTACACAAAGTACAGACCCACATCAATACTCGCCCAATGCTTAGAACAGCTGGTTCCAGAGTTTGATCAAAAAAACCTCAATTTTTTTCAGACAAAATTAAACTGCAGTGCACTAGCCTGGCACAAACCTTTTTCATCCCAGACAACATTCAATAAAGATTCCTAGCACAACAATCTCCGAAGTGGTACTTGAATTTACTCCTCCCACACAGACAAGTTGCATAGAAATGGAGGAGGAAAAATTTGTGAGATACGCTTTTATACACAGCAAGTGTTCCTCAGTACACCACTTATCTCAGAAGGAGCTGCAAACTCTATTTCTGTGACGGAAAACAGCCAGGCTACAGCAAGAAGAAGAGCTGCTACAGTTTGTCTTATCAGGCAGTAGTACTTAAAAACTAAGGAGAAACTAAATAAATAAAAAACCCCCCACGTCACTCCAGTTTGAACCTTTATGTTAAAACAAGCTGCTTTCAAGCTTCTCTTGACAAAAATAAAAACAAATTTCTGGCCTTTGAGAAGCATGAAATCCATTGAACAAAGATTTTACATGGGAAACATACATTGTTTATTTCATGCTCAACATTTCCTGAGACAAATCTTTCCTCTTCCAGGGCAATGCTTCACCAAACATCTTGTCTCAATTTCTCTCCCCCTGTTCTGCCACAATCCTTCCCACCACCAAGAATACCACCTCCACAGATACCACCTTTTCAGGTCACTAGCACACGCTCCTAGCAGTTGAATGAGCCTTTAGATTGTATGAACGAGTCATATTCATTTGAATTGTAAGAAAGGGTTTACAGTTGATAAGAGTGGTTTTACTCTCTCTTCTTTCTCAGTGATGATCTTTTGTTCCTTTTCTGCACTTCTACATCACAACCACTCCTAATCACACCCTCCTAAAAAGTCCATCTCAACACTTGCTGGCTTTTCTTCCTTTGAATGCTAAAACCTGATTAAACAGGCAGGGCACAAACCCTACATGAATGTCCAAGCAAGGTATTTCCTGCCTATTGACTGCACAATCAGGTGCTCTGATATACAGAGGTCAAGAAGATAGTTTATTTAAAAAAAAAAAAAAAAAAAAAAAAAAATCAGTCTTTAATTTCACTTAAGCTTGAGCAATCAAGACAATAGCAGAACAAGCCTCGAGCTGAAGGCAACTAATACGATAAACAGGAAAGCTAAATATTGCATGAACAGGGGATTACAGCTTGAGTTAGCATAGAAATTACTGGTGTTCAACCAATTGTGCCACTTGTTGTCGACCCTACAGCCATCGGGACACCCTTGGGAATTATTCAAAACTTGACCTTGGCCTCCAAATAAAATTTCCCATTCACTTGCAGAGGCCCACTGTGAGAATTATGAGTGCAGGAACTAAGCACAGATCCTGAAATAAATAAAAGCAGCAACAAAAATAGTCAAAAAAGTCAAGACACTCCTATGTAACCAAGACATGAGCCAAAAATAAAATACTTTCTTTGTTGTAAGAAGCAACTGAAAATGTCTGCAGTGTTTCTTCTACTAAACTGAAGCTGAAGGTAGAAAGTGCTTCTAGGGAAGTAAAACATGGCAGAAACACGACTGGGTAAAGGAACAAAGGTGGGGCCTGACTGCCTAGGACTGATCCAGGATACATGCTGGGGAAAAAATCCTGCTCCACACTAACAAGCCAGTGAGTCCTGCACTTCTGAAAGCCCTGCTTATCCTGAAAACACCCACAAAAGCCTGAAAATTCTCTTAACTATGCTCTTCTCTTCAAGGTTTCATTTTTAGGTACAGCAGACTAAAAGCTAGCTACTACCAGAAGGCACACCCCTAACTATCTGACCTGGACCCACCCCTTCAACAGCCACCTCAGCTCCTCTCTCCCGCCAGCAATAATTTGACTCAAGGGTACTAAAATATTTTTATATTTTGGTAAATATGTTTTCTGCCAGTTTATCTCTCTGCACCAGTATATCATAGGTCAGATAAGCAGCAAAGATGCCAAAAAGAAGCAGAAGGAGCATGCAGGAAGGAGAGCAAGGACTTGGGGGAGTAGTAAGAATACTTGCCCTTTCAGCAGCTCCTAGTCAGCACATCAGGTAGGTTGTCACATGGATTCATACACCACGTCAAAACATGAATAGCTGGGGTGGAGAGATATGCCAAAAATTCCCTAAGCCTCACCTATATAATTCTGAATAATTTAAAACAGCTGTTGTGACTGGTTCCGAAGAAGACTATAGATTCTACAAGGGGAAAAAAGCATCATCCCATACACCATACAGTCAAAAGCACATAGTGGCTTTTGAGTACAACCACAATGGAAGCAATCACTAACAATTAATGAATTCCAATGCCTATGGACAAGATATCATTAACAGTTCTTAAAGAATTTAAACAATAAATTCCCTAATGCAGTATAAAACTTTCAGCAACTTACACAAAATTAAAAACTTTCTAGGACGATACCTGAAACTAATTGTGTCATTACATATTACATTAGCTAGAAGTTACCCATATTTTAATAACTTATGTTTTCCCTTGTAGCACTAATTTTAATTTTGTACTTTCACAATTACAAACTACCCTAAGAAAATGCATGCTAAAGATCATCCAATTCACAAACTTATTTTCATGGCTTTATCACTTACCACAAGCAAAGAATATTCATGCAGAACATTAATATTTTAGAACTTTAATATTATTGACTGCAATATGCAGAAAAGAAACATAATATCAGGTATGGATTGCGGACTCATAGTAAAGCCTAAATTCAGAAGAATTTACAAGATGACTAGAACTTAAATTATCAGTAAAGCATGGCTAAACTTAAATTTTCATTTTCCATAAATGACAGACACAGCAATAAACACTTGACCTGAGAGAATTTCTTTTTAAATTTTCATTTTCCATAAATGACAGACATGGCAATAAACACTTGACCTGGGAGAATTTATTTTTAACAATGTCTCTACCTTTTCTGTTTCTTCTGTTATTAACAGGGGCAAAGTCAGGCTGGCAGCAGAAGGCCTTAACAGCAGCCTCAAGATTGCAAGACAGGAGAAAGGGAAGAAGAAGATGGGCAAGGACCCACACCTCACCTAAAGAAATCCCAGAGCATCCAAAGCAGTAAGGAAGCATGGAGCAAGGACTAAAATAATGCACAATGGAAAGGAGAGGGTTTACAGCAAACAGAACCTGAATTACATTCCCAAAACAAATGTCCATGAGGAAGAAACAGTTGGGCAAGGAAAACACCTACCAAGGGTTACTCCTAACAGCAACATAGGAAACTCCTGACCACCCTAAAGGGTACTGTGAGGAAGGCAAACCGAATCAACAGGCAGGCCAGGACACTTAGTATGAATGCTCTCCTGAATGCCAGAGCTTCCTCCTTCCCTACCTTCGACCTGACTCTGAGCAGAAGGAAGGGGATATGGAGTCTGTAAGTGTAATTTCTGCCACAGGCTTTATTCTTCTAGACAAGAAAGTTCAGGGCCTTTCCTGGAGAAGATACTGCAGGAAAGCACAGTCAATAGCCTGTTCTCCTCACTCTTACAGAAGATTTTTGTGGCAGCGTGGGACAGCAGCCTGGAAGCCACCTCTATGGCTCCAGCTGGCACAAGGACAGACAAAAGCATTTCTATCCTGCTCTTTATAAGCTTGCTTCAATGCTACTTATTTTAAGCTATTAGTCATTCAGCTACAGATAGAAACGTTTCTGGTGGTGGTGGTGTGTGATTCCTCAGGTCTTGGGAAACATTCTCACACATCTACACGGAACCTGAAATTCTGATACCCTGTATAGCTCATGTCTCACATACAATGTTGTTTCACATCCTTTGCTCTTACTTCACACAAAATCATACATATCGAGAGAAGAGAGCACTGCAATTGCACTCCTAACTCATTAGTCAGAAATGCTATCAAGTTATAGCATATAATTCCAAGGATTAACCTACCTTGAAAGCAGAAAAACATCCCTGCTCATAATAGTCACACTGTTTTCACACTGTGATTACCACTAATCAGATATAATTTGTTTATATTCCTCTACTTCATATGAGGTTATGCATCTTGAAAACTACTGGAAACTGCTGTCTGGAACTTTGGCTGTCACAGAAGGGACATCAAACACACTATCGTTCTCACATCTCAAAAATGTGATTGCCAGTATGCTTTGAAGAAGCTAGCATATTTTTAAAGGTAACTCTATATTAACCAGCAACAGAAGTATTTTTCAAAGATAAGTGAGGAGACTGTATAGATTTTATAGCCTCACACGTTACTGGACATCTCATATATGCTAAACTTCTACCTGTGCAAAGAGTGAGCAATCCCCTAATCACGCAGCACAGCTGGAAGCAGCAGAACTCAGGCACTATGCTAACGGAGATGCTCACTTTGGTGCTTAAGGAAGCATCTTAGGTTTGTTGGTGAATGACAGCACCTTCATGGAGAAATTCCCATTACTACAGAGCCAAAATAACAAGCTACTCTCCTCTCTTGACCTCCCAGTTGTGCGGTGAAAGAGGTACACTTGGAGGTTTAAGGGCTAACTGCCCTTCCGCAGAGCTGTGTGTGTCCAAGCCAGGGTCACAGTGGTATGACGGATCACACAATCACAACCACCCCCCTTGTAATTCTCCTTCTGAATCAAACCCTGCTCCTCTCTACTTAAAATATGGTTATAACTTAATGTTATTTTTGTACCTTCAGGATGCCATTAACCTAGGCACTCCACACTAACAATGGTATGCCAACTTCAATGATGATGATGGAATAACATAATATTGTTATTATTAATATAATAAACAGTAATTTATTTAAGAGTGTGTCTATGCTGAAAACAGTACTGAATGCACAGTCCTGAATGTAAACGTGTGTCTATTTAGCTATGTTTAAGTCAGGTAAAGTACAGCAAAAAGCATACACTTCTGTCCTGTGTTTAGCACTTTGTAATTACCCATCTATTTACCAAATTCTTCGTTATATTTCCCATATTGCAGTTGTGCCTGCTGCCATGGCTAGCTTACCAACAGTTCTAACTCAGATGTTTTTCCTCTTTCTAGATATGTTTACAAAAGTTGCAGTCGTACAAAAACACATTCATACTTCCTCTTATTCCATTACCAAAGTCTAAACCTCTGACCTCACCCAAACAAGAAACACTTATGTCTTATTTCATAGTCCAATGTACACCAATATATGGTGTACATTACCTATTCTCAAATATTCACTTTTCTTAAGTGTCTCTTTCCTTTAAAGGTGCAAGTGGTGTAGTATTTGGAAATCGTCTAGTGTTACCTCCTTTTACTTCCTTTTCCTACTTTCTCTGAGAATGAGATTCTAGAAAGTTTGTTTGCTTCTTTCCAAGTGTCAACCAGGACTTAAGTTTTCTTGCAGTGGATTCTTGTAAATACAACCCATCACAGAAGTGTCCTGTAAAAAGCAAACACCAAAGGCATAATTGACTTTCATTCTCATTTTGACTTCCTTTCTGTAACAGACTGGGTATATTTTCAATGCAAAATCCAGAAGTCAGAGCAAGCTGTGCCATCACAACCACATACCTTGCAGGAAACTCAAACAGCAGGGATTAATGGCCAACAGAACATTGAATAAGCAGAGAAAGAGAACTGCCAAGCACCAAGACAAAGAACATCTTTAAAAGCCACATAAAGATTTAACAAGCTGAGCAAACTGAGCAACACCACCAGATAAAACAGCCTGATAAATCAGCATGGGCAAGCAAACTTTGCAATGTAAAGTTGTCCTACATTAAAAGTCAGTAGTGATTTAGGACTGTTTTGTTAATATCTGGACATAGCCAGTTCCTTCTCAATTTAACAGAACTTCAAATCTGATCAACTAGATAAAAGCAAATTTTAATAAACCCCAAAATTAAAGTAATATGAAAAATATTTCTAATTGATGGCAGAAAAAGAGGCCAAAAATATTTTCCTTTAAATAACTAAAACTTAGAATTTTGCATAGGAAGTTGAGAACATCAGTATTTTCTGATCTAGTCTGATGTCATCTATAACCTCACATAACATTAACAGCAGAATTCTAAATGTACAAGCAACTCAAGTATTCCAGTGTTTGCAGTACTCTGATTTTATTTTTTTTTATTTCCTTAGAAAAAGCAATCATCACACTCACTTGACTATACTGACTGCAAGCCTGGCTTCTCACACTGGCAAGTCAATAGAGACTATAATCAAGAATAAGATCATTAATCACCTGGATGCATAAAATCTACAAGGATCAAGCAAGCACAGCTCCTATGAAAGGACAGCCTACTTTTCTAATTCACGCAAGTTCTAGGAGGATGGCAACACACATATGAATAAAGGGGACTCACTTTATACATAACATAAATGTGGAAAGGCTAAATTAAGCGAAATTACTAGGGACAGGAAGAAAGGTCATTGTGTAATCCGATAGCCAGATAAAGGATAGAGAAGAAAAAATGAGGTGTAATAGTTGCTTTCCAGAACAGAGAAAGGTGATAGAAACCTCTGGGGATCACTGGCAACTAGCTTTATTCACCATCATCATCAGTGTCCAGCTGAATGGAAAATACAGTGAAATTCCCTAAGATTTTAAATGAAACAGCTTTCTTTACCCTCTCAATCCTGCTAGATAAACCTGTACTGAGCTGTACTGCCACTGACACCATGTTAAGAAGGCATTAAAGCATGGAAGAAGCCATACAGAAAATTTTTAGTTAACAAGAATCTTTTCTGTTGCTTTCCCCTGTAAGCTGTTGGAAGACGACACTGGCCATTCAGATCTTGTCAGCCTTCCGTAAAAAGCACAAACAGTGTGTTTTCAGCAAGGTACTGACCCTAACACTACAGATACTGTTTTGCAAAGGAGGTACTATCACGCAACACAATGTCACATGTTCTTTCAAGACACTGCTTCCATAGAAATACACTCTGTCAACAAACACTTTTCTTCTTTATCAAAATGTATCTTTCTGAGCAAACCTTTACTATGTATCCTACTTCAGGACAGTATTTCTTTTAAAGTGCTTATGGAATATAATTCAGAACAGCTACGCTGTCATATTAAATGAGCCATAGCAGAATATTTTAGCCCAGTCTTCTATAAAAAACAACAGGAACCTATTCATTAGCAAATGCAGGATTATCTCTGAAGTAAGAAGAAATCACAGAAAGGGAGAGATACCAAAATCTGGCATCTTATCTACATACAACGTAGACCTAACACCACTGACGAAAAATTTTAATTTCACTGCACAAATAGTATCAACAGCCCAGTAAGGTAAGGAAGGGATGTTAGTGTTTCTACTAGTAGATGCACTGATTACATTTTACATATATATATGTATATAAACACTTCACTATTTTAAATCCACAATAATATTCAGAGCAGCAAATTCTGCCCCCAAAAGCCATCCTTACCCTGCTTGGGTACCTCAGACCCTTGCTGTAAGGACTCAGCCAAAGTCACAGAGGAAGTTAGCACTACAGCAAGTCCATGACCCAAAATCCTGTCGAGACCATGCTGCCTCTCAGCAAGAAGCCCAGAAACATGATATTCTGCACATTACCCATCTTCTGGCTCATCCAGCACTTCTCACACAGCCAAAAGCTGCATCCAACAACATTTACTTCTACATATTGGGAGACAAAAGTAAGTATAGAATTACACTTCACGGTATAAAGCCTCAAAGATTAGTTTTATATATAATAAGACTGCTAAAATGCTAAATGTCAAGCACAGGACTTTTTTTTTTTAATTTGTGTTCCTGTACTGCCACCTAAAGATCAGACTGAAAAACAGGAACAGTAGTAGACAATATGACTTCTATCTGTAGAACTGGAAGTGAGCAATAATGGTTTTTCTGATATCTGACTCTGAACAAAGATCACACTTTGTATTAAATGAAAATTAGATTCGTGAAATGATTCAATTCAACATGCCAATTCAGCAGTACTTCACCATTTTTCTGATGTCTATACATTATTAAAGAAGAGACCTATGTATACATATACATATCACTCACTAATTTATCAAAGTTCATTGAATAAGAAGCCTCTACCTTTATTTAGATGAACAAGAAGAAAGTCAGCTTGCATAATCTTGATCTATAAACTCTGTCTAGCCACAGTACATTTTGCAATGGAAGCTAGATTGGTGGAAAATTATTTTTACTTCCTCATTTAACTTTTTAATTTAACTGATACCACTATTTAGAAAAAAAAAAAAAAAAAAAAAAAAACATCTTCCACAAGTGCGTAACCTTTCATAATATATCAGTTGGTAACACCACTATTTCTGCCAACAAAACTTGCCCTGGTTACACTTCTATATCCCAACACTTCAGATTCATTATCATTTCACCTGTTGCTGCGCTCAGCCTGTCTTCTGAAGCCTGCGTGGAGCCTCTCCTGACTCGAAGTAGAAAAAGGTACAGCAGTCAGCACCACGAAGGGCTCGGATGTCACGAGTGGGACTTCACAGGTATTTTAGCAAACAGCCTTTCTTGGTTCTATTCTATGTGCTGAGGTTAGATGCAAGCATGACCTGGAACACGGTGCCAAACTTTTCTCTGGGAAAATGAGGATCACGTTGTCATTCCTTTAAACAGAAGCTGAGATGCCTTGTAAGGATGTGAAGCAAAATACTGGGAATGTTTCAATAAACCAATTATCAAGTATTTTCAAAAAAAAAAAGGTAAAGTCTAGCAGTACTGAGTTGTCTCTCTTCTTCAAGTCTTGGTAATTATGCATGGGTTTGGATTATCTGCCAACATGTTTCAGGTATTGATATACAGATCTCCTACAAACAGGTCTATCACAATCTATCTTGCTGGAAAATTGTGAAAGGGTAGAAAACAGTCACGGGGCCTTTTTAAACACACACAGAAAGCTACTGCGGGTTTGCCAGTTGTCACTCGTAAGACTTTGGCGGAGGAAGGCAGGCATTTATTCAACGTACATCTCAAATGCAGGGGCTCTTTACAGAGGACAAGCTCGGCAGGTGACGGGCACCTGGGCCACCTCACGGAGGCTGCTGCCACCCCCACGGAGGCCCAGGGCTGGGTGTAAGGCAGCGGCCAGCAGCGCCACGGCCACACAAGCCGTCTCCTTGCGGGGCTACAGCAGGCGAGAGCCTCACCCTCACGCCACCCGGGGTAATGCCGGGCAGTACCCCCGCCGCCGGCCCCCTCG
>JAVJGI010000062.1:88148906-88161139 GCA_035590275.1 Ibycter americanus
AAAAGAAAAAAGAAAGAAAAAAAAAAAAAAAGAAAAAATTCCCCACAACCCCACAGTCTGGAAATAATTGAAAGGAATACGCTATACTGTGGACCTTCTAGTAAGTATGTAGAATGCATGTTCTAACCTTCACCTCACCCAAAATCACAGATTCAAAGACAGTAAAACACAGGAAGAAATAAATCTGCCCAAATGCTTGCAGCCAATTAATGTAATTTTAAAAATTGATTACTTTATATGTTATATATAGTTTTATAACACAAAACTATGTAAAACACAACTGAGCTGTGCAACACTTTTAAATGTTGATGCTAATTTAAAATTACTTTTTATTACTTACTGTATCTGGCACAGTAATTCAGTCGCAAATTAATGCACTTTCAGAAATGGGAAACTTCGCTATCCCACCATGATAAATAGTTCCTATAAACCCTTTGGTCTCAATGTTAGCATAAAAATCTTCCATTGTGAGAAAGTCTAGCATTTTAAATTTTGAGCAAATTTGCAGTTTTGTTTTCTCTTTGAATAGCATTTTTGAGGGTTATTAAGCTGTAAATATTAGCCTAAATTTATATACCATTTTCCTAGTTGTGATTTCTGTCTTTGCATTTACATGAATCTAAAATAAGTGAAGAGATGCTAACTCAATTCTCCATCAACATGTCAGGGAATACAGCAAAGGTAGATACGCAAAGGAAAGGAACACAACTAGTACAGGGTTGATTCAAAACCATAACAAAAATGTATCAGAAGCCTTTATAAAAAATTTAAAATTTCAGTGAAGTTTGCATTCAACATTATCCTACAGAAGCTTTAAACCTGCAACAGTAGGAAGTACGGAGTAGATTGCATTCGTTAAATCCAGACCTACTTCAGTTTCACTCCCCTGTATTTATTGATGTACACCAGTAATTTTCTTTTTTTATTCCTATCTCCTCTATTGATACCAAAACCATTGTTGCAGTGACAGCCATTGTTCTCTACCTTTCACATCTGTGACCAGGGCTAAACGTATTGTTTACACTTAGACTTAATGGCAGAGTTCTGATTAGCATTAAATCTCCTCATTTCAAGTCCCCAGTTACACAATATTCGTCCACTTAACAGACTCCTGCTGTTAGCTTGGGAGTCTCTGCACTGGCTCAGTAAATGCTGTTTTCCAACAGCATCACAAAAAGTCACAGCAAATAATTGTCTTTTTTTCAGTTCATTTGAAATGTTAGCAGCAACACAGTTAAAGAAGCTTATACAGACAGCGGTGGTCTTATTATTTTATGCATTGAATACTTCTCCTGGCATGTTGATGTAAGACATGTCGCTGAAACAAGAGCAAGGTATTTGATTCAAGGTGGTGGTGGTGTGGGGAGAATCAGCCCAGGAGACACTGCGTTCTTGTAGACCAGTAGGTAACACAGTTCCCATCTACTGAGATTGAAAAAAGGTGGAACTACTTCAGTTAATGCAAGTTTACCATTCATGGTCAATTTATAATGCAAGTTACCTGAAATATTAAGAGATGTAAACAGAAAGAAAGCGTCAAACCTTCACAACCTACACCAGAACACCAGTAACGCTCCGAGACAGGCTGCAAATTAAACCTCAGCCTTCCCAGTAGTTTCATCATAATATTACAAAGGCTTATCAGCACCTTAAACAGATAGCTGCAGCCTACCTAGCAGTGTGAACCAAGGCTGCCTGAAGTCAGTTTTTCTCCTGTAGTAGGAACTGCAGGAGGAAGACAGATGAATGCTTGTCACATCTATACCTCACATTATACTTAAGTAAATACAGTTCTGTGTTTGCATTGTTTTGGTCACTGCTGTTTTCCAAAGCCTGAAAATAGCTCAGCCTTTACCAAAAAGGCATTTTATTAACTTGTGCTCTGCTAAAAAAACCCTTCTTTTTGGCCCCAGCTCTTCCCAGAGGAGACAGTATAGAACAGAACCAGTACAGCCTGCCAGCACTATTACACAATGACAGAACAGTTACATGGTAAGACAGGAAGAGAAACTAGGAACACGTTGCATTATGGAGTACCATGACTAAAAAGAAAATTTTAATAGCATATGGTTTTGAAGGAAGTTATTTTGTACATATAATACACATTAAACAAATACATATTGACAAAGGTTACTGGCAAGATGACTTTATTTTTTTTCTCCAAACTGTTTATACAGCACTGAATGTTCTGGTGGCTTTGTTTTTAGACCTGAAATAAGGTAAAGCCTATATGCATGTAAGCGTTCATGTATTGTAAACTAGAATGGGCTGCCCAGTGTTCTTTTCAAATTTTCAAAAGAAAGAATTGTTATGACCTTTTCCCCCAGAGATATAACAATCTGCAGTTAAAAAAAACAACAATACCAACTCTCAGTTGATGTTTTATCATGATGTCATTACCTTGTCT
The DNA here is from genome assembly GCA_035590275.1 of Ibycter americanus. Taxonomy (NCBI): domain Eukaryota; kingdom Metazoa; phylum Chordata; class Aves; order Falconiformes; family Falconidae; genus Ibycter; species Ibycter americanus. The sequence continues at coordinate 88,151,314 of JAVJGI010000062.1, forward strand.
TCTATTAACCCACCGCTATTCATTTATTAAATTATATTGACTTTAGACTGCAAGGCTTTTAGATCAGGAGACAATATAACAGAGTCAGTGGTTGTAAAGACCTACGTAATTTGGGAACCTGTGAAAGGATATTCAAATCACTGACCACAGAAATAATAATATTTGGTCTCCTATTTTTTGCAAATACTGTAAATATACAGCAGTGTAACAAAATGTTCCATTGAAGTGGTACCTCCAACAGCAGCAGGTCACTAACATGGCTCCTGGAAAAAATGCGGTGTGTCCATTCTAGATAGGATTGTGATCAAATAACTGTGAATCTGTTACTTTCATCCTATGTAGAAGGTCTCTTGTTAATTGCTAAATTTATTTTCCTGTTTGGACAGGAAATCATCTAGCTGACAGTACCTCCGATTTCATTTAAATCATTTCTCGAAGTAATCTTCCAGAAGCAAAGGTGATCTTCCAGAAGACAGCAGCTTTAGATTTATAAATTTATGTTTCTTATACTTTCAAAGGCTTCATCATGGAACCACGTTTCAGTAAACATATTAGAGTTTTGCAAAGCCTCAAAAAGACGCCTATAGTCTTCTGGGTATAAGCTACGTGATTCAGCATTTTCTGGAATTTCTAGCTCTCTCAGTAATTTGCCAGCATTGTCCAAGCTCCATGAACTGAAACAAACAAACAAACCAAAATGAAAAATTAAGAGTAAGAAACAGTATCTAAAGGTCCATTCTTCCACAGCTTCTAGAAGAAGTTAACATGTTCCTACAAGACAAGTTATTTTCAGTTCGTACTGCAAAAAGGAAGAAACCTCTGCTAATAAGACACATAAATACCAAAAAAAGTCCCCAGCATAGACAGAGACAATACCAAACCACATAAGCCCCCTCATTAGAGAGTGAGTGCCCTCTCTCCTTCTTCCACCCCAACAGCATAAGTCAGTAACAGACATTACAGCATAAAAAGGGGTTATTCTTCAACACTTGAGAAATTAAAGCCAAGGTCATCTTCAAGAAGGTGATTCAGCATAGCAAGAGTTAGGGTGACTTACACTGCCCAGGTATTTTCTTCTATATGTAAACAGACATATCCACTGTCTCACCGTCTACATCACTGCTGTGAAAACTAGACCTTTTATAAATGTGTATTTACATCAACTATTTCCCAGACAAGAAAATGGTGTATAAATACACAGAATATGCACATTAGAAGCCTCCAAGGTTAGTTCTACTTCCTGGCCAAGGATCGAGTGGAGATTAGGTACACCACTGAGTTTTAAGAAAGAAAACCATTAAGGCTCCTTGCACTTGCCTTTGCTAAATGAGTTACTGAATTTATTAGCTTCCCCACCACCCCCCTTTCTGGAAATTAACTTCCATAAACTACTACCAGCAAATAAGAAATATATTAATTATTTTCATTAACAGGTTGAAATCAATGCTTTCCAGACTGCAAACACTTCCCATTTATGGGAAAGGGAAATCTACTGATCATAAAGTGAATAGCTCCAATGTAATACCAAAAAGAATAATTAAAGAGTTGCTTAATTGGTAAGCAAGTCTAAAGACTAGTTTTTAAATTAGATAACAGAAAGTCATTTGAGGACATCCCCACTCCACCTTCAATAACCTTCAGTTGATTCTGCTAGTGTTACTTTGATGCCTGTTATAAACTGAAATTCTTTTTCAGCTTTTGATTTCTATACCTGCAAAAGTCTTGTTGACTTTATTATTATGTCTGTAAAGTGAGTGAGAACTTCTTGCATCACATGACCTCACCTCCACTGCAGGTACAATTACTGCACATCTACATTCTAAACACTTGTCAACCTTCCTGTCAAACCTCAAGTTTTTGTCGTCTGTGAATACAGGCCAGAACAGTCCCTAAAATATTGTATTGTGGGTTGCAAAAATGAAATCTTCTATTCTACATGTAGATAATTAATTTAAAAAGTTGTATTTCAGTTGCAAATAAATACTGCTTTGAGAAGATATTTTAATATTTTCCTATATTTCTCTACAGAAAAAATACAAAAACTGTAATTCTTACTTACTTTAATTTATCCGTAAGTCTAGACCTAGGTTTAGCAAGACACTGTTTCACCATGAAAATAAAGTTTGATGAATTTGTGGGCTTCAAGCTTCCTGTAAATAGGTTTTGCTGAGGAGTCAGTCGTACCAAACATAAATGGTCATTTGGCAGCCACTGCAAGAAAAACAAAACAAGTCATTGAAAAGTCATTTCTAAGACAATCTGTCTTCACCTAAGAGTAAGCATTTCATCTGTGCCACCAGTAACATTTCTTAAAGAGTTTTAGAAGTCTTAGCAAGATGATTTCATTGGAAGCTGAGGCTTTAAAATATTCCTCCAGAACAAAGATGCTTTACCTCCCCCATCCCCAAACAGGAAAGGAAACAAAACAGACGTGCTATCACTTTGGTTTTATTTTTAAGACTGAGCCTTCTTAATTGGCATAGGCAATACAGACTTGATGTGAGTTTTCGAGAGATTAAATGGCCTATAGTATTCCTATACTATGCAAGGGATCAGATCAGATCACTTCAACTACCTGCCTTTTGTACATCAAGATGGAATTATTTGAGTGTAACATTAAGACAATATTGCAGTTTGAGAATTTTATGAAAGTGAGGAGGAGTGGAATCTCTAACGGAAATAAATGTACTTCTGCATTGGCAGCAATGGATCTATTGTCCAACAGATCTCACATTTGTACTTCTCCCAAGGCTGTCACAATACATCTTACATAATCCACCTGATATGCCTCTCTACGTGGCTTTACAGCAACACACCTAAGTGCAAGTGCATAAGGCACACCCTACTCACTTACGTTCACTCGGTCACTTACACGGCACAGCAACATTTGAAGCAACACTCAATATACTATCATAGCAGTTTTCTGGGGAGGGTCAAACCAAATACTAAGTAAACTTGCTTCTATATTTTTGGTATTAAATATAAATATTTTTGTATTATACAAAGGAACATCATTACTTCTCTAAAAGACAAAGGTAAAGAACTTTACACAAGGTATTTTTCCACTTCTCAAATTTAAGCTTTGAGACTCACACTTTTCAGCAATTAACTAGCACATGGAATCTACACTGGACATGTGAATAACCACTTTAATCAAAACCAGCAGCATACTGATTGTGCTATTAATTGTGGCAACACTTGTTTTGTTCAAGCAGGTAGATGTGACCCTGTCAGTAACTTCTTTTTCAAAAGACTTTATCTGTTCACATCCCTTTATGCTGTTTATTCACTATATTTTTGTCCCCGTCATAGACAATAAAGATACTAATTTCTAAGCTAACAGCAATAATTCACCCCACTTCTGATGCATCTACGTGCTGCCCATAAGTTTTAATTAGAAGAACACTTCTTAAAAAACACATGTGCAAATGCTGTTATAAAGTTATTTTAACTTTTAATTAAAATGGTTTAGTTGCATCTCCAAAAGGAGAAAAGTGCATACAATGATCTTACCGTGGTTTTCGGTACCGCCAGTCCCCCATTTTTCAAATTAGTTATAAATGATGACCATGGTTCCTATGGGAAGGAGCAAAGATATTACAGAATTAAACTGCTTTGATAGAATAGACTAGACTATTTCAGTTGGAAGGGACCCGTAACAATCATCTAGGCCAAGTGCCTGACCACTTCAGGGCTGACCAAAAGTTAAAGCACTTTATTAAGGGCATTGTCCAAATGCCTCAAACACTGACAGGCTTGAGGCATAGACCACCTCTCTAGGAAGCCTGTCCCAGTGTTTGATCACCCTCTCAGTAAAGAAATGCTTCCTAATGTACAGTCTAAACCTCCCCTGGCCTCTTGGCTCCCAGGCCACGCTGCTGACTCCTATTGAGCCTGCTGTCAACCAGCACCCCCAGACCCCTTTCTGCAGGGCTGCTTGCCAGCCACTCCTCTCCCAATTTATACTTGTGTCCAGCGTTACTGTCCTAGCTGCAGAATCCAATGTTTCTACTTGTTTAATCTCATCCCATTAACCACTGCCCAATGTTCCAATCAATCTAGATCCCTCTGCAAGGCATCTTGTCCCTCGAGAGAATCAGCAGCACCTCCCAGTCTGGTATCATCAGCAAACTTGCTTATGGTGCATTCAACTCCCACATCTAGATCATTGATAAATATCTTGAACAGGACTGGCCCTAGAATTGAACCCTGAGGAACACCGCTGGTGACCAGTTGGGGAATGGGGCCAGGTGTAGCCCCATTCACTGCAGCCCTTTCAGCTCTGCCCTTCAGCCAGTTCTTCACCCAGCACACCGTAAACCTGCTCACCCCACAGCTGGACAACTTGTCCAGAAGGATGCTAAGAGGGACTGTATCAAAAGCCTTACTAAAATCCAGAAAAATTCCATCCACTACCTTCCCTTCATCCACTAGGCAGGTAACCTTATCACAGAAAGATATCAAATTAGTTAAGCAGGACTTTCCTTTGTGAATCCATCTTGACTGTGCCTGATGATTGCATTATTCTTTAAATGCCTTTCAATAGTACCCAGTATAATCTTCTCCATACTTTTTCCAGGTACTGAGGTTAGACTAACAGGTCTGTATTTCCCTCGGTCTTCCTTCACACCCTTTTTGTAGACTGGAATAACATTGCTGGTTTCCACTCAGCAGGGAACCTCCCCAGACTCGCAAGACCTCTGGTAGATGACTGAGAGGGGTCCTGCCATAACATCCACTAGCTCTTTCAGTACTCTGGGATGAATCCCAGCAGGCCCCATGTACTTCTGAATATTAAACTGATACAGCTGGTCCCTTACAAGTTCAGTGTCCACAAATGGGGAGTCACTGTTCCCATACTTATGGTCCTTCGACTTAGGGGACTGGGCAGCCCAAGGTCTATCAGTATTATTAAAGACTAAGGCAAAAACCACATTGAATGCCTCCACTTTTTCTTCATCCCTATTAGTCAGATGACCATCTTCAACAAGTATCACCTTATTCTTCAACTCCTTAATATATACCTTGTGGTATAAGGTATTTGGAAGACAAGAGATAGTGAAACTTCTGATTTTAGATTAGCAAAACATTTCAACTACAAAGGTAGTTCCTAAAAAACAGAGGACAAAAAGATAAATCTAAAAAGCATAAAGTAAAAGTTGATGGCCATGTGCTCGTGGGAGGTGGGGGGACAACATAACAAACTTTTTATAACTAAACAATAGCACGTCTGACAAGGTAAGATGGTTATTGACTAGCAGGAGAAACAGGCTTGCTTTGAATGTAAAGACACTGAGATTCAAAAATGTATTTCTACAGAACACAGTTCACAAAGTCAAAAGCATGCATGATGGCAAAACGCAGAGGACATAGCAAGGAGCAGACTGTGACAGATTGGAAGAGCAGTCTTCTAGTCTCACACAACCCTCAGCAAGATGGAAGACTTCCCTATTGCACAAACGTCTCTCATCTACTAGCTTCTGAGAATAAACGTTGAGTACAGTAGCTTGTAATGAAAATACTAACTGCTAAAAATGACACTGCTTAACTGAAAGAGTTTTACACAAAACATGACTGTTCCAGGTTTTTACATCCAAAAGTTTTAAATAGTTCTCCAACTAATTTAAACACCAAATTAGCTTCCAATTAGTTTATGACAAGAAACCACTATAAACCCTTTTCTAAAAACACATCCACAGCATAAGACCACATCAGCTGGTAATAAAACTTACGCTATGCAGCAGCTCAATTTCACATCCTACTTGCCAAAGTACAGTAAGTGCTTGATAAGCCCTCCCATCCTCAGGCTTTGCTGTTAATACCTAATGGCAAAGAAAGAACATTTGTGTTGCAAAAACTAGGATTACTCCTTTATCTAAGCAAAATCCTGATAGACAGATAGAGATATATACATAAAACAAGTGGTAAGAAATTCAGTTAAGTCTAAAAGTCCAAGCTAAAGTTAAATTAGGCCTCAAATACATACTTTGTGCTATTTTAGTACACCTTGTCAGAACACATGACTAGAAGACATTCTGACAGTCTAAGCATTTCTTTGCAGCAGTTATTTGGATAACTGAACTGTGTTGGAATTTCCAGCTTATACCTTCTGGTCCCTTTTAAGGCAACGAAGTTTCACACAGAAGAGAAACAAGGATTCTATTTTGTATAAAAACCTAACATGGGCAGAGTTATCAGCTTGCACTGCTAAGATAATATTCCCAATAATACACACAAGCAAAGCAAGCCAAATGTCAGGTGACCTCACGGAGCGTTAAGCAGCTTGCACAGTCATCATCTTCATCAATATTACAGATCAGACAACTCTCAGGGCAAAAAAAGAAAAACTTGAGGTTATACTCAAACAATGCAAAGAAAAAAGTAAATTGTAGCATGGAGATTTAACTTCTCATAATAGATTTAGAGAGCCTTGTCATGTGATCAACCAAAAAAAACCCACTAACAAGACCACCCACAAAAAGGAACCAACAGTGCCCACTAAAAGAAGGTCCCAATTGCTTTTACTTAGGCACACAACTCATTTAACAGGGTTCACAACAAAACCTGAAAACTTAATAAAAAACCTACAGTCACTGCATTAAATGAATAGGCTGCCCCCTATTTGCTCAAAAATCTGGCCATTAAAAACATACCATTTAAGTGGATATTTCAGTGGTGTCCAACCTGTCATTTCACAGAATAAACTTCAGACTTTTGATTTTTTTCAGTAGGGTGTTAGACACAACACAGGTTGTGCAAGCACACCTGGAAGTCTTTGCTTGCTTCAGGTAATTAAAGGGTTGTGGCTCTGTATGAACCTCACAGTTTTAAGGAAAGAAAAGGTACCCTTTAACTGTAAGTGCAGTTCTAAAGGTTTGGGAGAGCATAAATTAGGAACACATAACGCGGAAAGCTGCTCTGCACCTTAGTGTACAGAACCTTAATAAAAAGGTGTGTAAATCACTCATTTTGCCTCAGTATTTTTCAGTACTGCATACAGAAGTGGCTCAGAGGTCAAGTGCATCTCACTGAGTATGGTATTTAGCAACTCTGAATCCTCTTCACAAGGAGGAGTTTTGAATTCAGTCTTCATTGATTATTACCTGCAACTAGTAAACAATTTTTTTGCAAAAGCGTGTTACAGAATTTAAAACACCTCGCAAGTTACAATGTAAAGCAGCTGCTGCACATCCTTCTCAAGAACCTTCTCAGGTCTTCATGTTTGTAAGATTTGTGGTTATGTGACAACAGAATGTTTCTTGACAGTGCTATTACTGCATAAAGAGAGCAAGTATGAAATAGGCAAGACTTAGAGATTCCAGCAGAAAAATTAATTCACTAGCAAAAACACTAACTACACAATACAAATGTTATTATATTCTGCGAAGCGCTACTTATTCTTTACTACCTGTAAAATCTCTTACACAAATCTCTTACCTTGTACTCTTTTTCACTTACAAAGATGTTGAGTTCTACTCTTCCGTATCTGTATATAGAATTACATTCATACAGGGCAAAAAGAAGTCTCCAAAGTGCATTCCTCTCCTTTTTTTGCGGTAAAATTCCAAAAACTTTCACAGGTAAATCTGTTTCAATAGTGTGTAAAAGCATCTTTAAAATTTTGCAATATATACTAGATAATCTCATTAATGCTAATGTCTAAACTACGAACAATTAAGAAAAGAAAGCACATCAGCTCATATTGTTCAAGAATGAATACAATTCAAGCTTTAGTCAAAGCTAAGTCCAGTTTGTGTTAAACTAAATCTTTAATGAAGACAAGCAAATACCTGAGATTTCATACAAGGTTTCTTTGAAGCTATTAAGAACCTAAATAAAGCTGAAATGTAGGAAGTAGTATACATTAATCCAGCATGTATATTAAATAGAACATATACCTCAAGCAAATCCCAAAGATTTTGCCAAACTGCCTATGCACCCTTCCAGGGTATTTGTAACATGCATGATCATTCAAATATACCTGCCCTCCAAGGAACTGCTGCTACACCCATGGTTTCAAAAAGTTTGTCAGAACACATAGCAGGTGGTTTCACCGTCCCAGTCACCAAAGGATCCAGTCTGAAGAAGTCACCATAAATTACCTTTAATTGTCCATCCAGGCTATTCTCTAGAGACTGAATAAAATTAGTTTCAGTTGAAGAAATCTGGATGCAGTAATCTGTCTTGCAAACCGCCCAACCCAAGCAAAAAAACAATGTTCAAGCCCTACTTAAAATTGTTACCCAGTCAACAAGAGTCAAATCTCAGAGCTGCTTCTTACAGCTGATAAAAAGAGTATCTTCCTTCATTGTGCAGAGCATTTTGACATTTCTGTGCTGTTCAACTGGAGCTTTAAAACACATTCTTAAATTATTACGATGTTCTGCAATGTTTTGCAAAAAAAACCTATACTCAGCTAAGCAAAGCACTACATTTAACGATTTACAGCTGGAACTCTCCATATACACAGAGAGAACGCATTTTATACACATTTCAAGTCAGGTGAGAGTCTTTGGTTCGAAACTTCTACTTTACAACACTGTAACACAATCCTTCTAGCGCAAATTCTGCAGCTCTGTGTCTGACCACCTTTGAATCCACACAAAGACAAGGCAAACAGGAGAGGACAACACACATAAGTGTCTTAATATCACCAGTCAATTGCAGGACAACAGATTAATACTGCAAGATAATCAGAATAACCAAGGCTAGTCTTACAGATTTTTTAAAGCTATATGCAGACATCTTGCCTAAACATACATAACTACGACAACTCCAATTAGCTTTAGCCTCAAATTTATGCATGAAACTATTTATAGCAATACTATGAACTCGGATTTCTACATACACAAAATGTCACATCAGTTGATTATAAAATTGTCTGTGGCTGGCATGCAATGTAAACTCAAGCAATGCTTACTATTATTGACCGTTATTTCAGATGTTACAAGTAACAATCACTGGCTAATTCCTTTTTGATCCAACAGCTATTATACAATTTTAAATTAATTTCTTATTTTCCCTTTGATTAAATTTTAGCAATGTGCTACCAAATGAAAAGCGTACCTGTAAGTTTGGAAGAAAAGCTGAGTTACTTTCCAGAGCTACCACTCTAACACCTGCATTGAGCAGAGTTCGGGTCAAGATTCCAGGACCTGAAGGGGAAAAATAAAAGACGTTTTTAAAAGTGGCTTTTTTCTAAGTGATTTTCCCAACACACCGCTTGGAACACACCACCTTCAACAAGAGCTAACTTGTGTCTGTTTAAACATACTTCAAGAGCTGGAAAACAGATTTACACGTAGCCTGCCTGAGGTTGCTCGGCGAACTACACTAAGCACAGCATTACAATTGGATACTGAGGAACATTATATCCAACGTTTCAAATATTTCTACTCCTTTTTCTTCTGCCAACTGAAATACACTTAGAAACCTTGCCCATATTATCTCTACAGGTAAAATACCCTCTGCAGGTGTATTTTACCTGTAGATATGTAAATGTAAATAACCCATCAGGTAACTGCAGGCTAGCTATGTTAATGGCCCACTGTCTTAAGTTTGCTGTTACTGACAAAGTTTATCTATTAAAACCAAAAATATTACCTAGACAGAAATGTACACCTTTACTTACTCCATAGCCCAGTTTTAACACCAGTGACTCGCCGCCAGCCTGAGCGCCCGCTCACTCCCCCCCAAGCCCTGTACAAACAGCCCCCGCTGCCACCCGCCCGAGGCACCGCACAGCGCCACGACACCCAGGCGGTCTCGCCGGTCACCAGCGCCCGCTCCGGGAGGCCACCAGGGCGGCGGGCCGGGGGACCGGGGC
>JAVJGI010000062.1:88162121-88186600 GCA_035590275.1 Ibycter americanus
CCCGCCCTCCGCCCGGCAGCGAAGCTGGTCTGTGAGGGGAGCGAGCGCGCGCGGGCGGCGGTTAAACGGCGGCGGCGCGCGGAGGCCGGTGGCGGGCGGGCTGAGCTCTCCCCTCACCTCACGGCGGGTTATGGCAGGTACCGGCGCCTGCGATTCCTTCACCCAGGAGCAAAACCTGAGGGGAAAAAAAAAGAAAAAACCACCATGCGTGGCGACGGGTGCTCCTTGAGGAAAGAGGAAGGTTCCTGCCGGGTGGAGCGATGTCTGGTCGGTTTGTTGGTGGAAGTCCCAGGAGCTACGTTATTTAGTTTGAGGTTTACTTGGGTGTTTCGCGGGAGGCTTTGATCTCCGCGTCTGCAGCTAAATAGTCACTTCGGGACTCGGTTCTTTCTATCGCCCAGCCGCCCTCAGCAGGTGCAGGATCCTGCTCCGGCAGATCTCCGACATCAGCCCTTGGCAGCTTCTTTCTGCCCGGTACCGTCTTGCAGTGGGTTAAACCCAGTAATTCGATAGCAGCGACATTATCCTTGCAACAATTTCCCTAATGCCTTGACGAGAAATAACTTTAGGACCGTCTTCAAAACCTATTCGAGATCTGTGAAACTGGAGTTCATCCTGCAGGGATACTGTGCTCAGACCTGTCGGTGGCGGGTGAGTGGCCGCGGTGTGATGGAATTACGGGGAGAGGGAGAGAAAATCCTCCCAAACGTGTTTCCCTGCTCCCTGCCTAATTCCTGCAGAAGGCAAGAGAGGTCTGGCAATCCCAGAGTATACTGGTCTTCAAATTAACGGCTCAAAAGTCGACTTTCTGAATGAGTTTGTGCAAATTGCTTAACTTCTTATATCTCCTCTGTAAAGAGAGAAATTACCGTGTGCCTACTTATTAAACAAAGTCATTTTGTTTGACGTATCTCTATTAAATAGAACCTGGGACAGAAAATTGTGGCTTTGCTATTCTGTGTTTGGTGGATCTGCATGTGGTATGAAGCGGGGCTGGGATGAGTTTAGGAAAGATTGCAAATGCCTTGTCAAATGTGGCAGTTCTTCGTATCCGCAATGTATTTTTAAATACTCTGCTCTTTTATACTGAACGCCGTAATAGTCTTCCCTGTGCCTTAAGGGAAATGGACAGACTGTTCAGCTGGGATGATGGGATAGACCTCAATCCATTTTTAAACTGGACTTTGTTTTTAATAGCTTTTTTCCTCTCTCACTAATTAGTCTGATAACTCAGTAATTCATAGGACTTCTAGAACATTGCGCAGAACTTGGTTTTCTTAGAGCAAGTGTTTAGTAATGTCCTAATTTAGCATTCCTTATCAAAGTTTATTGATAGCTATGGCCACAGAAAGGTTAGGTATAATTACTGTATGATCATGTTGTATTCCGTGTATTTTAAGGTTAATTAAAGCATTTTGAAATTTGTCAGAGCATTCAGGAGTGCTAGGGTCATCTTTGAACCAGCTGTTCAGAGTAATTGAGATTATTCGGAAGAGTGTTTGCTAAGTAAAGCCAAAATGCCATGACATTCTTAATACACTGGAAATTATACACTTTTCTTAATTTTTTTTATTCACTTTACCTTAGTGCTTGCCTGCATTGAACCATAGGATAAATTTACGACTTTTTAAAAAAAAAAATCTTTGAGAAACTGTTGAAACCTTAGGAAAATGTCAAGGTTTGTACATCTTTTGTTTAGAATTACAATGAAAGAAGTTGTTTAATACATTGAAGTGTATCTGAAGGACATTTAAACAGTTATTTTTAAGTTAATGACTGATTATGGCATATATTTTCGAGTTTAATCCAGCTATTGCCACATGCAAATATTTGAATTTACAGTCTTACCTCACAGAGCCTTTTGTCTATAATTTAAGTGTTCTTGGGTACTCTGAAGTTGTTTCCTCCCAGTTAGTGTTTTTTGAAGTAAATCAGGGAAGGAATCAAAAGGGTTACCTGTTTTATTGGATTCCATCCTATGCTTGAATCAAAAGAGCTCATTAGTTGGATGGGTCAAAAAAATAAGTAAAGAGATACTGTTCTTCTCAATGGTTCTTTCGCATGTACTTTTACTTGGTTCCATTTACAGTTTATTTTTTAAGTTTATATTAAAGCATCGGTCCTTTATTATTATTTTGCTAAGTATTAACCACTTAGCTGTAGCAAATATTGACAAACATTTCTAAGTAAGGGGGAAAATTGCAGTAGTACATAGATCTTGGTCTCAGTTTTTCAAACTCTTATGCCGATATTTCATTTTAAGTACAAATTCAGAAGCATTCTCATCTTGCACATAAATCCCCAAGGGGTGTGTGAATGGAAGTTCGCAGGATCATACCTGTTCTTGTCCTGGTAGTAATACTTATCATTAGTGTCTGCTGTTTGGCTTAGAATACAGATTAAGTTTGTTAGCATATAATTACTTCAGAAATTCTTTATCTTTCTATGTTATTCACTGCATCCCATTATATCATTAACTCATTTGTAAAATTTAAGATTTACTCTTCGTATTGACTGTTCCTTTTTTTAATTATGCATATATTGAAAGGCTTACCTGTTACCAAGTACCACCTCTAATGTGAATTTTTAAAAAAAGCTTACAACAGAACTGATGTTCAGGAAAAGAGCTGAAAGATTTACTTAAGCATATTAGCTTTAGTCATGTGAAAACAAAATAACCTGCTACATGCTTGAATTGGCAGAAACATCCCTGTGCCTTGCTGAGATGCAGAATGTCACAGAATTATTGTTTCCACTTATTTTATTCAGCATACTTCAATAATCTTGTTGTAATAGTTTGGATGGTGACCAAGGAAAATAGTAGGAGTGCTAAGAGATTTCTTCAAAAGTGCTGTAAGTGCTGTGCACTCAGGAAAATAGTCTCTAGGAAGAACTGTTTTTTTAAAATCAGTCGGAGAGTAGCCTTATTCTTTTGTCCTATTCCCTTGTCATTTCTGACCCCCACTCCAAGGCCATACATGCACAAAGGAGATGTCCCAAGGACTGAAGTAGTGTTTAATCCCATGCCACAATCTGGTTTGAGATCCAGTAGTTTGCAACCTGTGGGTTGTATTGGACATCCTTCAATGTGAAAATTGGTCTTTATAATGAGGTCAGCAATTTTGATTATAGAGCCATTATGCTCTATGAACCTTAACTTAACGGCTTTTCTGTGTGTATTCTGTGGACAATGAAAAATGGCTGGACACTGGATTTGGGGTGGGGAGGTGGGCTGGTGTGGAATTTTTCTGTTGTTTGGCCAAGCTATTAGTAGTAAGGGAAATAAGAATCCAAGGTTCCTTGGAAGCCTGCCTGCTCCATGTGACAGTGTAGCTTCCAGCCTGCCGCTGAAAACCTGATTAATAGGCAATTGCTGTCCATTAAAAGTGGGCTAGATCAATTGTGCCGATCACTGGACAGTAAGTGCTCAGGTACCAATTAAGTGAAACTTATCAAGTTAGTTCTTGGAGATTGTTTCTGAGCGCTAGGTGTATGGTCATGTATGTTAATGTAAGCTTATTTGACATTAAAAAAGAAAAAAAAGTTAAACCACTCCTTCTTTGCTATTTTTCTGGTGTAATAACATGCTATTTAATAGGAAAGCATTTTCACACCAGGTGCAAATTGACTTTGCAGCCTTACAAACATGGCAGCAAAGTTCACAGCTCACAAAAGGGCCATTCAGCACAAAAAATAAACATTTTTAAATGAGCTAATGCCTTGAATTCTGTCCCTACTGATGCTAATAACAGTGTCCACATCTTATTTTCTCTTATAATGAACACTAAGCAGCAATATTTTTGACATTTTCACTGGAGAGGCAAAGGGTTCTGTCGTGTGAAGACTGTTGCATAAGCTGTGTATTGTAAGGCATTTTGGCAGGGGTACAAACTTTCTCACTCTGTGCTATATCTGTTCTGTGTATACAGAGAGACTCAGTCCCTAGGGCTATCAATCTGGCATCTTTCATCAGCAGTAAATTTACTGCAAATATTTTTTGTTTGCATGCAAAAAAAGTGCTATTAAACCTTCGTGGACAGGAGTAAAAACACTCAACCAGATGCATCTTCTGTTTACTTCTCTCAGAATTCCTCTTCGTTGAATTCAGATGAGCACATTCTGCTGACTCAAATTTACTCGGCCCATGTTTGTGTGTATGTCTTGTCCTAAGTCTTTATTTTGAACACTTTGGCTATGTTATCTTGCTCAAGAGCTGGTCACGCTAAAGATTTTTTTACTCTTTTTTTTTTTCTTCTTTTTTTTTTTACTTATCTACTTACTGTATAACTGTGATATCTTTGAACATGTGTTGCTGACTTATAAGGAAGGTGTAGAAGAGAATGATGTTTGTCAAATATTTCTGTAGACAAATTTTGGTGTGTTGCATGCTTGCTTTTTAGGAACAGAGTTGCTTAGGAGCGTGAAGTTTTTTTCTGCTGCTGTTCCAATACACTGCTCCATCTGTCCAAACTGAATTGCTAATGTGTGGCCTTATAATGTGAGCTTTAACAGTGCTTATCTCTGTCCATGGGATTGATTTAATTTTCATGTTTTGTTTGGAAAAATAATATTACACTGCAGGGCAAATTGAGATTAATTTATAATAACTTTGGGATTTAAAAAAAACCCCAAACTAATCTTATTATTTGTCCTATCTTTGTAATATGAGCATGTTAGGAAGACTTTTAGGGTCACTTGATGAATATCTCGTTGAAATAATACGAAAACTTGTAGTATACATTTTGGAGGCTCTTTCCTAATGGTTAAAACTTGGAATTGTGTGTGCTTTTAGCCTCAAAGTGAGGGCATGGTGGTCTTATTACTGTAGACCAGTATTTCAGCTGGACCTGCATTGCAGTTCAGGTATAGTTCATTCTATTACAGCATTACAGTTGACTCATGGCAAAATAAACAATTGGGGTGCATCTGTCCAGAAAATTACAAGTTTGTAAGGTGTTCAGTAATATTTTGGCATCTTCCTTTATTCACGTCTTTCTAAAATAAAGTGACATTCACAATGCAGAGCTTACACATTTAATCCCAGGAAGATTTTATGACAGCTGGCATATAAAAATGCCCTTTATCCAATGTTGTCTTGGTAGCTGCTTAGTTTCTTAGCTGGATTTCTCTTTTTCTTGGGGAAGACTATGAAAGTTTACTATTTTAGCACTGAAATATGACATCATTAGTACAAGGAGAAATAGTAATCATTCACTGTCTCTGTACGTTGTAAATCTCCTCCTGTCTTGGAATCATTTAAACTATCTCACTTTGGGTTTTAAGTGAAATTAGTTTTTACTCTCTTACAGCCCCGATGATAAGTTTTATTAATGTTTGTGATATTTGGGACTTCCTAATGGAGAGATGTTTGTTTTTTAATGGAAGCTGCTACTTAAAGTGGCCTTGATAATAAGAGTTTTCTGAAAAACTGATCTAAACCAAATTAGATGTCTGTTCAGGTATTACAAACATACATTTAAATTCTAATAGAAAAAATGATACCTGTGTGCTTCAGAAAACCTCTCCAAGATCTATTAATCAAAAGTATGTGTAAATTATTAGAGATAGCTCATACAGTCAGCATCTATTTACACAATTAGAGCTGAAATGAGTTACCTTAATAACTTCCCGTTGGAAAGGGGAGAGTTGAAACAGCACTCTGAGCTAAATTCACCACCGGGTTCGAGTGGTTGCAGCTCATTGACTTCAATTAAGTTACACCCGTAATTAATTTTGGGGGGATTGTGATTTAACATAGGTCTTTTCCAGTTTATACATGATTGAGTTCTCACTTATGCATTTAAAGGCGAAAAATTTGAACAAAACAGACACTTAAATTTGGTCCTCTTTACAGTCCTTGTATTATCCCCTTTATGAAAATATCTATTGCGCAGTCTTTTTAATGTATTCATCTTTGTTACATCCCTGTGAAATAAAACAGTATTTTGTAGTTAAGAACTGGCATTAAAGATGATGTAACAGTTTGACCGAATTCACAGAGGAGGTTCAGAAGAAAGAAAGGATTTGATGTCAGTCATTTGTATCTGACACTGAATAATGTAGAAACTAGACCATCCTTCCCTTCTGAAATATAAAACCAACTGATGCAATGTTTTTGTAGAGCTGCTGGATATTCTAATTTTCTAATGATGACAATTATTGAAGCTCTAACAGTTAGCTCTGTTCTTAACCTTCTGGTTGGACCTGCAGGTTTGATAACAAAGGGACTGCAGGTATGTAATACTTGCAGACAAGAACTGTTTCATAAATTTTATGGACAGATTTCCGTTCTATTCGTGGTTGCTTCTGGCCTTGATTTAGGATCTAACTGAATATTTTGACCATGCTTATTTTTTTTTGTATTGTTGAGGGCTATAAAACTTGCTCATCCCTCAGGTATAAATTGTGGAATTCGATCTCACTATGAAATTCAACTGTCAGAAAGTCTTGAACACTCTCATTTCTAAAGATGGTCAGTTTTTAGATAATTGCCTCATTCTTCTCCATTTCAAGGGACTGTATTCTGTCATTCCTGCCTTTTAATATATTTTTAAAGTTATTACCTGAGATCATGAGGGATTTTAGATCATTGTGCGTTTCTTAGCTAACTCTTATGAGGTTACAGGATGTGTCAGCTTTCTCAGGACCCGGTAAAGATTTGGATAAGAGTGAGCTGAGCTGAATAATTCTCATAAAAATAGTCTGTACTTATTTGCAGGACTTTTGTTGTTTGTTTTTTTCTTAATAAGAAAAAAGTACCCATCCTAGAAAAGATGCATAAATTTGTCTAGTAGGAAGTTTTAAATTTTTGTTATACTTTGTAATCAAACTTGCACACATGTTCTGAAGTGTAACAACAATCTGAGAGTTCTTCAATTAGAAGGAAAAGGTAAGAATCAAGAAAGGCAAATTTATTCTCCTCATAAGACTTAAAAGGAGTTTTGTGCACCCCGAAGCAGGACCGGTTGCTCATAGGTTATTCCTGACCAATGTTTGTCTAGACTGTTGATAAAAGCGTGACAGTGATGGGAGTTCTCCGTCCTCCTAAACCAGTCTGTTCTACTGCCTTTCTACCCCTACCTGAAATTTGTCTGCAGCATATCACCAGAACGTGAACAAAAAATGAATACATCAAATGGTGAGGTCTCCTTTTATACCATTGAGCGAAATTTGTCCTAGTGAAGCTTGAAACCTAAAGCTCTTCAGACACTTGGGGAGCTGATCATTGTGTATTTTGAGTGCTGAAAAAGAGTTAGTTTGTGTGGAATTTTTGTCTGAACTCTGCTGTATGTTCTAATAAAAGATACTATTTGTTCCCAGACAAACCCCTTGTATTTAGCTGCTGACTGAAACACATTTTTATAGTAATGTTAAATGTGGAAGAATAGATTATGCCTGGCAGTATATGTTTATCATTGTTTATTAAAGCTATGAATAAGCAGTATGACTAGGAAGCGTAGAAGTTGAAAATAGCATGTGGAACTTCCTCTCAAAACCTCACCATTCCTTCTGTTTATAGATGTAAAGATCATCATGCCTTTAAATGCCACTGCCACTTGAGAAATGTCACTTCAATGTCAGAAAGTGCCAAACCACCAAAGTGTTCATGCTCGGACATTTTAGTAAATACAGTGAAATTCGATAACCCACTCCCACATCTGAATACTAGTTGGAGGACAGCAGACTTAGCACGTTTGAAGAGATAGACCTCCTAAACTATGTATCTGACACAGAAGCAGAAAACATATAAAGATGTTTTTATCCCCAGTACGTAATTTCAAAGCTGAGCATAGGGCAAACTGAACAGTCGGGAGGAGTTGAGATTCTTTCATAGCGAGGGATTGTATGTAAACATACATACAATGTAATGGGCGAGTAATGGGATTGTATGTAAACCGATCTTGTGACATGACAAACTACTAATGAGTCCATGCTATAAGACAGCACAACAGCATGGTATTTTTTTCTGCAGAGATGTCAGATTGGATAATGAAAGTATACACAGATTTGTATTTTCCTTTCTTTAGAAACAGCAGCATTCCAACAATTAAGTGTTGCACATAAACCACAATTCAGAGCAGAATTCTGCTAGCTGGAGGTGGTCTAGCTTTGTGAGATGATTATAGCTAAATGAATTGCCTGCCTTCTTCATCTGCTGTCGCTTTCCTTCTGCAGCAAGTGGTGTGATAGTCATGTACGCCTTCTACAACTAGTACTTTTCTCTGGTTTACTTTGTTGGCTGTGGTGAGGCAAAGGCATTCTGATGTGATCTGGTGATAATATTGCAGCTTTCTTTAGGTGTATCTTGGCTTTCACGTCATCAGAAGCAAACAGATGCAGAGAAATTGCACCTGCATTTTCTCAGAAAAACATAGAGACTTTTTGTTTGTTAGCTCCTGTAACAGCATAGTAGGCATTCCTCTTTTTCTTGCAGGCTAGTGCACTCGTATTGCTATGTTGTATGTAGTTTTCAGATAGTGCCATATAGCTGCTCTGTCATTTAGAGTTTCCTCTCCATCGCTGCGTCTTCATTTTGGTAGTAAATGTAATTGTTCATAAAATGAGATCAACATTCTTACTTGGATGTGGAAACTAATGTGCAATTATAAGAATTTGCAATACATGTTTTGATTTTGTATGGTCATGATTGTTTTCACATTGGTTTGTATTAATTTTTAGAAGATTCTTTATTAATACAATAAATTAAATGTGGTCTTGTAAAGTATCTGTACACCAGCTATCAGGAAGATCCAAGAGATTTATTCTTTTTAAGAAATATATGGGTTAGGTTTAGTCATTCCTTAAATTTCAGTGTTTCTACAGTTTTCCTTTTTTTGTTGTAGTGGTAGAAGCACCAACTCTGTAAAGACAATGGCTTAAAAAAAAAATCATTTCCTTTTCACAGAATCAGTGTGATGATTTTTTTCTACTTGTATTTAAAAAAAAAAAAACAACAACAACAAGAAAACCCTGCAACAGTAAAGAAAATTAAATTCTCTTAATCCTAGGTGCTATCTATTGTTTTTACCTGTCCTTAAACCTGAGACTTGCTTAGCTTCTTCTGTGAAAGGATGGGCATTCCACGACGTCTCTAGACAGCCTGTTTGGTTGTTTATATGACAACCTTTTCTAGGCTGAATAACTGTTACTACATGTCGTGCTGTCCATTCCTCTCTAAAACTCTTACCTCGCTGTGATCTAGGTTCTCATATTTGTGCACATCTTGCTTTGTGTATATTGTGCACAAAACAAAAATACCGGGCTGTAATTGGTTAGTGTCTGGTAGGACATGATGAATTCTTTTGTGCCTGTAACACCTGCTGTATTGTATCTCAGGGGGAAAAAACTCTTGGACTCACAGTCAGTTTTCTGCTTGGTATCTCTTTATGAGATGATTTTCATCAGAACAGAATCTGTGATTCTGTGGCTGGTTAATGCCTATTTCATATAGATGTGCTTCGCTTATTCTAAAAGATACGGTGTGTTCTGTTTGTCTTAGTGAATTTCACGTTACTCCTTTTGGAGCACTTATTGCTACAATTAGTTTTGAATTAAATCCTCCAAAATACTTATGACTGCTGCTAACTGCAGATTTTAGATAGCTACTGTGTTTTGTCATCAAAGTGAATGAAAAGATTGAGTAGAAGCAACACTGAGAACCAATCTGAAATGCCCATTCAATTTGAATAGAGCAATATAGGTGATATAGTGGGGAAACTGACTTTCAAAGAATTAAAAGACTTAAATCTCCCTACTTAACATAGAATAATTAAGTGGCATGAGAATGAGAGAGGGAAAATAATGTCTTTGGCAGAGGAGCTATACGAACGCAGTCAAATGGAATAAAAAAATTATTTGTCAGAAACTTTTTGAATGTTAGAACATTTTTAGCCTTTTACCAGCAGATACGCTGTTACAAACTTGATCAGTTCTGTAAGATACTTCTGATATCATTGAATGAAATAGTATGCCATATATTCAGTAAACACTCACAAAAACCACCTTTCAGGTTATCCAGCTTTCCAGGATAGAGGAGCTGTGTTAGTGTGAGGGTATGGGGCCGCAGTGTCGTTTGTTTGTGGTTTTGGTTTGGTTTTTGTGTAATGCTTTCTTCAACTGTGAGCTGTGCCAGCTCACGAAAGATCCCAGTTCTTGCTTTTTTTGCAGAATACAGTCCAAACAACTGTATTTAAGCTCATGTTTCCTTAGTAAGGATAGATGGAAGAAAGGCTCTGTACACACACAAAAATGAGCAACTAAAAAAGTTGTTGAAATTACATGAAGTACATGAAAGAGAACACTGAAGAGCTCAAGCTTTTTAAAATTGAAATTGATCTAAAGTACCGTATTTCTGTAATGTACATACTGTTTGTTCTAAAGCAAACAAACATGCAACTAATTTAAACTCAGACTGTCTTTTAGCTGCTTGACAAGTATTTACCATCTTATTTTTGATTTATGCTATAATCACCATGATTATACATGCCAATTGCATGAATCTGTGCGGCAACTGGAACTGAAGCAGTTTCATTCATTGGCATCTTTTAACAGAGGTCAGCACAGTTCTACTCAGTGTTAGCTTTTATTTCAATTTTGGGCATCCAGTGAAGGGAGGAAAGATGTGCCTAGGAAGAAACAAACAGGTTTTTTTCTTGGCACGGTCTTTGTGTGTACAGTTCATTTCAATGGCAAAACAGTAAATTCAGTAACTGCATGTTAATGGTCTGTTAAATACAGTTCAAATCACTAGTGACTTTAGTTCCATTTTTGTTTGTAAATAAGTGTTTCTACTTGGTTTTAGACAGAGCTAAAGTTCATTCTTACAGGATTTAGCTTCACTTTGGTACCTGCCTAGTGCCTTGGTAAAATCAAAAGGAATTGCAGATAGCAACACTGAAAACCAGGAAGGAAAAGAAGCTTCACTGGGGAAAAAAAATCCTTTTAAAAGATCAAGACTGATCTAAATTCTTTGAACTGGCTCTTCCTGGATTTTCATTCTCTAAGGAGTCATAAGGGCTGTAGAAAGGAATAGATTTTTCAGGGCTACTTTTATTGGGAGAAAGGCGGAGTTTCAAACAATAAACCAAGAAATGTTGATCTGTGCTAGGTGCAGAAGCTCTCCAGTCTCTCAGCTAGAGAGGGACTATCGTTTTAGCCACATGTTAAATGGAAATGAGTTAATATTTTCTATCAGAATGTCAGCTTCCTCTATAGGAAATGTCACTTGTCAGAAACATCTTTTCCTCATTTTGCACAGTCTAATAGGAAACACCTTTTTCAAATGCATTCACATTTCTGTTTCCCTGTGATAGCTGTTGAAAGGATAAACTGTTGTCTACACTATGCAAGAGTGGTGGTAGGACATCCTGATTTTTAATTGTTGCTGTTAAAATGAATTCCTTGTTGGCTTTGGGCAATTTACTTCAACCTCTTTTGTTTGATATATCATTTCATCTATGAGCTGGGGAGGGCAGCAGTAGTTATTTCGTATGCTAGGAAGAGTAAGTGAACCTTTCAAGTTCAGCACAGTGTTTGGGGTGTTGTTTTTTTTTAATGCTTTAAAACAGTTATCAATAAATCAACATAACTATAGTGTGGGTGTCCGTAAAGAGTATCTTCTGGTTCTCATTGTTGCTGGTCTTACTGAAGTTCTGTCCTTTTAACCTTTCATTTTGTGTGTTCTCCCTTAGAGAGAGAAGGGCTTGATTAAGAAACATCCTTCTAATGAACAGATGCATTCTTCAGATATGTATCTCCCCTAGAGTTCCCTTCATTGTCTTTCTGGTGCTCAAGGAAGGCAAGCCAATTCTCTTATTTGGTTGCCAAAGGAAAATACAACTTGCGTCTCTAGTATACAATTCATTATTCTTCTAGAATAGAATAGATTAGACTATTTCAGTTGGAAGGGGCCTGCAACAATCATCTCGTTGAACTGCCTGACCAGTTCAGGCCTGACCAAAAGTTAAAGCATTGAATTTATTAAGAGCATTGTCCAAATGCCTCAAATGCTGACAGGCTTGGGGCATCGACCACCTGTCCAAGAAGCCTGTTCCAGTGTTTGACCACCCTCTCAGTAAAGAAATGCTTCCTCATGTCCAGTCTAGACCTCCTGTGGTGCAGCTTATATGTTATTGGATAGGCAGTATTTTTTGTTAAACTGGTACAGCTGGAAATGGTTAATAAATCCTTCAGGTTGGATGGAGTTGTCCTAGTTGGTGCTGACTTTTGCTTTTGTGTTGCCCAGCTGGTGGTGGCTTGTCACCCTCTGCATGCTTCCCTGGAACTCCTCACTGTCTGTTTATCTAGCCTGGACTTTGTATGCTTGTTTGTGAGGACATTATTGGAGACAGTGTCGAAAGCCTTACCAAAGTCAGGGTAAACAGCATCCATTGTTGTCCCCTCCTCTGCTGAAGCCAGTCACCTCTTTGTAGAAGCCTATGAAGTTTATTAAGCACTATTTACCCATCATAAATCCATGCTGACTACTCTCAATGACCTTCTTGTCCTTTATATGTTTGAAAATGGTTTCTAGGCTTACTTGCTATATCACCTTCCAGGGACTGAGGTGAGGCTGAGCAGCCTGTAGCTCCCTGAATCCTCCTCCTTGTCCTACTTGAAGATCGCAGTGACGTTTGTTATTTTCCAGTCCTTTTAGCAACTACAGAGATTGTGGAGGAATAATACTGGGAAAATCTTTTTAGTAATCATTAACAGAAATATGCTTCTGTGTATGAAGGAAAACCTACTTATTCTCTAAGGCATTTTTTCTGTTTTTCTGTGGTTTGAATTCTTCTAGCAAGTAAAATTAAACATTATCTTGCATATTTAGCAAGTTTGTATTTCAGTTACTTCAGTTGTATATACTAGGACATAAGACTGAAGAAGGCCTGGTGGAGACAGTTTTCCTGAAAATGCCTTTTCATTTGAAGGAAAGGATAGGAAGCTGCTATAGGAGGCTTGTCCAAGCTCTTCTATAATACAAGAATGTTTGCTGACTTTTTGGCTTCACTACTTAAAATATGTGAGCTAAATCTGAGGAGATGTACATAATGGAGCTGTATTTCATCTATATAGTTGCTAAGTTAAACCAGCAGTTTTGCCATGTTTCTAAAAGCTAAAGATAGGAACTGAGACAATAACAGTCCTGTATAAGTACCATGTAACTCTTCTGCTAAGTTACCTTTTTTTTTCCTGTGAATATGCATCTAATTGCAGCATTGATCAGAGTTGCATGTTCACAAAAAGGGAAAATCGACCCCTGCTGAGAGTAGGTGGGGGATTAGGTTTTTTTATTAACAAACCATCTGCTTCTGTGTATACTGAAGACATGTTGAATGTTTTCTTGAAAATAGTGACAATCTGAGTCAATAAACAGGTTCTACTTGCATCTAATTCTTGTAACAGTTACTTTATCTGCATATTTGATATGGTACCATCAGTGACAGAATTAAAGGTTGTTCTGCTTTTATTCCTCCCCTGTTTTATTTTTATTTCATGCAAACTATGATGTTATGTGACAAGAATGCTTTTGTTTTAGCTATGGATTTAGAGAGGGGGGGTTCTGTTTATCTTTTTGTTTTTCTTGTTACCTCATCTGTAATGCTGAGCACTGCTGTAAAAATCAGGTCAGGTAACAGATTATAACTGGATAAAAATACAAGTTTATAGATAGTTCTTTGTATGTAAATATGCTTTGCTTTAAGACTTACAATGGGGTCATAGATTACTGTTTGAAAGAACTTTCCCATACTTTTAAACTGTTACCACTTGGCTAATGTGATTCTTTATTGGCTGGCATTAAGTATGAGGTTATTTATTCATTGCAATATACATATTATAAATACTTCTTCTGTTTTTACGTTTTAGGTCTAAAAATATTTGGAGGGAGATTAAGTGGTTCAACAAGTAACGCTCTAATGGATGACAGAGAATTTTCACCAAATGATCTACAAATAGACTCAAAGGACAGTCTTCCTGCTGACTATAGGGTGGAAAATTTGGCATCTCATTTGGTTTCTTCAGCGGATGAAAATGAAAATCAACTTGACAATGATGGGAATGAGGTTCTGACTAGTAGTAGCATTGCTATGGGACGACAGGATAAAGGTGAGCAGGACAGCATCAATAATAATGAGAATATGGACAGTGGAGACTGTACCCCAAGCTGTAAGGAAAGTGAGACTGAGAGGAGATCTGTGAATGTCCATATGGACCCCCAGCTGGAGGAAAAGCCTATTATAGAAAAACAACCAGGTGGAAAAAGAAGTCCAAGAAGCAAAAGAAGTTCCAGTAAAAAATCTAAAGGTACTTTATAAAAAATGTTTTTGTTCTGTTTTTTGAAAATAATAGCACTGTAGCTATAATCTGTAAACTAATAAGAAAGGTATATTGTAGTTGTCATACTAATTATTTTAAAGATTTCACTAAAGGTTGTTTTCTGGTTTTGGTTTGTTGTTTTTGGGGTTTTTTCCCCAGAACTATTAATGGTTCTAAATCAAATTCAGATCTAGATGTTTTCACCTTCTGTATTTAAATGTTGGCTATGTAGCAAATGGAACATCAAGGAAGCACAAGTAGAGGGAGGTGCAGAATTTCAGTATGGAAATTGGGCTGACTTCCAAATCAGAAGAGCCAGAAATTCAGGCAATATGGTTTTGTTCATTTGAACATTGTGCTCAAGTGCAAGATTTTGGTATCTTGATTCGATGTCAAGGTTTGAAATCTTGGTATGTGTACCAAATAGTTTCACCTTGGCCTGCTGTTGTCAAAATTTACTTACATTTTTCAAAGCTTAATAGATAGTCCTAGGATGTTTTATTTATTACCCTGTTTTGGGTAATGTGCTGTTCAGAAATGTGTTTGTACCGATTTTTTGTTACTTCTCCTTCAGATCTTGTCAATATGAATTGGATAAGGAAAATGTAAATGTTCATTACATGCTCTTATTTGAGATGCTTTTGCCGTTTTTGAATGAGTAGGATTTGTCTGCATCAACACAATGTGTTATTATATTAGGTTTTTGCCATAAATCATAAAGATTATGTGTCATAATGCTGCAAATATATTAATTAAAATCAGTGTATTTCATTGTATAGATGTGTTTGAAAGTTGCTTGGAACACTTAGAACAACTGAATCATGCCAGCTTTTTTTTCTTTCTTTTTTTTTTTTCCATCTAAAGACTGAGTAGAGGGGGAATTCAGCTATTTAGAATAGATAATTTTAAAATAAAATTTTCCGGATAAACAGCAGCTTTTCATGGCCTAGTCTGAAAACTGATGATGATCTTAAGGAATGATAAAATAGGTAAAGAGGGAAAGGAAGGAAGCCTTGTGTTCCATGTCTTGTACTTCTAGGAAAAATCTAGAAGAGAAAAATTTTATTTTCTAGTAGAGATAAGAGGATCCTGAAATCTACTATCGTCATAGGGACAATGAGTTCTCATTAAATCATGCAGAAAGTCATTAAGTATAAATTTCAACTTTATATTTAATGTTTAAAAATAGAAGAAAATACTTAATTAAAACAAGAGATTGGCAAAAGTAACTGAGAACCAGTCATCTGTATGACAGGAATAACAAAAAAAAAGTTGATGAAATGTGATTCAGATGTGTGGACAGAGATGTCTGAAGGACCACAAAAGGAAGAAAAGGAGAAGTTCACCCAAACACTGGAAGTTAAACTTTGCTTGTATTCTCTCTGCATTAGTTTTTATTCTTGTTGAGAAATGCAATCAACTAATGCAGCAGTACCACAGAACAAGCTGTGCACAGTAGATCGCTGTTTTAAGGCAAAAAGAAGAAATCTGAAATACAGAAAACGTCATGGAAAAATCTAGAGAAGTAAAATATCACAACAGAGAATGTCCTGCCTGAAAAACTCTTTTAAGAGTTTGGTTGAATTCCTATGAACAAGGTTTTACGACTTTGATAATAAGAACCTTGACTCTTACAGAAAGGAAGATCAAAATATAGGATTGCATTATATCTCCCACTAATTACAAGTTAGTTTACATTTAGCTTTTTAGATATTCTCAGATGATGGTTCTCCTGTTTCCACACAATGCAGTGACTGTGTCACAATTTCTTGAGGTTGCAAATGTCTTTATTTTAGTGAGAATCTTCCGTTTAATTTTTAACACCAGCTATTTTAAACAATTCCTGAGTATCCCTCTACATAAAAGAACCAAACTAGCTTTCTTGACTTTATAGCAACTCAGAGCTAAAGGAGAGAATAATCAAACTGGAGTGGAAGATCCCTGAGTGGGTGACGGCAGAGTGCCACACAAGCAAGCTGGAGTCACAAACAAAATATTTGTATGGCATGTACTGCGGTGATATTTTTTTAATTTTTATTTTTAACTATTGAGAAATCATGGATGAGTTACTTTGACTCATAGCTAAAGAAGAGATTTATGAATCTTCTCTTTCCCTGTAAGCAAACCTGTTATGGTCTCTGTTAAATGTTGCCATTCTGGAAAATATGACATTTGACTTAAAAAGCATGTTGTTCATATTCCTTCTCTTGCTAGTGACTAAAGCAATGAGCCTGGAATATGGAAAACTACATTTATGCTTTTTTTTATTTATTTGGGACTTGCTCAGCAGAAGATTGGTGATTATTAAAGAAGCTAATCTTCAGAAGAAAGAGCGAGTACTCACACTTGCAACATGTTTGAAACCCTCTAAATATCTGCTTATAAAGCATAAACACTTCTAAGTGTTTGATTATTATGTTTCTGTGTCTGCTTGGCATGTGTTAGGGCTAGAATTATCCTAGGTCCTACAATCATTAGACTGGAATGCAAGATTATGAATAACTATTTCTGATTGAAGGCTTGCCTAGTTCAATATCCTTCCCCTGTCAGTGGCCAATAAAGGATGGGTAGGTAAGAGAATGAAGGACAAGGCAAAGAGGTAGTGGTTTGTTCATGTGCTCTCCTTGCCATCAGCAAGTATCCATTCAGGACTCCCCCAGGTGGGAACTGCTAGACTGTAATAGCTTACAGTCAATTTGTCACCTGACTTGCAGTTGGTTTTTTGAGTCCATTTTGGTGTCCTGGGGTAAGTAGTTCCAAGGTTTCACCTATGCATTGTTTGAAGTAGCACCTCCTTTTAGCTGTCTTGAGGCTGCAGTAGACATATTAAGAATGAATTGACAAGTCTGTAGCTTGCGGATCCCAAATTTCTCTCACATTCTTTTTGTATACTAGTAATAGTTTTGAATAGACTGCGAATATATCTGTTTGAGGACACTGGTGTTCAAGAAGTGAGGTAAATTTAAATTGACAAATTTAAACTTTGATGATTATTCATACTTGGTTTCCTTGTAATGAATTGTACTAACTTTAGTGCAGTAGAGGTAGTGATTCATGAGGTGTCATCTGCTTCAATGTATTTTTGTAAATGTGGACTTCAAATTATCCCTAGTCTCTGAAAATAATTTAGTATTTTTCCAAAAGATCAGTCCTGGCATAACTAGTAACTTGGTATTGTAAAATCAGTGTGGAATTCCTTAACATAATATAGCACAGTTACTTACACTTAATCATTTTACCCTAAGTTAAATTCTGCAACATATGCTTTTCCTGTAAATTATTCAACTTATTTCCTGAAGCAGCTTGAAGGTGGAAGAAGAAAGTGGAGCGATTGGGATGAATTTGGTGTTGCAGCAAATGAAATATATGAATATAAGCTAGTCAAATTATATGAAAATTCTAGGAATGTTATTTTATTTAGGGTTCCGTTCCACACTAAGCCTCTTTTTTTTTTTTTTTGAGTAAGTGGGGGTGTTTTTTTTTTTTTTTTTTTTTTTTTAATGGTTTTTGAATGAATCAGTCTGAGCTAGCTTTCTGGTACTGAGTACCAAGAACATTTAAAAAAAAGGATTACCATATGTTTTCTGTACTAGAAACTTCTGTTACAGCTGACTTAATTTTCACATTCAGTAGCATTAGCTTAAAATTCAATGAAAAAAAAGAGGACAATATCCATAATTTTATTTTGATAGCAAATGCCTCCTACTTGCACCTCTGACTCATTCTCAGGCAGGTAGCAAAGCATCTTAATTTCATATACTTGCAGTACCAACAAAACACGAAAAGGGTGGGACATACTGAAAAATGCATTTATCATTTTTATTCACAAGGTCTGTCAAAATTGGATATTTTTGCAAGCATGGCGCTGCTTCTGTGAACTCTTAGGGAAGCTTTGAGAAAATTTGCTTCTACCCATGTCTGAGGAAACATTGGCATACCCAACTGGACACAGAAGATATCAGCTGAAACTGCTCTGAGTCTCACAGAACAGAAACCTGAACCCAGCTGTCTGCTACATTCCTAGTGCATGCTCTAGCTATTGGAAAGTTGATTTCTTCCGTGTTTTTTCATATTTATTTTCGTAAAGGCTTTAGTTCCATTCTAGTGTGGAACCAAATATTAATGTATAGAGTAAATATCAGTGCTTTGCAAAGTGAAAAAAGCTTAATCCTTGCTTCTTAAAATATCAGAAATAAATGTAATTAAAAAAAAAAATCTGCTTTGGACAGCAAGATTGATTGATTCCAGGAAAAAGCAGTGTTGTGTGCCATTTTCAAGAACAAGGTGAAAAAAAATAAATAGGATTCTTAGCCCATAACACCTTTGTGATGAGACAGCATTACTAAGCATTGGGGCCTCAAGAAAAATCCTTGTTGTAGTGCCACTGAGGCACAAATGCTGTCTTGTGTTTAAAATAGAAGAAGGTAGAATTAACCTGAATGGCTGTAAGGCCTTGCTTCAGAATGAGGGGAGTAGTTCGAGGGCAGAATTTAATTCCAAGTGAGTGATAGCTCAACTATATGTAGGAATAATATGCAATTTATAAACTATGTCTTAGCAAAGTACCACAATAACATGAAAATGAAGGTTTTTCATGACAGTTGCTATTGAGCATGCTTCAGTCAACATTCATGTTTTGATGTGACAGGTGATTATTAATTGCTTAATAAAAGTGCAGTTTGAAGTGATGGGGGATTTTTTCTGAGAGAAAAGGTTTGCCAGAACATGTGGACCCTCTTTTCTGGTTTCATGATCATGTGCTGAACAGAAAGCTGTATTTTTAAAGACACCTTAATTCCATCTCTGAAAATACTTCCTGGTTTGTGTCTTGTAGCCAGTTCTATCTCTTGTTGCTTTTGGCCCACAGCAAGCCCAAATAAATACTGGAAAAGCAGACACATGCATTAATATTGAAAAAGCAATCTTAAATTACACCCATATTTTGTCTGGCAGTAAGCCCTGTGAAAATAGCCACCCACAGAGATTATTAGTACTCCTGACCTGGATGGTTTACTTAATAAAGAGTTTAAAATAACCAAGAATGGAACGGTTGAACCTTCAGTGGACAAGCTAGTGCCTTTCTTAAGCCTTAAATCTTAAACATGAATCATCACTATAGGGTTTCAGTTGTGATGAATGCAAGGGGTTCTGAAACATGCTGCCAAGCTGTAGAAGCAGTCAGTATGATGGTTACTTGAAACAGTGTCCCCCACCCGGGGGGGGGGGGCGCACTTTTAAATAACATGATTTTCAGAAACTGGGTGTAGCTAGGGAATAATAACATACTCATCATAACTTGAGTTTATAAAAGTCTATTGTGCACATCTCAGCGGCCAAATTCTCTAAATTGTTTCAAAAAATTATGGGATTGTTTTTTAAAAAGTCAAGCCCTATGTAAATGTATCAAGTTCGATGTTGTTTTATGGGAAAAGAAATGTTCATTAATTGGTGGTATAAACTGTAGTTTTCTTGATTACTCCTACGACTGTGTGTTATAGGAAACCATCATTTATTGCTTTTATTCTCTGATCTTCGTGAGAAACTGGTCCAGTCTGTATAGGGGTAGTTGATTTCTCCCACTACTACTGACTGGTCTACACTTCTTCTCTAATCTCATTTAACAGTTCCTGATAACCATCATATTCATGATCAATAATATACTACAGATATTTAATTTCTAACAATAAAATATGGGATTTGCACCCAGAAAGTTTTTCCAGCAACATTTTTATACTGTTAAGCTTTACATTATCCATCATATGTATTGCCAGTCCTCCACCTGCATGTCTGACTTTTTTGACTTCTATAAAACTGGAGGCAGGCCACAGTGGACTGCCAGGGAACATACCATGGAGAACCTAGTTTTCTGCCTAGCAAGGAGGTCTGAAGGCTAAATTCAGTTTACACATCCTGGTGTCATTATCACCAACATAGATCACCACTACTGGCTCATTCCCTGGAGTCTCAAATCATAGAATCATTTAGGTTGGAAAAGACCTTTGAGATCATCAAGTCCAACTGTTAACCCAGGACTGCCAAGCCAAGCACTAACCATGTTCCGAAGCACTGTATCTATGCAGTTTTTAAACACTTCCAGGGATTCCATCACCTCCCTGGGCATGCCTGTTGCAGTGCTTGACCACCCTTTCCATGAAGAATTCTTTCCTAATATCCAACCTGAACCTCCCCTGGCACAACTTGAGGCTATTTCCTCTTGCCCTATTGCTTGTTACTTGGGAGAAGAGACCGACCCCCACCTGCCTACAGCCTCCTGTCAGGTAGTTGTAGAGAGCAATAAGGTTCCCCCCTCAGCCACCTCTACAGGCTAAACGACCCCAGTTCCCTCATAAGGCTTGCATTCCTGTCCCTTTCCCAGCTCTGTTGCCCTTCTCTGGACATGATCCAGCACCTCTATGTCCCTCTGGAAGTGAGAGGCCCAAAACTGAACACAGGATTTCCTTTTCTGCCAGGCTGAATGAATGGTCCAACTATCTAGGGAGGTTTTCCTTTACACTTAGCAGGACAGTCCCCCTGGAGGACGTATGTCCCCCACAGTAGAATCCCCCACTGTCATCATCTGCTTCTTTCTCCTTTAAGATCCTGTCAACCTTGGGAGGAGCTACTGTATTATCATCTGAAGAACAGGTCGAATTGTACTTCATTCCTTCCTTCCTTTCCCGGGACATCTCCCTGTACAATGTCCTTGGCAGGAGTGAAGAGACAAACTGAGAACATTCACACTCTCCTTGCCTGCCTTGTTTTTTCCCTTTTTGAGAAAAACTGTTGCAAACAACCCAGCTTTCTGTCTCTGCTGTATTACAGTTCTGTCTTAGTGGAGAAGTTTATCCATTTGGACCTAAGTATTGGTTTTTGTAGCTGACACTGTAACACGAGTTGCAACACTTTTTATTTTAGGCCATCCTGGTCTCTTATTAATAACTCTGTAGACCAGTTTAGACCAGGAGGGTTTTTTTGCCCCAAGTTAAAGTCAGGTCCGTGTTAGAAATATGCAAGAATACTTGATGTATGTTACCTTGTTTTTTCAGGTAGGTGAGCTGACACTGAGACAGACCTATCACAACTAATTCTGACAAGACCAGTATTTTATTTACGTGCAGGGTTGTTATTTAAGATACTAGGGTTTTATTCATAGCTTTCATATTGAAATTTCCTAAAAAAGCAACTTGATGTATTTTTTTGAATTCTAACCTAAGTACTTGTTCTTTTTAAAGGAGTTCCTACAGTGGGAACCACAGCAATCAAGGAGGAAAGTACTCTTACTACAGATACAGATTCTGTGCATGCTGAAGGTGCTATTGAAGCAAATGAAAACTTTAACCAAAAAGAACAAAAACAGACGTTGCAGTCTCTTTTCTCTTTGCTCCGTGAAGAGGTTGAGCAGATGGATTCAAAGATACTGCCCCTGTGTCTCCATCAGGTACTTCCTGTGATTCTGGGATGTTGCACACAGTTTTGTTTTTATTTGAGACCTTTATTCATTAGGAAAAAATGCATTAATTCAACATACACCAATATTCATACATGGACAGGGTATTTTGATATATAATGGGTCGTCAAAGCAAATATCTCCTCTAAGGTATTCTAATATATTTTAAACTATAAATTGCCTTGAAAGTATGTTCTGCAGTTAGAGGGAAGTCTTAAGGATGGGTTTTATAATTCCTCAAGTGATGAAATTCTAGTTTGGCACGATGATTTAGGAAAATTAGTCTTCAACATACCTTAAATATGGTGTGTAAGACACTGGTATAGGTACAAGACAGCTGACGTCTAGATAACATTTTAAATCTGGAATTACTTTTGCTGTTGCAGACTTCTTTCTAGCATGAATTTCGTCATGAACGCTAACATTCAAGGTTGCTTAGTGTATACTTTTTTTATAGCACAGTTACCACACATGCAAGGCCAGAGGAAATACTGAGTAAAAGATTGCTTTTCACATCAAAAGCTGACGAGGATGTTCTTCTTTCTGGAGATTATGATGCAGGATGAGTATGTCAATAGAACTTGATGCAGTATTGGTAGTTTAGTTGTGTCAGACTAACAGTGGACTAGAAGAGCAGAATGCTTGGGTGTAGTGTGTAATATGAGCTGTATATATAGATAGTGTACAATGTGTGATTTGACTTAGTTGCATTATTTTTATTGCGAAAACCTGGATGATTGATATTTTAAAGTTCTGAACTGTGATGACACTCCTGCATTCTTATTCTCTTCAATATAGATTAGCGATTATATTTGAGAAGGAGGTTTCTCTTTAGTATTGCAAATTACAGATAATTTACATTTGACATAGAATTTTTTTTTTAATCTGTTTGAATGAAGATATTTGATATCATTCCTTAATTTATTTAACAATTTATATTTGTTTGTATTTTTAGCCATGCCAGGTTTGGTGGTTGTTCATGAGTTAGTACAAAGTTCTGTTTTGGAAAACAACAGAGTTACGGCAGAAATTTTAAAATGCTTTACAAACATTACGGAGTGTTGTCAAACATGATGGAGGTGAAATCTGTTTGCTGCTTTTTAGATAAGGAAGCCAAACTGTAAGGGTAACAACCTGTTGAAAGTCAAACAGGAACTGTGACAGAACTGAGAACAGAATCTGCATTTCCAGATTCAAACACGTAATCAAACACCATCTCTTTTTCTCCTAAGAATTATCAAGCATTTTGAATGGAGAGCTAACAGAGCTTACAAGGATACAAAACACTTCTTAATCTGGGGAAAAAATAAAGGATTTTAAAGATAGCATTCATGTTTTGATGTAAAGTGAGTCTATCAAGAATTTTTTTTCCTTTTCCAGTGAATTAACCTGTCATCTTCAGTCTTTTTATCAGATTGCTAATACAGCCTGCCAGTAACTTTCTTTTGTGCCAAGTCTAGCAAATACTCTTCTATCATATTCTCTTTTTATTCTGTATGACAAAATACAGTGTAAAATAAAGAGCTGCATCAGATTTTCTGGAGTATTTACAATCCTCATTGTTAGTGGGAAGCCTATATTAAATATTTAAAGGCTGTGGGATATTAGGGGCTGTTCTAAGGGTGAACTTTTAATTAAAATAGGATGTAATTTTTTTCCTGTATTAAATGGAATTCATGTGATTTGGTTTTGTTACAGAATCTAAGAAGCACTGTATATTTAACATAAATACAGAGCTTTGGCAGCTCCAAAAATCATTTGGAGACTGCTGTAGATGGCAGACAAAATGTGAATAAAACCCAATGCGAATTGAAAAATAAAGAACCTTAGAAGTCACTTACCAATTCTCTTTTGGAGGTACTGGGCTTAGAATCGTATAGTGGTTAGAGATAAAGCTGAGCCAGGAATATGCAACTTGTAATCTAGACCCACTATCAAGTTGCTCTTTTTTGAGCAATCGTCTTTAGACTTTTACAAAAGTGCCCACTTGTTAAGCCCTTCAAATTATGAGTGCCTAAACTGATACGCCCCAAAGATTTTGAGACTGAATGTTTGTGTGCTCCCACAGAAGTCATTGGAGTATCAGCTATGAGGTGTCTCAACCTGAATGTTTAGCTATCAGGGTACCTGCAATAACTGGACATGTTTTTCAAGCGTGGCCCTTGTCACACCGTGCATGGCAAATAGGAAGGCTGCCAACATTTGCTGTCCCTGAAGATGGATGTGTTAGTGCTTGTAAAGGTCACTGATGCTGTAGAGTGCTGCAGAGCAAAATATTTTTACTTCTGAGGTTTATATTTTTGTTATTTTATTGCATTTACAAACAAAGCCATCCGTGTTCCTCAGCTTTCTAGGAAAGCCTGTCCAGTTTTCTAGCAAGCACAAATAAGTTGTTGCAAATCTCAAAGATTATTTGTCTACAGGGAGTAATTAGAAGAAAAATGTTTCAGTTACCACATTAGCTTTTCTCTACAGTGTTACAACTTTCCATTTCCAGGTATCAGCACTACCTTTTCTGTAATACTCCTCACCACCAACTCAGAGTCAAAGTGAAATTCTCATTCTGATTAGAAACATGCTTATTTTCTGACTGTCTTTAGATACTTGCTTTCTCTGAGCTGATTGCATAGACTGTAGTACAATGGTGTCTTTGCCATTTCAGTTCGAGAAATAATCCTTTAAATTATTTCGGGCGGGGGAAAGAACGCAAAAAGAA
>JAVJGI010000062.1:88186610-88234451 GCA_035590275.1 Ibycter americanus
CCAAAACAAATAAAAAACCTGGTACCCTTACTTGATTAACAAAGTAAGTATATTTTTTTTAACTGGCATCTCGACTTTTCTTCTGGAACCACTTCCATGCTTATCATTTTGGCTTTAAAATAGCTGGTTGAAAGAAAAAGCATCACTAGGAAAGGGACAGTAAATCTATGTCAGTAGTCTGTAATTAAAATATGTGGCTTTGATCTAGCAGTAACTTGGTATATGGGAACATAATTTTCTTTTATGTTTACATGCCTGTGTTCCTGGTTTATACACAGGTTCTCAGTGTATAAACCCTTGGTGAGCCCATAGTTGCAGTGATCTCTTAAAGATAGGCATTATAAAATCACCCAGCCAGGGTGATGTTTTTTAAGATGTTGCATCTAGACATTTTGCATGCTAAGGCACAGAGATCACTTGTTAAAGTCCTACCCATTGGCTAAGATAGCAGCTGTTACAGCAGCATTTAATGTCAGTTTACACATTTTGTTAAGCTAGAAGTGCTGGAGATTGACTTAGTTGTTCAAGTATTCTATATGTAATCTGTTTTGTGTTTGATTTTCCTGATCCTCAGTAACTGCTTTGCAATGACTTTTGTTCTTTATATTAAACCTACTTAGCACTTTGAGCTCTAAACGCAATAGGGAAAGTTTGCTTATTTCTTGTGTCAACTCCCTGCTATTTCTTTGTTTTGACATATCTGTATTAACTCAATATGGCTTGGAGAATTGTTGTGATTTTTAGGGTTTTTTTTCAATGGTCATCTTTGGCAGAGCTGTCATGTTACAAATCCAGTTTTAATTGTTCTGTTATAGAAATGTCAGCCTAAGGAGGAAGAGCCGTAGATTTGTTCCATGTCTTAGCAGCTGTGGTACAAATCAAAGAACTGCTGTCTGGCTTAACTTCATGACTTGCTCTATTATTGAAGAGCTTCGGCTATCAGGATGTTAGGCTTAGTGAACTGACACGAGGTAGAGGGTCTTTAAATCTTTTTAACGCAGCAGAGCAGCTTCAGGAAAGGAAGTGGTAGAAGGCTGCTGCAATGGTCTGGCTTCTGTGGATGGACTGGAAGTAGTACAGAAAACAGTTAAGAACTTGAGTCCTTTTACGTTTATCTCATGAATTTCAAATATTCATGTTGTACATATTTCAAATTCTATGTATTTCAAATATTTGTTGTAATTATTTATTGTAGATAGGAGGTAAGCCGGAAGGTCGTTGATATGTCTCTGATGCTATGATATGTGATGCTTTTAGTGTCTTTCATCCGAAGACTGTTCTTTCTCATCAGTCAGGAAACCTCCATTTCTCTGTTTTATCACATTGCACTGTAATGCTCAGGAGAGCTTGCAGTGATCCTAATTTGGTCAAACATAAGGAAGCAATGGTCAGTAACAGAATTCAAACTCTTCAACTTGTATCAGTAAACAGAGTACTTCTTTTATAGGTAATTTTAAAAGTTTCTAATATGATCATTAAAAAAAAATTCTGAAAAAACTTTTTGTTGTTGTAACAAGATAAAACCCAACTAACATTTGGGCAAATTCATATGTGTGAGGACTTAGTATTTCTTTGTTGTTTGATATTCTTTTCAAACATCTTTCCTAGAATAAGAATATATGTATTTAGTCTGAACATTCGTATTTCACCCAAACTAAATATGAACCTGCAAATCAGATGTTTAAAACTATGAGAAAAAGTTCATATTATATCCTTACCACTCTCATGAAAATTATAGAATCCTAATTTTTTTTTTTTTTACTTTTGCAGATAGCTGATACCTATTTTCAGGAGGAGGAATGTATCCTTTTACTTGTAGAAATTGTTATGCGATATTAAAATAATCTGGCATGATAAAAGATAAAAAAACAAATGCTTTACCATTGACCCCGAGGTTGTGGGTCAGGGTTAGAAAGAAGTGAACAGCAGTAATTTACTCATGAGTGAATATGCAGCATGTTAGCAAGTCCTTAATCAAACAGCTGGAATATGAGTTAAGCAAACTGATACGATCATTAGTAGTTGTGCATAAACAGGGAAGTAAGAAAATATTTTCAAAGAAAATATTTCTGGTTTTATATGATAAGTTCTGTTCTAAATGTTAGTAACTGGGAATATATCCAATCTAGATAGGGTATGTATTCCATTATATCAAATAAAGCACTGTTATAGTCAGAGCAAAATTATCACAACAGTTGATTGGAATATGTACTACCAGTGTCTAGATTAGAATAAAAATACCAAACGCACTGAGCTAAAGGAGAGACCAGCAACCTGAAAACAATAGCAACATGTTGTTTGGCAAATGCTAATTAGTCAAAATTGTATCAAGGTATTTTGAGAAACTGTCATAGGAAAACATGGGTAATTGCTTCTGGGAACGGCTAGTTCAATGGTCCAATTCCTTTTGATTGTTCCTAGATAATACAAACAATTTTGGTGAAAAAGTTATAGTAGTTGAACTTCTGCTAATTACTCTAATATATTTCAGTAATTGTGGGAAAGAACAATCATATCAAACCTTAAAGTGAAATTGCATTTTTAGAAAAAGTGGACTGGGTTTTCGTCTGTTTGCTGTTAAGGTAAAATGATCAAACTATAAAAACAAGAGGCAAGACTGGTAAGCCCTTCAGGTATATGTGGTTCACTAAGATGCATCATAAATTACAGTATTTGTGCATACAGATTATTTCTTTATTATGTATTTGTAACAAAGTACAGCAAATAGGCAATTGTAATGGTTAAATAACAAAGCATAAGAAACCTGGAAAGGTATCCTTGAAGCCTAGCCAAATTATATTAGCCTGTAATACAAAACCAGAGAAATAACTGTTGGGATATTATAAAAACAATATGTAAAATAAAATATCCATCATTGTCTTAGAAGACTGTATTTCTGTCTTGGTCATCCTACTTCTAAAGCATCCATCAAAAAATCCAAAATAAACAGCACAAATTAAAGGCATGGAAAAATTCTGTAGTAAATTATGGCTCTGCAGGGACAAGTACAGTAAATCTAAAATGCATTCAACAGCATGATAGAAAGAGAGTTTTTGTTTCATAGAAGTTGCTTTAATCAAAAGGCACTGTATTTAAAGCTGATCAAAGGAAATATTTTTAATGCAATGTACACCTGATGTGTGGAATTCAATACCACTATATAATACATATTTATGAAGGATATCTCCTCTGTGCTCACAACCATCAGTTTCCTGAGGTTAATAAAGAACTTACTTGGTCATGTTGCACTGTATTAATTATCCATGACAGACATTTTAATTCATCCAGCATAGAACTTCATATTAGCAATAATTGAGGGTTTGTTGCTGAGATCCTCTAAGGCTATCTCTGTGATCTGTAATTCTGTTTCTAATAACAGATTTCTTGAAAGCAGGGAATATTCTTTCCATTAATATTGTTGTTCATAAGCCATGCTAGGTATATGTTGCATGAAGCTAACAAGAAAAACAAGTACTGGTTGTGGTTTTGTAATAATTACTCCAGTATTTTAATTAATATGAATAATGGAAAATATTTTTTCTAATATTACTAAGAACCTCATTCACTGTACTTCTATCATCATTGTACTGTAGAATTAAATTTCAAATAGATGGCAAAACATGTCTTTAAATAGAAGAACTAACAAGTCGGGCTTGATGGAATGAGAATTATCCTGACTATTACAAAATGTATAACTATCAGTATAGCTTTGTGAATATATTGATAACCCTAAGGCAGGGAAAAGAGTTCTTCATACAAAAGAAAAGTAAGCAGCATCTTCAGAAAGAAGACAAAAGGTAAACTCAGCTATCCAGGAGTATTGTATACAGTGGTTGAAAAGGGAAGAGGATTTTTTGAGTTTGAGTTGTGGAAATTTTTTAAATACTGTCTCCAGCTGGTCAGTAGAAAGGAGCCATATTTTCAGTTAGTTATGGTTATTGGCATGTAATTTTCTTTCTTGAGAGATACATGCTGATATTTGAGTAATTGTTTTGCTTTTCATTTCCCAGAGATCTCATTTTCTGATAAGATTTGTCAGCATAATAACATTTTGCTTGTTTCTTTTCTGTTAATATTTTTCTGTTAATTAGTTTCTTTTCTAGAAAAACTTTTGTTGGAATTAAGGCATGTGGGAAGAGGTGACTGCTGAAGAGAATAGGATTTTCATTTTTGGAGCTGAACTTATTTTACTTCTTACTTGCTGTTCTCATGTCTGCTATTATTTTCTTCCTTGCACAGAAATCTGGATGCTAGCCATTATTAATTTTTATTCAATTATGTCAAATTTCAGGTTCATAACAATTGCCCTTTCAAATATGGTGCCAAATACAAATAAATCATAACATGTCCATATATGTATGCATTTTTCTTTAACCTTCCGTTCAGATGAGAAGGCAATGAGGTTCATTCAGCTTGAACGACTATATCATGAGCAGCTGCTTGCAAATCTTTCTTCTATACAGGAGCAGTGGGGTGAGTAGAGGCTAAACTAGTGTGGTAGAAGAAAGAGTTAATTTGGTCTGTATTTCTAAATAATAAGAGTATACATTCTGCCAGTTTAAAATGTTATATAGCAAAAGCAGCATTTATATCAGAATTTCTCTGAACTTGTTAGGAGAAAAGTATACCTGCTTTAGATTTCTTCTCATGCATTTCATGAAAAAGGTGCAAATAGTTTGTCATTCATTATTCTATTAATTAAGACTCTGATTGGTCCACAGTTGTTTTGAGTTTATTTTTGGTTTAGGGTTGATGAATCTGATGTGATGAAAATAAAGTGTATTGTGAAAAAATACAATGCTTTTTTGCATAGTCTGAAACAAGATTGTAGAGCATACACAGAAGAGTTGTTAATATTTTTCTGTTAATTAGTTTCACATATATGTTTTATGCTAAGCAAGTACTACTTTTATAATATTTTGGGTAAAAATTATTTTGGTTCAATTTAGAAAGGAAATGGAAAACAGCAGTTCCTAGTCCGGTTACAACGCTGAGGAATTCGGCTAAAGAACTGAGTGGTGAAGAGCTGGAAAAGCTTACCAGAGTTTGCTCTTCACATCAACAGTAAGTATAAGAAAATGTTACTAGTTTTCCAGTACTAATATGTTAGTGCAGCTGTGTCTACTTGCCAGTATAGGTGTTTTAAAATAGTCAATGTCAAAATAAAAGTTGAATCCCATTGACTTCAGTGAATTTGGTTATAAAGTAGTGGTCCTTTTTGATATGTAACTAAAATGTTTCCGTTACCATCAATTTTCACAATGTTTTAATATGGTTTGAGGAATGTATAGGGACTAGATCTGAACTGTTTTCAGCAAATTATTAGTTTGCCAGAAATGGAATTTTGAGTTTTAGTACTTTCAGCCAACGTAAAAACTGAGCAGTGTTAATTTAGACACAGAGAGACTGTAAAACTGATGATGGTGCTTGTGTCTAATACCTATTATTTTAATAATTGTTTTGAAATGGAATTGTCCAGCGTCTCAGACTCCAGTACTCACATCTACCCTATAGGATTTTATTCCCAAATTTTCTACATTTTAGGGAAAATCCCTAATGCTTTAAGTCATTCTTGTTGCCTTCTGTTGATTTCATGTAGGTTGAGTAAACATTCTGAAGCAGTGATTCTGTAGTTTCCCTAGTGTGGCAGTATTCTGAAGAGTTGTGGAATCTTAGTTCCTACCTGCTTTGCCTGATTCATCGGCCTCCAGAATCAGCATATCACAGTATCACACTCATTTGGACAGTGCCTAGGGTACTTTTCTGGGTAGTACACATAGGGGATTGTACCCATCAGGAAGGAGATCTGTTATTTTATGGGTGAATGTCCTACCTACTAGACATTGAGTTTAAGGGACAGATGGAAAAGATTATGCCAGCTGCCACTGAAAAATGATCAGCCAGTGATAATAAGGAAACTAACCACGTCCAAAGGCTGTGGAAGGTCCAAGCTGTGATAGGGGAAATGCTCTCTGTCCATGGGGAGGGAGAACCTTTTCAAATATATTTGCATTGGCTTAGTCAGTCTCGATGTAACAAAAGCCAAAATGCTTCTGTTGTTCATAGAGAGTATGATTTGGCTTCCATGTTTTTTTTTCTTCTGGGTGACTGTACAGAAGTTTGAAAACACCAAGGCTGACTGCCAGAACCCGGGCAGGGATTGTTTATTTGTAGTGTGAATGGGTTGGGGAGGGAGCCCCTGGAAGGTGTAGTCCTGCGGTTCCACAGGAGGAGGGGGCAGCTCTGGCACCACAGCAGTATGTTTACATGTTTACGTCAGGCTGCAACTGAGAGATGGCACTCTTGAGTGCCTGCAGGGTTCCTCGGCCTACATTTCCTTGCACATAACCTTGCAAGCCCACTGAAGGATTAAGATTCAAGTCTATTGCTGCTCTTCAACTAGCACCACCTCCCTATTGTCACTTCGATTGTTGCCCTGCTGAGAATAACTCCACTTTCTCCTTCTAATACTTTGGTGCAGCCCCACTTCAAAATACAAAATTTCAGTCATGTAACATCATTCCTGGTTCTGAGAAACCCTGCAATTAAAAATTAAGGCTTATGTTCATTGGCCATAATTAGCTCTCTGTATTTAATATCATTAATCTTCTGAACTCTATGCAAAAGACTGTTTGCTTTTATTGTTTCATACATTTTTTTCCTAAGCTTTAATCTCAATTTATTTTGTAATTGAAATTATACTTAAAATTTTAGTGAATAATATGCAGGTCTTGGAAAATGTGAGCATTTTGCTTTTGTAATTGAAGGTAATGTAACTTCTTCTGATACTCAAGGTCTGCAGCTACATACTAGACGTGGTTGTTCTTTAAAGATAGTTTTGAGTGTCCCTATTGGAAGTTCAAATCGTAAAATTTAAAAGTCTATGCAACTTTTACAAGTTTTTGTTAGAGAGTATGAACATCAGTACTTTTCCCTCTTGTCCTTCCTACTTTTTTTTTTTTTTGATAGCTTTCAACAAAATGCTCAACATTTTATCTTTATCGCTGTATGAAAGGCTGTGAGACAGATCGTGCATGATAAAACACATTGTGCATGAATCTCTACACAGTTTGCAAAGTCCACGCTGTGAGCAGTGCTGACTCACGTGTGAATCCCAGTGGAATCAGTGGGAGCTGCTGTATCTTACAGTACTCAGAAAACATGTCCCAATGTAAACAGTCTGTGGAGAGGGAAGTAGACTGGGGGTTTTCCATTCTTCAATCACTGTTATAGGGATCAGTATTTTAAATACTAGTAGATACTGAGTCCTTACATCATTTTTAAAGTTGGTAGAGTTTCTTCTGAGCATAAAGTTT
This sequence comes from Ibycter americanus, assembly GCA_035590275.1. Taxonomy (NCBI): domain Eukaryota; kingdom Metazoa; phylum Chordata; class Aves; order Falconiformes; family Falconidae; genus Ibycter; species Ibycter americanus. The sequence goes on from JAVJGI010000062.1 coordinate 88,193,927, forward strand.
TACAGGAATTTAGATAGCTTGATATGTTGCAGTAAATTTTCTTTTGACTGCTTTCTCAATTAGGTGGAGCAACGTTTGGGCTGATTGGTGATGATATTCACATATGGTACAGATCTGTGCTTGGAAGTATGCTAGCATGCTGACACTGTTTCAATGTAAGAGAAGTTCTGTGCTAATATTAGAGCAGAGCAAGGGTTTATAAGATGTCAATGACATTTGTTATGAAGAATGTTGCTACTAAGTAGTTTCTTTTTTCTTTTTTTCTTTATTGCTGCAGGCCACAGGCATCCAAAAATAAGGTAAGCAGCTGTTTAATTGAATTCTGCTGTGCCAAAGATTGCTAATAAATATATTTTTAATATTATGAGATACAGTCATTCCAGTTTAGTATAGAAACTGTTTGAAGCTTGGATGTTTCAAAAAATCACAGTGTTCCTGTTTAATTCCAAAAATTACAGGAAATACTATCATATTTTACAGCTAGTAGCTGCAGAAAATACATGGGAAAGTGGTTGTTTGCTTCAGTTAATGGAATCAAAAAGTTTAAAGGAAAGAGAAGCTGCTGCTTTTAAATCAGGTATGTGTGTGTTTATGTACATGCATAAGTTTGTTTTAAATATTATACTGTAATGATATATTCCTACACATACTATGAAGCTGTTTCATGTGAAGCTACAGCATTTGTTGGATTCCCACAGATTCATCCATTTGTGCGAATTTAATTCTTTTTCCACAACTGCACAATGGATGTACTATGCCATTTTAATTAGTCATTGATACTCAGATTTGTAATTAAAGTAATTCTAGCCTCCATTCAAAAAAAGTCTTTTAAATGTGCATGCGTTTATAGCAACCTATATAAGCTACAAAACTGTAAAACTAGAGATAAGATAAATAATTTCTATGTATAAAATATGAGGTAAACAATCTGATCACAAATATTCTGAGTTGTGACAATTCGGTACCATTAACAGTATTAGTAACTATTTTAAATTACATGCAATATACTGATTTTTAGACACATTTTTCTGTAACAGCATAGAAAATTAGGAAGCTTTTGCGGGGTCTTGAAGAGAATAACATACTTCAGTTAATTTTTTTCAGTACACACTTTTGTATCAGCTTCGTTTTCCTCCTCCTGCCTTGGGGCAGTGGCTGTTTTGACTGATTTGTTAGAATCGCTGGATTCTTACAAAAGATCTACAAATTAATGAATTGTTAAAATGGAGACAAAGGGGGAAAGAGCATTGGTAGACTACCAGGCTGTGCTTTATGTGTCCTCTCTTTCAGCAAATGGTTTCTGGTTTTCACTACGTTCCAGTTGCCAGTTACCAGTTGCCTAAACTGAGTACCTTTCCTTGAAAACAGCTAGAATTTCTCACGAGATGAGGGTTGGTCTAAGTGACCTCAGGAGGTCCCTTTCAACCCAAACTATCCTACAAGTGTATATCAGCCAGGATGTTCAGGAGAATCAGGGATTAATGAAGATACAGAGTCACAGTTCTCTACATGTGTGGATCCTCCTCATCTTCAGCCTCTTTCACCTTGACCCCTATACTGCCTTTTGTCTGTCTTTGTTCTTGTAACCTAACTAAACACAAAACATTGAAAACACGAAACAAACGTTCTACAGCTCAGAAAGCAGATCAAAAGAAGCCATTGCTTTTTATTATTGGATGGTTGGAAATTCCCATGGAAAGAAATTAGGCACTTGTAATTTTTCCATTGTTTTTATTCCAGGTGGAAACTAAAGCCTTCTGGTTCTGAACATTCAAAACTTCTGAATTAAAGAAAATTTTGTGTCAATGTTAAAATACTGTTGTACAACATTTAGACATATTAAACTTAATGTAGAAGTAATTAATCATGGTTGTTGTGGTTTAACCCGAGCCAGCATCTAAGTACCACACAGCCACTCGCTCACTGCCCCCTGCCCCTGGTGGGCTGGGGAAAAGAGTCGGAAAAAGGTAAAACCCGTGGGTTGAGATAAGAACAATTTAATATGAAGTAAAATATAACAATAATAACAATTGTAAGGGGGAGGGAAGAGAGGGAGAGGGAGGAATAAAGCACAAGAGAAACAAGCGATGCACAATGCAATTGCTCACCACCTGCTGACTGATGCCCAGCCAGTCCCTGAGCAGTGATCGGTGGCCCCCAGCCAACTCCCCCCAGTTTATATACTGAGCACGACGTTCTGTGGTATGGAACATCCCTTCGGCTAGTTCGGGTCAGCTGTCCTGGCCCTGCTCCCTCCTGGCTCCTTGTGCATTTCCTCACTGGTAGAACATGGGAAACTGAAAAGTCCTTGACTTAGGGTAAGCACTACTTAGCAACAACTAAAATATCAGGGTGTTATCAACATTATTCTCCTACTAAATTCAAAACACAGCCCTGTGCCAGCCACTAGCAAGACAATTAACTGTATCCCAGCCAAAACCAGGACAATGGTGTAAATGAAATTTTTTAAATGTCGTTCTCTTATTGTAACTCTTGTCAAAATGTCATCAAAATCTTTGGGTTCCTGTGAAATGATTATAAATTAATAAATTCATGTCATCCAATAGAAGGCAGTTCTGCTGGGAATTTTCCAGCAGTGCTAAATACTCTTACAATACAAAGATATGAATATTTCAAGCCTAACTCAAGTTTAAATGCTTAAGATTTGCAAAAGATGGTTTTCACAAGATCAGTACATTCTTGAGGAAGCAATGACTTCTCACCCTGATACGTCTCTTCATCTGTTAAGGTGGGGCATGGTCAGTTAGCTACTGCTGCCCCTCACCAAGTCAATGCATCAGCAGCATAGGGCTGAATGGTTTTGTTGCAGTTAGAAGGTTTTGGGTAGGGAAGGCATCGGTATGAACTAATACAGAAATCAGACAGAGATGATCCATAACTCAGAATTTGTATATGCTGCTCAGTGCTGCACAAAAGATGTTCGAGCTGTGGCTGAGTGATCCAGCTCAGGGCTAGAACCAATATGGCCATTTCAGGCTGGTTCTTGATTTTGCCTGAACTCCAGCAGAATCCTGTATTATAATAACCATACAGTTCCTAATATTTAAACTAACTTGTTCAGCATTAGCCTAAATGCATGGGCCTTCTCGTTGAAAACTTAGAATGATTGTCTTCTGCTTTTTGGGTGGGGGTTTTTTTCCCGACATCATGAAAAATGAGAAGTAAATAGGTAAACTTTTTCTTCTTCTCTTAGAAACATATCTGCCAGTCGGCGGGGAGAACTACTTGACTCAGCTGCTGGCAGTAGTAGTCTGATTTACAGTAAGACAGGAAAATGAAATTCTCAGGTTGTTTGAAGACTGTTCTTCATACGAATTCATATGTCCAAAATAAGAATGTATCTAGCAACTATCAATAAGAAGTATTAGCTTATACACAGATATATGTACAGATATATATATACACACACATATATATTGCATTGTAGAGATTGTTGCACTGTACTAAGGTAGCACTTTGAAGTAAAATCACACTTCTTTACTAATCTAAAGCAAAAATTACTCCATTGACTTATTGCAGGCATTTGGGAACATAGTTTGAGCTTCTGTAGGCAGTTGATCCTAAGAATTTGTGACTCCTCTCTCCTGGAGATACAGTGACCAAGAAACAGCTTTATAAGAACTTGGCTAGTCAAGATTCCGGGGAGGGTCACTGAATGAGTTTTCTGCCCTTCTGAGCAAGGGTTGTGAATGGTCTGTTCTGCTACATTTTCCTTTCTGGCAGATTTGCTCTTTGAGTTACCAACAGAGAGAACCTGGGCCCTTAAAGCTATGTGTGTATATTAGAAGATGAGATTTGATACATCCTGTATCCATTAATTTCTCCAGTTTTTGGCAGAAAGCCTTAATAGCCTTAGTGTTAACTAAAGATCATCAAATCCATGTGTTTCATGAAACCTTTTCTAATTAAAAGATGAATTTAGAAAAACCACTAGCATAAGTTTGCAGTGTGTACATAAAGACCTGTTTCCAAGGTGGGGAGAAACTGCTTATACTGTATATTCTTTTGGGTCATATGGGATTTGTTTTTAAGTGGGAAGAGGGACAAAGATGGAGAAGTGTGAATTCTCCTCTGGTAGAATGCCATACGTCAGCATTCTCTCTGCTAGGCTGTCTTGGATTAACAGGATAAAAAAGTGGTGGCTACAGGTTTCTGTGATGAAGAAAGCAAGTGTCAATTTTAAAGTAACTCTGTAAAAAACCATTTGTTAAATTACAGTAACTGCTTTCGTTGCTAGAAAAATTCTCAGTAGACACTTTGTTGTATTTCTGACAGGTAAAAATTGCTGCTACATTGGTGGGTATGTCTTCATGTAACTCAGTAGGAAAGAGCATCTTTTCTAATTACGTGTTCAAGTATTTGTCTTAACTTTAAGTCTATAGTGGGTGTGGGTTGTCTAAAGCAGTTGTAAAGAAAATACTGAAAGCTGCTGAAAATTTGATGTGGAATGTAATGATGATCATTACGTCTCAGTTCCTGTACATCTATAGTTAGATAACAATGCTAGGATTATTTATTACTTTTTTAGGACCAACCCAGAGCTCAAGGGCCACCTTTCAGGGTGAATAATTTGATTTAATTTTCGATTCCATTTAATCTTTGTTGCAGTTGGGGCTGCCAACAAAGATGTTTGTTGTAATGTGGATGTATCCACTAGGAAAAATTGACAGATGGTAACCAAATCTTGTACCAATAATCCAGGCAGTGTTTGAACTCGTGACCTATATGTGAAGGGCTCAGTATCCCATTACAAATCCCTTGAGCTACCTACTCATGTGTGTCTAATTTTCAAAAACTCCCTGTCTCTTACGGATTTCTTCTTTCAGCATTTTACAGAAGTTAGGTTTCCCATACCCTTTCTATCTGTTAATGATGTTCTGTGGGGTTTTTTTCTGCATTTTGAGATGGTTGGATATTCTCTTTCTCAATTTCCAAGCCTGTCTTTTCTATGCTACCTTGTACCTTTCATTTTCCTTTAAAATGAACATCGTTTATAATTTAATAAAATTGTTCAATACAATGAATTAATGCAAACATTTCTTTAAAGACTAACGAATGTGACCCTGTTTCATGTAACGAGTTCAGGAAATTGCTCAGATTTTCAGTGAGGTTTTAACAGGTGATGAAGGGCAAGACTGCCATAGAGATCTTCAGTCATTCTTGTCAGAATGTGTACAGTTAATAAGGGCATTGTTTGATCTCTTTGTTAATCTATTCATAAGATCTTTCTGCTTTTTGCTATAACCAAAAAGTGCAAATGAGTGTTTTCTACAGGTATTACTTTGTTGTTTGAGGTTATTACTATTACTGTAACAATAGTCCTACTTATAGCATAGTCTTAACTTAGTTTTCATTAAAGTATGGAATAAAGGACAGTTACTGTCACAGCTGTCTTGCTTTGGTATTCTAATTCTAAACACTCCCTTTCTTCATAAGCCTAAAAGGGGAGATTTGGCTTTGAGCTTCTTGCAATGGCTAATGTCTAATAATTTTATTGACGACTTGCACTAACCACCTATTCCTTCATCAGCAGATCACGCCAATAGTAAGTGAATTCACAAGCTATGTGAAGCCCCCCCTGCTTCTTTCTGAAATTTCAGATAAGAAAAATCAGTTTTCATTTGTATTGTAAATGTGAATACACAGATAAGCTGCATCCAATTGCATTTATTAATAGCTAAACTAACCTACATACCCAAAAAGTAACATCTTTTTATGCAGTCCATTATGTAAAATATGGTAACTGGTTATTTAATTTAGCATTAACCAAAGGAGCTACTTTCCTCTTAAAAGGATTTAATTTAAAATTCATTAAATTAGTATGATTTCAGCTTCTTTAAAGGAAATGCAGGTGTCTCCCTGTGTAATAGATAACACTAGCATCAAAATACATTTTTCTGTAATTAAGTGCATTTGTCTGAACTCCAGGCATTCAGGAGGTGCATTCACATAAAATATGCTTTAGAAGAAAAGTGGCTGTCCAGAAAGATACTTATATACTTACTGTGCTTGAAGTACGGGAGTAACTCTTTTCAGGAGGACACTACAGTATGTTCTTTGCCTGCAGGAATGTGTGCAAATACTTTGCTGAATCAAGAGTCAGCTTTTCAGACTAGTAACAGAACTTTATTCTGACTGGAGCATAAAATACCTGCCCAGTATGCATTGGGAGTGCATTTTAAAGCATTAGGTTACAACATTATCAAATCACAGTATACTCTTTCACTCCTGGGCTGATGCTTTGCATCATTTAAAAACACTGGAACTGTTTTTCCTGTTGCACTTAGGTACTGAAACTTGTCCTGGCATTGGACCAAAGAAAGAAGATAAACAGCTGAGCACTAGTTCTCGAGGTGAAAACAAAACTGAGAGACGGATAGAGACAGCAAGCCTTTGGGTAGCTGCAGGAAAGGACCACATGGAGGAGCAGCACTGCAGTGCTGAATCAACATTGGAGCCACACACCCAGTCCACAGGGACAGTGGGCAGGCCTTCTTCGGGCTGTTTATCATCTGGGGATGCCGGTAAAGATAACAGTTTGCAGCTGAGAGAAAGACAGCTCTCTAAGGATGTGGAAAAAATAGAAGGCACAGCTGGTGAGCCTGGAGTGAAACTCCCTCTTGAGCCAATGGTAGATGCTTTGGTTTTAACAGATGCTGACTATATGCCTACAGATTTGGTTCCTACCGATAAAGACGTGCAAGCTGATAGAAATCTGCTCAGATCAAAACATGCTGCTGGCTCTTCAGAAACTGCTAGTGGACAGCTTGGGAATAGTGATTTAAAGCAGCAACAGGAGGAGCCTGATGATGGTGATGAAAAATCTTCGCGGGACAGAACTGCCTCAAATGTATGCTCTGGGTGTAATAAAGTGTCTGAGCAAGAGAGTACTGCCCATTCAGGGGTGTGCAAGGAAACAGAGAGAACAGCAGGGCAGGAGGAGAAGGTAAATAATGAAGAACAAGAAGATTTATTTCTCAGATTTTTAAATGGTAACATAATAGACACTGAAGAATCATTTGCAAACTTAGCGAACCAAGAGGACTTTGACACTGTTCCAGATATTTCACCTGAACGAGCATCTTACAGCTCACTGGAAGCTTTATCACTAGATGACAGCTTTTCATCTCTTGATGAACTCGCAAGAAGGATAGAGATTGCTGAGGTAAATACTGTGAATCCTATAAAATCTTCCATGTTTATCTCAATTAAAATATTTAAGATACTGCCAACTTCAAAATGTGTTAAATATTCTTTCATATACCACTTTATTTTTAATCTGAAAAGAAATCTATACTTACTTAATTGTTCTGAGTTAATTCAGAGAAGTTTCTTTTGACCTGTTTGCTTCCTTCTTGACCAGCAGTGCTCTGTGTTTCTAAAAATCAGATTCATTTTTACATATGAGTGTGAACATCTTTTTTTCAATCTGGCAGAGACTGTTAGGAGATGAGCTGACAATTCCTGCTAAATCACAACTTTACATCAGAGGTGTACATAATGCCTATGATGTAACATGTGGTTCATTTCTATTCATAGAATAAAAGATGCTTTTCTGTGCCTATTCCATATAGGTGAGAACTATATATGTCATAAGCTCTGTATATGAATGTATGGGTTTCTAATTTTGCCCAGTTTAGGCAGTTTCGTTGTTCAACCAAAACTTAAGAAAGAACTTCTAAGTCTGAACCCACCTTTCTGAAGCACTGCTGATAGGCCACAACAAGAATGAGTGCTTCATAAGCTAAATTGCTTTTCTAAAAATACAGAAGATTTATTGCTTTGGGACTTTTTTGGAGACTGTATGATGACGTCTTCGCTTTATTTGTCTTCTGGTTTTGATGCGTTTGCAACCATGGGACCTTAAAAGCTTTTTCTTTGATGGAAAAAGTGAGATTATTGTGAAATGATGTGATTCTAGATGCTGGAGGGCAAAGACGTATAAAAAGGTATCTTCTTAGTCCATCTCTGTTTTTAATGTATTTAACAATACAGCATCCCTTGGCAATAAAGTAACTACTTCTCTGTAGACCAGAAGCTAATGCACAGCAACCCAGAACCCCCACGATCACTCAGGGACAGCAGCCAAGCAGGGAACTAAACACTGGGGATCCATGCTGATGTTATTACATGTTTGGCACAGTCTCCAAAGTTGGAAACAGAGCATTTTGTTTTTTCTCCCCACCTAAACAGCTTATTTCCTTTCCAAGATCATTCATCCTGACCTGTCCCTAAAACACCTTGTCTTTCTGTGGGATGTCAGGAAGCATACAACGTACCAGGACTGAGGGCCAGGTGCACAAAGGTGTACACAAGCTCTTGACAACATGCAGCTGTGGAAACCCACATACATGTTCATCCATGTAATCAGACTTTTGCACTAAATCCATTGACTTGTGTTTGCTTAGAGGATGGTTTTGAAAAAGAGCATTTTGTTGACAGCCTGTGCTACACCCATATATGTGTGTAACAAAAGAGTAATTTAAGTTTCATCCCTCAGGATTAGATTTGTGTTGAGCCCACTGAAAGCTGAACATTTTAACAGGAGAGAACTGTTCTGTTTCATGTAGAAAAATCCTAAATTAATCCTATAGAAACTATTTTTTAATTGCTGTGTTTGGCCATTTGCATTTCAGAGGATGGGATAGGAAGCAACATACTGATGCTGTTAGAAAAACTATGCTTGTATTGATCGGCCCAGTGACCGATGACGATGCTTTACAGAGAATCCAGTTTCGTTTCTAGTTTGCTATCCTGATGCTAGGACTGCCAGTACTCTGATGGCAGAGTTGAGTCTCTGGAGAGAGAATAGTACCTTGAGTCTTTCTGTAGGACTTTTTCTGGCTATATAAGGCATCATGTTGGCTAGCACTGGTGGGATTCTTTTTGAATTGTTCTTAGCAAGAGGCCTGAATTGTGTCAGCAGGAGGTTTAAATCAGGGAGAAGAGAAGAAGGATTAATTTCAATACCGATTAAGATTTCTAATGTGCAGCATCTGGAGCTGTTTTGCAATACCTGAAATTTTTAGGTGCAGCAGGGTGAGTTAAGGACAGCACAGAAGCTTGTATTGTTTCATTGTAGAATTGTATTTTGTTTTTCCAGTTAATCTTACAGCCTGTCATTACCCTAGGGGTTGCTTTTCGAAGTGCTGAGTACCTACAGCTTTCCTGGAAGACACCAGGAATTGAGAGTTTGGCACCCCTCAGAAAGCAGCACTGTTAACTTGCTTTCGCTGATTTTGTTTTAGTGCTAGAATAATATTCCACTAATGTTTAGACAAGCAGACTGATCTTTGCACCCAGCATAATGTTTCTACCTCTCTTGTCCTTCTGAAACCTTTGAAGTTGCATTGTTCAGGCTGTGGCCATCTAATAAGATGACAGTGTTTTCACACAGTACTTGTGAAAGAAATAGCTAGAAAATGCATTGGTAGCCACATGAATGAAATTAATTTAGTTACATTAAATGTACCAGTGTGACAGTAAAAAAAAAAATAAATCAATTTGTGATAAAACTTGTCACGGAGTGAGTATTTACAAAATTGCCACAAATAAGTTAGAATGGAAGGCAGATGTAAAGATTGTCTTGAAATAACCTATGTATAAAAATAGTATGGTAGGACAAAATTTCATTAATATTCTTCAATGGAGGTGTAATATTAATTCTTTGAAAATGGGGAAGGGTAAGTACTTATGTATGTATTTACAGTTAGGAAGTTTTGTTTGACCTCTTACTGAGATCAAAGAATCATCTTATGTAGTTCTCTAATTTAGATCCTTTATGTCACTTGCTTTTAGCCTACCATTTACAGTAACTAGTTACAAGACTGAAAATCCACTGAATTCTGACTCTGGCTTTAAATAATTGCAAAACTAAAGAGTACTTTACATATTGTACAGTCCCTTGTACTCGGTATTTCTTCAGTAGTACAAATGGTACACGACAACATGCAAATGATGGAAAATCACTGTAATTTTATAGAAACTAGATTCATACAGCTAACAAAGAGCTTTGAAGCACAGTCGGCAGTTGGGAGCAACAGATACTAGAAGTGTATAACCGCTTCTTAGATATCTTTGCTGTCATTTCCGAGAATGAAATGACACACCAGCAGTCAAACAAATTGTAACCTCAATAATGTAAGTTACATTTGCCATGTGAAATAAAAGTTTATTATGTAAGCTTTTTATCTGAGTGATGATTAGGGAAACAAGTAAGGTCTTAAATTCGAAAATTATAATGTGAAATTTCTTTCAGAAAGCAGATAGTGAGGCTCTCTACCACAACACAAGGTAGTAGCTTTTGGTTGGCACTGTTTGTGCACCAGGACTTCTAAAAAGTACCGAGTATGGTCTGACTAGCAGCTGGTTTGATTGCAGAAATGAAGTCTCCACCTATCTGTACTAGGTCTGGAGACAATGCCTTTTTGAAATCCCCTGTTCTCTCGTATGGCTTGGGTCCTGTAGGAGTTCGCAAGAATTATGCTTCCCTATGAAATGCTTACACAGTATCTGAACTATTTATTGCTGTATAAAGGAGCCCCAGTACTTGCATGGCAAGCGTATCCGCAGAGGAATGGTTAGTGTCTTACGCTGTGCTATGAATACAGAATCTGCTAAGTTAGCTACTTTTCAAAGTCAAATTATTCATGTATCTAATGTATTTTATTAGTGAAGGGGTTTGTCTGATGCTTATAGCTTAACCCAGGACAGTCTTTCTTTTTCTCAATTTGTCGTATAGTTATGCACTACCGCTTTAAAAAAAATCTGGTATTGCTAGAAATAAAACTGTAGGCCTTTGCCAAGTAATTAAATAAGGAATACAGCCCACAGCAGAATAAACAAACAAACTCCTCCTTGAGTAGTTCTCTGCATTCAGACCAAAATACTTCATACAATGAACTTTTCTTCCTAGATCCCCGTTTGCAGTGCCTCCAGTTTGGGAGTTTTTAGTTACTTCTCTATGCTACAAATTATTCCAATAGTCAAGTTGAATGTGTTTTCTGCGAAGTCTTTAAGTACAGGACCTTATTGTCATAGTTTTGTCCAATATATTTATAAATATATACACACACCCCCATCATATTTGGCAAAAATATGCATAATGTGAGAAGGTTTTTTAATATTTTACTAGAAAATGCTGTTTAACAGAGGAGAAACAGGTAGTTTAATTAGAGCTTATTGCTTTCTTATTTTGCAGCCAGGATATTAAACGTTATCCAAAAAACTTTAAAACTTTTCTGTGAAGCAGCATCACTTTGATTTAATAGTGGTAAAAAGAGAAAAGCTAAAATATTTAACAGAGTGTTAATTAACCAACAGTCATTGCTGCATTCCCTGTTGACTGTTGGTCAAAATGCCACCACATACCTGTATGCCATTTTCAGTTCCTGTACAATAATTATAAAAGCTCCAATGAAAAGATTTTGTGAAGGCCAGCAGAGCTGAGTGAGTTCAGTTACATAGATGCTCCAAGAGCATCTTTTGTGAATTATCTAATTCAGAATTAAAATGTTTGATGCTTGAACAGGGTCCTTTATGCAGTTCCTTTATGTAATACAGAGCTGTTTGAGTGCAGCCTGGTGCAAGCCTATGTTTTTCCTCCTGTGGTCCAAGTCGAGCAGAAGCTTGACTTGTGGTCAACTGTATTAACCATAACTCCTTCATTAACTTCCAATTTAAATAATGTAGTCTGCCTTTTAAAATTCCTCCTGCCTCCTAAAGACTTGGGTGGAAAACTTCAAGTCTTGCATGGCAGCTAAGTCCCTCTCCTTTGATATTTAATCAATGGGAGATGGATCTAATACAATCAGTTTGTATACTGCTTTGAAATCCTTCTAAATGAAAGTATGGTAGACAACTACATTTACAGTTGTTTTAATTGAATGAGATTTTATTTGTAGTAAGATAGACTCTACTCTTACATGACAATCTGACAATAATGATGTTTTTATGACTGAAAATTAGAAAAGTGAAATGTGATGTTCGTACTGAATATTTTTGAGCTGCCGTTGGGAATACGATAGGTGAGATGGTGTAAAATCGCTTTATGCAGAATTCCATATGTTTGTATTTTAACAATAAACTGTACCCTGATTAGGTGGCATAGCTTTGTAGGTCCTTTGCAGAACAAACCAAAAACCTTAATTATGTGATTCATGAAATTCAAAGGCATGTGAAATACTCTAGGTATGAATTACGTATCATGTAAAGGGGGCTTCTTAAAAATATGTTCTATGGCATTTGTTGGGACAGGGGAGTAACACAAGCCACACAGATTTTATTGCAAAATCAAAAGCCCTTGCTCCCCCTTTTAAAGCAAAAGATGTTCAGAATAGAGAAACCTGTCCTGTGTCAATTAGTTCTTCATACATTTAGAAGTAAATGCTGAAACATAGCCATGTAGACTGACAGGGAGAGTAAGTGAACCTCCTTGTAGCAAGACTTTACTTTGCAAGCCTTTTATGTAACTGTAATCATTGAAACACACATTTCCACATAATCCTGTAAAAGATAGCCCTCTGGTTTTAAGCTTGGAGAAGACAGAGCTTGTGCCACAGTCATTCAAAGACTACCAAGAGCCAACAAGCAAAATGAAGTGTCTCAGTCTGAAATTACTACTTGCAGAACGGACCACCACGTACTGATCTTAGAGCAGACTGGCACAAACACCCTGCCATCCCAGGGTGACATTCCCGCCAAGTGCAGTCTGAGCCGCTTGCGAACACGCGTGCCAGGCAACAGCTAGCCTGCTGCGTGGGTGGTGTGGGACAAGCCATTGATCCTCTTTATGAAAGCAATGCCATACACAGAGGCTTAAAATAATCTACTTTTTTAAAGGACGTAATTTCATCTCTCCCCTCCCAAACAAATAAGTCAAATTAATGCATTCCTGCATGAGCCCCCTTCCTTGTCACAACAAGGAAGCGTAAGTGTTGATTTTCTGGCTGGCCTGATAAATTTTGACAGCAGTTCTGCAAGGCTAGTTTAATGTTACCAGTCGAAGCTTCACCCTAGTGCACTTGTCTGTTGTGGTGATACACTTGCGGGCTATTATTTCTGCTTTGTTTGTGCCAAATAGTGGTCCTCCATATGTTGACTTAATTTGTTTCCACCACCTCCCCGCTTTCACTACTTTGTAAGTACTTCATTGCCTTGTTTCATTAAATAATCCATTAAGCTTTTGAGCAGATAATCAAAAGGGAAAGTGAGTATCAAAAGGGGAAGTGTGGCAGAGATCAATTTTATCCTCTCAGTTGAGGTTTTGGGGAAAATTGTTAAGCTGTAGGCATATACCCATAGTGACCAACTGTGTGAGTTGTTCAGGGTGACATTATTTGTCCAGTTGAGAGCTATAAAATACTGCCAGACTGGAGACCTGCAAATGTAATTGCCACATTTACCAGTTAAAATGTTGCAAATGCCAAATGCCGGGGTTGGTGCAGTGCCTATTGGATTGTGCTCTGGGTTTTGCTGTGTTCAGTGTGCTCGCTCTCCGATTACAACATGCATCAATGCGTTCAATAAGCTTGTAGCATGAAGCCAGTTTAGGGGCGTAAGTTACGAAGTCACTTGTTTTCTGTTTTTCTACAGCTCTTACAATTGCAATGCAAATGAGTTTTCATGCATGGTCTTCTAACTTGATTAGATTGTGGACAGAGTTAAGCAGTCAGTTGCCTGCAACTACAGTGTTATATAAAGTTGCTTTTTTCCACTTTGAGTTTTTGTTAAAATTCTAGGCATTTGGGGTTATCTCCTGCATAGATGAGTTGCAAATGTGAAGTGTTTTCTTATCTGTAGCCCAAATGTATACAAATTACTTTTCAATTTAATAAATGTTATTGCTGATCTACAGAATAAGTTTTAAAAAGTGCTACTCAGATTTATGAAGAGATGACTAAGAATTTTCTTCCGGTAGAGACGATCTCAAGATAAAAAAGGGCATGTCTAAATATGCTTCCTATTTTCATATCTGTTTATTTCTAGCACACCAGGAACTGCTTGCTTAGGAAGGGGTCTTTCTCCTGATACTTCCCCTACTTTCATTTCTCTAATAATTAGGAAATTACAGGCTGCTCAGGCTGGTGTAACATCCTAGTATGGGTTACTCTTGCAGCTAAGCCAAATGCTGTAGCAAAGGAACAAGAAGTTACGGTCTATTGACTTGTTGACGGTATCGCTATTTGGGTGACCAGCCTGTAGGGAAGAATTTTTGAACTGCGGCTGTATGCGGAGAGCTTATTACAATGTAGAGCTGGAATGTATCCAGAGCATTGAAGCTTTCTTTTTCCCTGGTGTTACCTGTTTTTGATTTTGTGGCCCCAGTGTAGCTTGTTGTCCACCCTGGGGAACCAATTGCAATGCTGGAAAATTAATCTCACAGTAAGGATTTGATTGTCTCTGCAGGATTGTATCTTGGAGAGGCAACAGCAGTGTGTCATTGACTTCTTATTGCTCTCTGATGATAGTGGTTTTGACACGAACCCTCCTCACCACTGCCCCAACCCATGTGATTTAATGACGTGAGCTTACAAAGGAACTGGTACAGTGACTACAATGTATGATCCAAACAGTAAATGTATGTGTATTTAATTTTGATAGCAATTAAGGGCAAGTAGCAGAATGATACTGCAACTGTCCTGCATGTTAAGGAATTGATGTATTCCAGAAGGAGGCTTCACAGGTGCTGCAGTGTTTAAGAAAAGTAGAGCGGAAACCATTATTGAACTGTTTAGCTCATTTCTTCCTTAAAGTCATTGTCAAATAGATCTTATGCTTGGATGTCTTGCATCTTTTGTGCCACTCACTGTCTTTCCTGATAGATTGCCCCAGCGGAAGGATTAGTGTCTATACTAAAGAAGAGAGATGATAGGGAAGGAAAAACAATTCCTCAAGTCCAGCAAAGACAAACAAAGAGAAGAGTGCGATTCCAAGAAATGGAAGACACATTGGATCAAGGTAGTTTAAAGCTGTTAATTCATGGGTTGCATTCTTGGAGTGCAAATGATGTTGATCTTTTTGTTCACAAAACCAACATGGGCATTCATTGTATGTACTGCCTTGTTTCTTTAAAACTTAAGTAATAAATGAAGGTGATGCATCAAAGATTATTCTGTACCAGGTTTGGGTTACAAGACTACAGAAAGATACAGTAAGTACATTTCTGTTTTAAAGCTTGGTTGAGACTGGTCAGTTTTCTTCGTCTGGCTGAATGATTTGCGAGTGACATCTAATGGACATCCCTTCATTAATGTTTAGAGCTTAGAGGTGGGAGGTGTAGGTTTCTCCCTAAATGTAATCCATGTAGGTAGAGAGGGATGCAAAAGAAACAAGTCTGTTGTGCTTTGTCCACAGGTAGCTTTCCAACCCTTTCTAGCAGACCACAGGATTGGAGGGTGTCAGATTTTTAACCGTGCTTTAAAATTAAACATCCATATGTATTTGATAATTGTCATTACATTTGACTAAACACCTTACTGCCTTTTTGGTGGGCTAAATAGTCTCATAAGAAATACCATTATTTTTTTCTGTTACGCTTTTCTTGGACTTTAAGATCTCTGTCATTCCAACTCAAGAGATGTTAAAAATACTTCTGGTTGCTAGTGATAGTATTTCCTGTACCTACTGTGTGTGCCAGCCACTAAACGGTATTAGTGGAGGTCTTTTGTGCTTAAAAGTGTATTAACTGTGTCTCATACACTGAAAGGAAAATCCATTCACTACCCAAAAGGGAACTTGTCCCATCTTTTTTTTTTTTTTTAATTATTTTAAAACAATTTATGTTTTAAATAAGATTTCAACTAAAATTTGTTCTGTGATGTTTTTTTCCCAGGGATTTAGTGATTCAAAAGAAAATTTTTATTATTATCATTAGCATTATTATCATTGTTGGTTTTGTTATTGTTATTTCAAACACAGAAAAAAAGTACTTGAATGTTTCTTCTTTTTTTCTTCTTTTCTCCTGTTTCTTACCAGAGATGTAGAGTGAAAGGAGGTCAGAAATTTTCTTAGAGCCTCTTCAGTCTGACAGAAGATGCAGATGTTGTTCATGCATATAAGTTATCAAGGACAAGTGAGGTTGTGAGGATGTAGCAGCACCTCTGCAACCTCTTTATTGCTCTTACTCTAGAATAAACAGTCATGCAAAGAGTTACCACAGAATAACTGAGATGTAAAGTAACTCTTCACATTAGCCTACCCTGACTGCTTTGTCTATCCTTGCAGTCAAAATAGGAGAATAAACACCAACAGTTCATGGTAGTGGAGTCAGTGTCAGTACAAGAAGCAAGAATGTTTCCATTTGTTGTAGTTTCAAAGCTTTCATTTCATTTCTACTCTTTCCATGAAGGAAGGCTTTGGCTGTGCAAGGTTCTCATAGTTAAGTGTATTTTGCTTCAGTGTGGAATGACTCTGCAAGTGGTATCAGCAAGGACAAGTACACAGGGTGCAGAAATGAAGCTATTTAATTATTCAGGTTTCTGAAAAGACAGGGTAGAGAAACATACAGTTCCTGGTACGTTTTATAGTCCATTTACATAGTGAGCATTAGGTATGTTTACCTCCTGACCCATTCATAGTAAAAACCTAGCTCTGGTTTTCTCACACACATTCACATAACTTTGTATATCATCCTTTTTCATCTTTTCTGCTTTTATATTTACAGATGAAGTAGCTGGTGGCTCCTGTATTTTGCTGATCCTGCTGTGCATAGCGACTGTTTTCCTTAGCATTGGAGGAACTGCATTGTACTGCACCTTCGGTGACATGGAATCCCCCGTGTGTACTGATTTTGCAGCCAACATGGATTTCTATTATACCCAGATATTGCAGCGTATAGAAGAACTTAAACACTGGATAGCCTTCTCATAGCTGAAATGAGCGGGGACAGCACACTGGAAGCTCACCAATGGTCACTGGAGAGGGTAGAAAAAAAGTAGTGATTTCAAGTTCTCTAACACTTGCCACCTGCAGGTGATGTGTATTTGATTATGTACTTACACTTTTACTTAGAAATCAAGAAAATTCTAGTTTAGCAATCAGGTGGCAAAATGTTCACATTTTAAACTGTAGCACTGTGGTATGGGAGAATAAAAACTCTTCGCCGTTGTGAGAGTAGGCAAGTAGCTTTTCGACAACTTGGGCAAGTCAAGAAGGAAGAAGAGAATTAACTGTCTTCTATATGCTCTCCCATTGCCACATAATGTGTAAGCAATCTCTGGAAGCTTAGTAAAAGGACAGCTTTAATTTACAGCTGTTTGTGCAAAGGTGTTGCCTCCAGCTATCATGCAATAAGTCTGTGTTTTATGGAAACGTTATTTTTCTTCTAAGTCTTACTATTTTTCTCCATTTTAATTCTGGTGAGCCATGTAATTATTTGGGTGGAGTGAGGAGAGCGCAGCAGCATTCACGGAGCCCTCATTTGGTGATTAACAGGCTGACCCTGTATCTTGTAGCGTACGGTGAATATCACGAGTGGGGTAAATCTGCTGGCAGATTTCACTAAATTTCCTGGAACTTTACTCACAGTATTGTGTGGGCTGTTGTAGAAATGGAAGGTTAAAAAAGAAATCATTGGTCTCACTAAACACAAACAAAAGTAAGATGTTTGGTAAATTATTCGTGTTAAATAGTAAAGTGACTTTGGCCAATTTTAAAGCACCTGGTAGCAGGTGTGGGGCTAGCTGGGTTTTCTGTCCAGCTATGTCACTGACTTGCAGTAATCACTTTGTGCCTCAGTTTCTCCTCCATAAATGGGGAATAATGATCCTTGCCTTTGTCTGTGAATATTTATTGCAGTTAGGGTTCATGTCTGATTCATCCCAGATGAGTGCACAGGATCACTGAACGGTGTGGCTGCAGCCTCTCTCAATGAGTGAATGCTTATGTAAAGTGGGACTGATCCAACAGAAGAGATTCAGAGGCTCACTGCAGATCCGCGGCATGTTAGTAGTCCAGGGCACTCGTTCTAGCAGATAAAGCACATTTGCATCTCTTTGCCCTGCAGTTCTGAGACCTTTATTGTATAATCTGTTCTTTTTCTATCAGCCATACAAACAAATTTCAATCAGTACAAAGAGTTATTTTAAATGGGTATTTCTGTCACTTGGTGCTCAGCCCTCCCTGTGGTATGTGACAGGAACACTGACATGACTGTGAAGGTGAGAAGTCGATACACAGGCCTTTGGCCCACACTCTGGTCAAAATGTGGCAACTGTTCTTGCACAGAGTCTAATGGCCTAGCCCTGCTGAAGGTGTTAGTGTGAAACAATTCCTTTTCACCTCAGGAAACAGCGTTGCTGAGGGGTCCACTTCACTCCGTGATTTCCTGCTTACTAACGTTGTATGATGGAGTGTGTTCAGGTTTAGAATATTATTTTGTAAAATACTATGAAGTAAAATCTTCAAGATATTGCTCAGAATTATAACATTAAATGATCATGCTTTCTGGCGTTTGCAAGCAAGTTGTCCCTCTAGTGAGCTTGATTGTTCCTAATGCACTGTTATACTTCATGGGTTTTTAAAGTGAAAGTTAAAATCACTTTTTTTTTTTCTAGAATAAATTGCATGTATGATTTCTCTTTTTGTTTTCACTGTGGAGGCTTAGTTTATTTATACCTTAGGGAGCCTCATGTGCAGCTTTATATTAAACTAGCAAATTTAGAATGCCCAAATTAATGAAAACTTTTGCTTTCAGAATGAAACTGGAGAACGGTAGTTTGGTGTATTTTTTGGTTGTTGTCCTCAGAGTATTATAATGTTGGGCTAATCTAAAGGAGAAAGGGAGAGACACTTTTGTATTTTAAAGTGTTACTGGCTGGTTCAGTTTATTATTTGAAGTCTGGGTTTGTTTATTTATTTAGTTTTTCTTCTAAAGATAATCTTAATTTTCTTTTTTGGTAATTTACTCACAGAGTGATTAAAAAGCATGCATTCAGTTAAAATATGTATTTATAGTGACTATGTAGTTAGACTATATTTTGGGTTTCTGTAGCTTTGCATTGTGTGTTTCAGGATATTAAGTTTATTCCTAAAGAGACAACTGTTGATTTCAGCTTAAAAAAAATTTGTTTTTAAGTTTTTGTGCACTTCATCACCAAAAAGATCAAGAAGTATATATAGAACTATTTATTCAAAAGTATATCAGATATGGAGATCAAAGAGCCTCTACTTCTAGGTTCATTTAATTAAAACTATTTTAAAAAAATTATTTTATTTAAACCTGTAAAGCTATTTAAAGTTAAAGCAGTTTTTAATAAGCAGTTTGGTTTAAAATCAGTTTAAAATCATACCAGATCCTGGTATGTCCACTTTGTGCTATACTCCCAGTGCAAAGACTCACTAGTAGCAGCAAAACTGCCTACAAGAAGATCATGAAGAGGCTGGGCACCACTTTACCAACATGTACGCAATGAAAAATGAGCGGCCAGGCGTTCTGTGTAACTCTGCCACCTTACACTTGTGTTGTAACTTGGAGCATCTCTCCAGCCTTCCCAGCCTATGCCAAGGTACCACCCCTGCAAAAGTCTCTCAGGATTTGAGGGAGGGGAAGGGGCACATACGCACAGCTGCCCAGTTCCTGATAGGAGCTGCTCACTTCTCAGTTGCAGTCAAGTGGTTGAATCTGGATCTAATTTCTGTTGGCATTGCTTTGTAAAAAGCTGATAGTAGCAATTGTTTCATGTGACAGTTCGGTTAGTGCCAATAGTTCGCATGGTCTGTAGTACCTTATCAAGCTTGCAGCTACCAACGTAACAACATTTGCTTTGCATTGAGCTCCAAAGAGTGTGTGGGTAGTCCTGATGCTGGCCTTCCCGTATGCTCTGTTCTTTTCAGATTACTGGTGACGTTGCTTCCTCCTGGCTGACCTGAGTGGTTAGAATCCTAATAGGTAAATCCAAGCTAAAAGAAATAGTTGATTTGAACAGTTATTTCTCCTGTCTGAGTATTTTGAGGTAAAATAATGCTGAGGAACAGCTAAGATTGTTATAAGGAGGAAGAAAAGAGAGGAAAAAGGCTTCCCACACACATACTTTGTGCATTTTAAAGCCCTTTGTATGTAAGTTTTGATTTATTCTGTTTCCTTCCCTGCCACTGTCTTTATGGCTGTTCTCCTTGGTGGTAGGGGAAACATACCAAGCTGGTATGAAAACATCTGTAGTTGGTAGGAAGATTCAGGGAATGGTTCAGTACTTGACAGTAGTTAAAAGTAATTTCTTAAAACATGACTGGATTTCAGGCTGATGGTGTACCTTCAAAGACATTGTGGCCACTTAATCACCTGCAGCGCTCTACTAGAAACCCCCACCTTCCAGTTTATTCTTTGAGCGTAATTATTTTGAAGAGATTTTCATGACAGAGCAAAACCAACAAGACTTTTGATGTAGATTCAGCATACACGGCCAAAAAGGGCTTTCTGATGATGTAATTAATACCCTCACCCCTAATAGCCTAGAAAAGCACTGTACTACAGCAGATCCCCCCTATACTACAGGCTTGTTTTCAAAACAGTGTCAGTAAGGAAGCAGATATTCCACAGCCCAGATATGCCAGCAGAAGTTTGTAATCTAGAAACAGCCCATGCTTTAAATTTTTTCTAATGTCTTTGCTTTCATACTTGGCAAATGCATAGCCCTGGTAACAAGCAGTAGAAAGTAGTCTAACGAAAAGGGAAAGTCTTGTTTAGGGTTTTGGGGAGCAAAGGGCAAGCTTGAACTATCAAGCAGAGTAGATTGCAAGTCCAGATTCTTGTGTGGCTTGGTACTATTCCACTCAATAGCCTAAAGGGATGTTACCCTCCTAAGAAAACATGTTTGCCTACTTTGTACTGTAATGTAAAACCAAGACCATCTGAAAGGACTAATAACTATTTGTAACAAATTTCACTTAAGCTTCCTTTAGCAAAAGGAGTAAATAATTGTGTTTGAAACCGGCACCCAAGCTTGTAATTTAAATACTGTAGCAAAAAAAAATAAAATAAAAACTGTCCCAAAGAAAATACATGAAACTTTTTGGGTACTGTGATTTCTAAATGCGTAAAAATACTGAAAAGATTTTCTGTGAAATTCAACTAAATGAACAGTACCTCCAATGAGAATTTCATGGTCAAACCCAAATCAGAATGGAAAATGAGGATAAAGGTTTTGTTTGGGTTTTGGTGTAATGTAGTTTTCCTGGGTGGATTGGTTTGTTTTAATAGCCAAACAAAAACCCATCTTCCTCACAGAGCTTGGTTCCTCTAGACAGGTGAGTTTAAAGTACTAAAATGTTGCCTTACTGCATCGTTCTGAAAACAAATTGACAGGTGGTAAGTTTCAGAATCCCTAGGAACAGGGTGGGTGACCTGGATAGTGGTCACAGGCCAGTCTGCTCTTTCAGTTTAATTAAATACATAATAAAAAAAAAACCAAACAATTCCAACTCAACCCAACCCAGCAGCCTCTGATTTGAACAGGAACGTGCCAACACATTTTGTGGCATCCCCCCCTACTCTTGACTCTTCCCCCAAAAGCCATGGAATGAGGCCAACCAGAATTTTGAACTGCTAAAGAAGCAGCAAAATCCTAAGAGAAAATGAGGCGGTTTCATACATTTTGTTTTGGTTTTGTTATCTTTGTGTTGTTTTCAAGTTGTTTTTCACAGTCAGAAAAAGTGAGAACTACAGTGAAAAAGGAGAAAAAATTAAGAATTTCATTGAAACCTGTGAGATAACATCTCAGAGCACCAAACTGTATCATAACATAGTATGTGGGAACCTGGATGTGTGGCCTAATAGTGCTCTTTATGTGTAGAAGTAAATTGTTGTTGTAAACTGTTCTTGTGTAAAGACTGATACCTGGTTTCAGGAAGACAAGCAGCTGATCTTCTGCTTCTGAGTCTTGATGTGACCCCTGACCAGAAGCACTGGTAATCTTGAGGAACCTGGATGGGCTTCCAGAACTGGTCAGTAAACTCTTGTGCCCAAAAGACAGGCTTTGGCTTAGGCTTCAGCTTTGTCGACACAGCTGTGCTGGTTCAGTACTACTACAGACTGAGGTCACTGCATCTGTCAGTCACCATTTTCATTCCTTGGTGCTCCTCAACAACCTTCTCACGAACAGCCTTCTACCCCTGCCGTCTCTGTCCATGTCTTCATCCCAGTGAGTCCCCTTTTATTCCTTCTGTCTCCCTCCCCCTTTGCCATTTCTTTGTATGAAATAGCGTGTGATTTATCATTCATAGGATCATAAGTTAATTGAGTTAGGAAGGGACCTCAGAAAGTCTCTAGTCCAACCTTCTGCTCAAGGGAGGGTCAACCGAGATCAGACCCAATTGCTCAGGGCTTTATCCAGTCAGGTCCTGAAACCCTCCGAGGATGGAGACTGCACAACCTCAAACTTATGCTGATTCTTGTACTACTTTTAAACAGCTGGTGTTTGAAGGATCAGATGCTGACTTCCATGTGCCTTAATGAAAGAATCTAAATATTTTTCTCTAAAATAGCTACCCAAGGAAGCCTGAAGTCTTTAACTATAAAGTCCTTTTTTAAAAATTAATTTTTTAGACATTGCTTCCTTGAGGTTCCCTTATATCATTTGTGAATTTTATTACTTTGAATTAAATATCATAGTAATTCTTCTTTGGTGTAACATGAGCCTAGGATTCACTGCATTCAGGAATGTCCAAAAATTGTGGTCATCTCTTGAAGAAAATGATGGTGGGGAGTAGATGCGTGCTGTTCTACAGAGTTCCTCTGTGACAACTAAGATGTTACAGAATTGATATCAGTGAATTTCAACCAAAGGTCTGATTCTGCACTTGGGTTCATCCTGAGCTTGTTTTTACTGGCAAACAGGCTAAAATAAAAGAATGTAGAGACTGCACTGAAGCACACCCAAAATTTCAAAGGCATGTCGAATATCAGACCAAATTTCTCCATTAATCTAAAATTGTTGAGCTGCACTTTCTTGAAAACAAGTTTGAATCCAGCTTCGCATGACAACAGATCAGTTGGCTCTCTCCTTTTGCTTTTTGCCAAGAAACTGTCTGGCAAAGTGTCATCTTTTAGCCAAGATGGGCCCCTGATATAGGACTCATTTGTTAGGCTGTTGGGGAGGTTTCCAGTAACACTTCTGTCAAGTGACAGTTAATGATTGCGTCCCATTGCATTGCCTGGCACTGCGAAGGAGTTTAAGCCCCACTATTGTGCTTTCATAGACTGATCAATGTTAAAGCTGTTACCAAAAACAACTTCCAGAGTGAGAGCTATAGGGTGTTCATTTTTTTTTTTTCCAGAAGGTGCCACATGCCTAGTACTGCAGTGAGAAAACTTTACTAGTTTTCACAGTTTTGCGGAAATATGACCAGATTCCACAACTGCTCTTTGCAATGCACAGAGGCAGTGCCAACGCGATGCACCCCTTCAGCTGGTTGGTATCCATTCTGCTCTCCTGAACCGGCAGCCCTGCACAAGAAGGGAATGGTTTCGTCAGAAGTAGCAGTGAAAGCATATATGCACTGGCAGTTGAGCAGCGTGAGGATATTGTTACTTCCACATAAACCTTACACCTGAAAATGTACTTTTTTTTTTTTTTTTTTTACTTCCATTTAGGAACCGTTAATCAGTTTTCCTTGACATCTTTTAATTAGAAATAGACAGCATTAAGCCAATTCCTCCACTGATTCTCCAGGAACTGGAACTGATGCTTTTTGCCAGAGGTAACATGAATCTTGCCACTTGTAGGTGATGCTAAAAATCCTCGTTCTTATACAGCTTAGTACTTCTGGCTTTTCTGCCGGACTTTCTAATGAAATTGGTAGATGGTCTCTGAGGCTATGATAGTAGCAAGAATATTTTCACACTATTTTTCCTGAGCTAGCTGAATTCAGCGCACTGTAGAAAGGACTCACAGAAGAGAGTGAAAGGTCTGAATTACTAAAGATCTATACAGCCGATTTCAGCAAGACAAAATGTCAGCATCTACCATCATAGAAACTAGCAATTGCTCCAAAAAGGCTCCCCATGATTAATGCACAAGTATATTTGAGGAGTTACAAGGAAAAAAATTATATACTGAGGTTTGTCAGTGACTATTCAAAGACTGAGGCTTTACGTACAAGTTAGTGAATGAAATAAGGGGAAACAAATTCTCAAGGTTGTAGAGAGGTAAAGACTGAGTATATTATGGGCAAAAGGGCCACAGAAAGAATGTAATAAAGACCTTTGATCAAAGGTGATAAAAAATTTTCATTGGTAAACGATGAAATATCTTTCTGGTAATTACATGTATCTGTGATGTGGTGTTTTTTCCAGTCAGATTTTATAGAAACAGAAAATAAATGCACAATACTTTAATGACATCAGGGAGAAGACAGACTAATGGTTAAAATATTCCTGAGTTCTTTGTAGGACTCCTTAGGAGGAATTTAAGTGGTTTGTACGAGGTGACATAGCAGGAAGAAGCAAAGCAGGACCAGAGCTTACAAATCCTATCTTCTGATCTTTTGTCTGGTCCCAGTTCCCACTAAGACCACACAGATTAGGGAAGATAAGTGAATACCCTGTTGTTCACATTATCTTTGACTTCAGGCAGCTTTGAAGACTTTGTTTAAAGATATTTTTATATTCGCATAAATTTTGTGGTGATCTTAATCAATTCAAGAGA
The DNA here is from genome assembly GCA_035590275.1 of Ibycter americanus. Lineage (NCBI taxonomy): Eukaryota > Metazoa > Chordata > Aves > Falconiformes > Falconidae > Ibycter > Ibycter americanus. The sequence goes on from JAVJGI010000062.1 coordinate 88,218,589, forward strand.
TGAATTTCCTTTCTAGTGTGCAGCACTAAGTCCAGATGCCATTTTAGCGTATTTTTAGTGCTTGATATCATCATACTCGTGGTAGCTGGTTGCTATTTATATGTATTAAGGCAAATTGTATCAACAGTCCACATGGGAACGGGAACACATAGTATAATGGCAGCTCCTATGGTCAGAAAATGAGGCTCAAGCTGTCTATAGTCGCTTTGTGTTTTGCCATCTAACCCTTACTACTCATGCTCTGCTAACTACCAGGGAAGCAACAGTGCTCAGCAGAGCAGGCCCTATTAAGAATCCTGTTTAAAAAATCAAGCCACAATCTCACAGCTCTGCTGGGCTTCACACAGTACCTTTTGCTGTGCCAAGAGTGAGGAAACAAAGCGATGTGGAAAGCAGTAGCAGTCACCAGATTTCTGCCTCCCAGCAGAAATGAAGCTCTTGTGAGGCAAAGAAATGTTTTGACCATGAAGCGGACGTTGTCGTCACTGTCTGCAAATGTGAAAGATGAAAATAATTTCAAATGTTCTTGGCGTCCCTCAAAATGCCTTTAATGACTTCTTTTTCCTTTCAATTTGTGTGTTATTGAAAGCTTTCTCTTAGTTGAAGGCAAAAGGGAAGAGTAAGCAATGGTAAAGTGGTAAGTTTTTTGCGTTTGGTTTTTTTTTTGGCATGTACTGTCTGAGATTTGTCTGTAAATAGGGCATTGCTTTTCTGAGCCAGTTCACTACTGGGTGATATCCCATGGTTTACCTACAAGGGCAAAATAGATGGCCATTAGCAGTAAGTGACTCATGTATTATAAAACAGCCCCATTAAAAAGAACCACCTCTATCGACTCATGCAGTAGGATGATGAAACAGTATTTTCAGTAAACTGGCTGCATTTTGCAATGCGGAGCAAGCCTTGCACAGCCCACCCACACTGCCAGCTCAGTCTGGCGCTTCACTGGTCTTTGTACTAGGACCTTTCACAGCTGTGATTCCCATTGCAGAGCAGCCAGCAAGGCAACTGTTCCTCCCTTGGCTCCCTTGACCACTGAGATGACCAGCGGCTGTAGGTCTCTCAAAACCAAGCAGAAGAGCCGTGAGTTGTCTATAAAGACATCTAGAGTTTCAGTTGTGAAACTCCAACAGCCTGTCTTTTCATATGCTGCCGCAGCGAGAGAGGAGGCAGGCGGTAGGTGCCTGTGATGAGTCCGTATCCACGGGAGCCTGGAGGAGATGCTCTTTGCCACATTATTCCCTCTGTGAGTCGGATATTCTGCTTGCAGGAGATAAAGCAGAGTCCTTCAGGACTCAGCCTGAGATTGTATTGCCTACAGTCCAGCACAGAGGAGACTGCACAGGATGTCCTGTGGTCCTTGCGGAAGTATTTCAAAGTAATTGCTATCCTGAGCATTCCCAAATATGCTTTAAGAATCGAAGCCTGCTGATCTTCCTTAAGTAGAAATATGTAGTATGAGGGACTGAAGCCTTTAGGATCCCACAACAAAGGCACCATGGAAACCACAAAAATACTTGCAGAAAGTTTTGAATGTGCTGCTGAGGCTGCCTCAGGATTTCAAAATCATTCAAATATGAACAAGAAGGGCAAACTTTAAAATAGTTTCTTAAGGAAAAAAAGTTATGCTCTGTGGTACTTAGCATCACAGAGCACTTAGCATCACAATCATGAAATTAAATATGATTTGACAGGAGACGGGGCAAGTTTAAAATGAATTTTTTTCTGGCTGTTGTTCTGAACTGCACTGTTAAAGAGCAGACCACTTGCTTTTCAGTTCTGTCCTTACATTTTTTTCTATTTTTTTTTCTCAAACCTTTATTCCTGCCTCTGAATGACATCCTTTTTAACCTATTAACTCAGTAGTTTTTTTGATATGGCCAGAAAAAAAATTGGCTGTGGCTCAAAAAGGCTGTGCTGTGACATGATTTTAAATAGCTGGGAGAGAGAGTTGATTAAGTGATAAGAACTGGAACTTAGGAGGGTTTGATTTAGTTGCCTGCGCTCTCACAAATTTCCTACGTGGTCTTTAGCACATCACTTAATTCTGTGTTTCAGTACCCCACCTGTGTAATGGGGACAATTCTCCTTTGATGCTCCCTGTGGCAATGTAGCAATACACATTCCAACGTGCCTTATGGCAAGTGGAGTCATGGTAACCTCAGAAGTGAAGCATTCAAGCAATATCAGCAACTTGCTAGTCACACTGAAATGGGTACCCTGCATTGTCATTACTGCAACGAACCCCACATCTGAAAGAAGGGAAGAAAACGCTTCTTGTTTTTCACATTCTTTTTAGAGTTTTCTATGAATATGATAGCTGTTTCAGAGGGGCAGTAGGAAAGAAGTATTGAAAAATGGGAAAATACACTGTAGTATTCCCGTGAGGGTTTTTGCTGTACCATCAGGTGATGAAATTGCATCTGGTTTTATTTTTTGTGATTTTTTTAGCATCGTAATGACTATACTGTCAGATTTTACAGCTATTTTAAGCTACCTGTAGAACTACAAACTGCTTTTGCATCTTAGCAAATCTATAAAACTCGGCAAAACTCCCTGTGAGAGTGAGGGGTAAAACCAGTTGCTTGATGGATTTCAGTATCTGGTGTCTGCAGTATATAGGCTTGTTAGTGCCTCCCACTTTATAATATCTGCAGTGGGGTAGAGCTTTTAATGGTCTTGGTATTACCAGTGGCTTGCCGGGGGGGCAGGAACAGACTGTGGAAAATACAACCAGGTTGCCTTTTAAAGTGTTCATATCTTTGAGAGAGAATCGGAAAGTCTGTCCCTCATACTATTAGCATTTATAGCAATTAAGCTTTTTGCTACTGTGTAACTCAGGGTAGTGACAGGATTAGTGGGGATTTAGCGATTTAGATATATTTAGTGATTTAGATTCTCGGGTTCAATGAGAAATTGCCCATTATAAACTATTCTCTGCAAATCTTGAAAACAATGTGGGAAGGCTGGCATCAAGGAAAAAATGAGCCAAATTAAGGCGCGGCTTCTGATCCAAACACAACCGAGAAAATCCCTAGTGCGACCACCTCTAGAAGCAGCCTTCTGCCATAGATATTAGCTGTGGAATCTGCCCTTATCTGCAGAAAGATTCGGGCATCTTGCCTGCTGGTTCTGGGGTTTTTTCCCTTTTTATAAGTGACTTCCTTGTGGGGTTTTGTGCAGAAGGTAGAGGTTACAGCTTTTGCCTGTTTCCTTCCAAATGTGTACCCAGGTAGTGGCAGAGAAGAGCGATGCCATCATAATCTCACTGAAATAGAAAAAGAATATGGTCACAGCAGGTAGCACCCATTTTTCAGTGCTGTCGTTACCTTTCTGTGTACCCATTTTTCGAACCCATGTCTCTCCTACTCTTTTCTGTTGGTGCTGGGAGTATTAAATACAGAGAAGCCACCATTTAATGCTGCCTCTCCCTATGTCACAGAGACATAAAGTCAGAAATGGACGTTAGATGAATAATTCTATCAGCCTTTATTAAAATTGATTGTTAGATCTTCATGAGTGGAGATACTTATCTCAGCACATCTCACTGAGGTGCAGCTTTTCTGCACGTGTCATGATTTCCCAGGCACATGTGAGTAAATGGTAAAAAAGCCCTTTAGTGGGGGGAGGGGAAGGGTAGGTCATGTAATTAGATGAAAATAGGTCATATGACTGGGATTCTCCTTGTGATGAAACACTCGTTGCTGCCAATTTATTCAAATTGGGGAGAGCGAGAGGAGGAAGGGATGTAACTGTATTGTCCTTTCTTCAGGCTGTTTCTTGTTTCTCATTGTCTCTTGACCTCAAATATCACATTCTACAAAAAGTCACAGACTCCTGCTGCTGCTGCTTCTGTTACTGTGGGAAACATTGCCTTTTTAAAGCAAATTACTGATAGTCTAGGCTTAAAATGTCACCAAGACTGCATATTATTAAGGGAAGTTATTTGCTTCCTTTTGAGTTTTCCTCCTTCGACAGAAGATTTTTCTTTAGGTGTACTGCAAATTTCCAGCGCAACTACATCTGAATTTCAAAATAACTTCAAACCAGCAAACAGCCCATGCATAACTTGGCCCAACTTGCACTGGTTTAATGTGCATCGTACAGCAGCCTGCTCTCAAATTATGCAAACTTGTTGGCAGAGATCAAGTCTTCTGTCTTTCGAAGGCAATACCTCAATATTTACAGGGAAGCCTTCAAACACTGTAGTTAAATTAGTGCTAATCCGTCATTTCATGTTAATAGTTTCATAAGCAGAACCTGATGTGGAGGAGGCATTTTAACTAAGACCTGAATCCATTCATGGAGTAAGGAAGGCAAAAAGAATACTGAATAGCTTCCCAGTGACTGCATGAACAGGAATCCTTGGAGACAACAGGATATGTTAATGTAATTAAAGGCAACATCATAATACATAGGTACCCAAAGCCCAAATCACAAAGTACAAGCAGCCTTATTTCTGGGATTTGAGGCATTGACTTTACAATCTTAATAAATAGTGCTCTTCAGAGGAGCAGCAAGAGAGCTGCATTACTTTGAAATATGCAGCTTCATCAGAATCAAAACACTTTGAGTATGAGGCTATTTTCTTCCAAAACAAAATCATAGCAAAAAGGGAAAAAGCCTTCTAGTAGTCTTGAAACATCACCTCTAGCTAGAGCAAAGCCAGATTTTTATATTCTCACAACTGTTCTTGCACAGAAATTCTTGTGCAGATTTGTTATTGATCTAATCTTGGAGGTATGCATTTTATTACAATTATAATTAGTGATTCAAGCACAAGAGGTGTCATACTACTTGGTGCAGAGGTCCTGATATCATGAGGCTTCTGCATATGCTTCACTTGTAGTGTATGTCTACATCTCCATAAACCAGAGCCACCAAGTATGCAGACAGACCTTGCTCCCCCTTCTTCCATGTCCCGGGTACATTGTACTTAACCTACAGGGAATACCAGGGTAAGAGCAGCCCTGCTCCCCACATACTGCACCTCTGACCCATAGTTTGACAGGACGTGGCTGGGGCGTAAGGGTGCTTAATTTCCCTCCCACCATTACAGTGCAGCCCTGTTGCGGAATTTAATTTCCAGTAGATTCGACACCTACCTAAAACTGGTAAAATGCTTTGAGACACCCTTGACTTAAAAAAAAAAAAAAGAGCTAAAGAAGAGAAAAAGATCTCACTGCTATGATTTGACACCAACATGAATGAATTTCAGGCTATCTTTCTCGTATTTTTTCAATAAAAGACATACTGAAAGAATTCCATAACTGGCTGCAATAACTTCCCTGTTGTTTCTACTGTACTGGTGTAAATTTTATCTCTGGTTCTTAAAACATTGCAGTTCAGAAACTGGGAAGCAGCACGACACATTCCTTCTCACGGCACTGACATCCTGATATTACTGTTTTTTTCCCTTCCAGGTAGGTTAGCAAGAGAGGCTGGAAATCTATTTTAATAGCAGGTTTTAACTTTCCTGCAATTCATCTTTTTCATGCTGGCTGGGTAATTTAATTTGTTGTTGACCTAGTTCCAGTTATGAAAGATTAGACTATTCATTATCACAGAAGTTTCATCCTTTGGCCCTTAAAATAATTAGACTTTCTGAACAGATATGCTATAGATTATTAATATATGTTACAATATTTTGCTTATTGAGTTCCTTGTTTCATATGAAAATGTTTTATTTGTACACGGCCTTGGTAATGACTCTTTTTTAATTGTAAGGTGTAATTACCACCAGGAAGGGTGACACTAGAATTTAGCCATGAACTAGTATTTGATGAGCATGGCATGTGATGATGTTGTCACAGATACCGTGGCTTCATTGCATGAATGTTTCCGTCCAGCAATATTAAGGCAGAAGCATCCACTGTAATTAGAGGTTTGACGCTTTTGTTGTGTAATTGGTTCTGCTACGCTGCGCAGAATGAGTGTCCCCTTTAAAAAGTGGAAGAAGACAGAAAAACAGGTTATCTGAGCGATTCTTGCTAGCTCCCTGCCTGTCGTTCCGTCCCTTCTAGGTGACCGATTCTTACTTGCTTGCTCTCACTTTGGCAGTCCTGGGAGGAGAAATCAGTTCTCTCAAAGCTTCTTGGCAATTTGTCCAACTTCTAACAGGTTTTGGGGAGGAACCGGATCCAACTGACCTTGGACAAGAGGTTGCAGCTGTGAGGGTGATGGCTATGAAATTTTTAGTTCCGCCTATAATGGGAATTTGCCCCAGTTCCATCAATGCGTGACTAATTTCCTGGACAGCTGAGCCAGCATAAACCTCTGGTGTAGGTAAGGAAAACAAAATTGTCACTAGGTATAAATTTCAGTGGACCTAAGGTAAGTTCAGCTTTTTTTGAGTGTGCTTGAGATGTGGATGCAGGTCCAAGGTATTGCTGCTTGGCCAGAAGTTTGGTGGAATCTTGGACGAATTCCCAAAGTGCCTCTGGAAGGTATCTAGCACGGCAAGATCTGCAGAGCAACATTCCTGGAGCTGCTTGGTGATTAATGCGGAAGTCTGTAATAACATGTTCACTACAAAAGTTTCTGCTGTTTTCCCTTCTAAGCATGTATTTAGAAACAGTCCGTGGAGACCTTCATGCCATCCATACTCACCAGAGCCCTTTGCCATTCTGTTTGGCTGCTGCGGGGAACTATGTGAGTGTGGGAGAGAGGCAGCTGTATTTAATAGTGCAGCTAGCTCAGCCTGGGAGAAAGCAAAAGAGCCCAGGGCAATGGGAGGGAGTAAAACTGAAAACATCGCAGCTATGGCTTTTGGGTTTGAATGAGAGAGAAACTCCTCATGGGCCTTATTTGTGAGGGTCATTTAGGGATATCCTTTTTGCAGTCCAGAATCCTTATCTGCTGCTAAGCGATTACACAATATGTTAGTTGAGATTTCAGACATTTCATGCAATCAGTTGCTTCTAGGAGACTGATAATCGGAGCTGAACGCCTCCCATGTGTGTTACATTTTCAACTCTTCATGTTTTATCCCAGGGCCAACTGTATTTTTGTCGTTTTGGCTAATGGGTCTATATTCTTGCTAGAGTCTGAATTTTTAATGTAAACATTTCTGTCCCTTGTGGCTACAGAGAAACAAATATTCTAAGAAGCTTGAAGAGTCAGAAACGAACAACTTAAATATAAAAAGCCTCATATTCACTAGATCTGTTTGATTGTTTTTGCTACCTACTAATTGTATTTGAATATTTCAGGGTCAGTATTTATTGTCCATTACAGTGTCCATGTACACAGATATTACTTGTTTACATCCATAAAATAGTGTTAAATCAGTCAGCCAGCAAAACCGATATTGGAAAGATTAAGAGCTTATTAAGATGTCTTGCATCAAACCCTAACCCCAAAGTCCTTGGGAGATCCTCCAAGTGTTATCCGAGGAAGACAACTGCCATGCACACAGGGGGACTTTTTAGCTATTTGCAGGAAAAAATTTATGCTTCCAGTTTTTGAAAGACACTTGTGCAGAATCAAAATTAATTCTTGGTAATATCTTGCCATATCAAACTGAGGAGATGTCCTCTCCCTCCTTGTCCATCAGTAAAATGTGGGTAACTGTGTGAGGTTATGCGGTCTGTATTCTGTCTGCAAATGTGGCACTTTCAGGTGCACCAGAGAGAATGCAAAGAGGAAGCAAATTAGAAGAGGACACAGGTGGAGGATGAGGACAGAGGGAGTGAGCTCTGGGCACAGCTCAGTGGCTTCCAGGAACTGAAGGGAGACCGAGGCAAAAGCTAGAGACAATCTCATTTAAGCAAGGGGCCAGATGTAACAGTGCCTTCTCATTGTGTTTAGTCTAGTTGTGTGTATGTCTTCAGTCTTATTTTTGGCAGAAATTGTTATTTTTCACTTTCGTTCCTTCCCTTTCCTCTGCTGTCCCTTCAAGAGAGAGAAAACGGGGCATGTGTGTGGGCTGATGATTTGAGAGCAGAGAGTACTGAGAACTCCTACAAAACAGAAGTTAACTGTAGTCTCTGAGAATGCTGGTAAGCAGACACCTCAAAACCAAACAACCATCCAGATTTTTATTTCAAAACAACTGTTGACCTCTGTGCAGCAAGTACTTTCCAGACTGCTGCTTCAAAAATAGAACCTTTTACACACTTTGCCCTCCTTTGGATTTTTCCTCTTCCCTCCCTACTTACATCAAAAGAAAGAGCAACAGCTCTGCACCCCTGACCCTAAAGACGTAAGGCTATTCTAAATAGGACAGAGCACATACGTGCGGTCCACACACCAACATCAGCAGAATATGTAACGGGTAAATCGTTGAAAACCAGAAGTGGCACAAGGGAGCAGTGCTGCCTGCTGGCTTTGCAGCAGCTGGGCTCAGTCCTCGGGCGCTGGAGACCCCCAGGACCATTACACGGGGGGCCATATGAGTGAGAGATGTCTTGTATTCAGTGAAGCAGACTGATGGGTGCGGTTGAAACAAAACTGCTTGAAGTAACGATATGCTGTGCTTCTGTCTGCGTATGTTACGGATCGGTCATGCAAAAATACAGGAAAGGATTAAAGTGTTAATGAGAGGAAAACAAGTCCACATCGCGTGGCTGTAAGAGCTGATAACAGCACAAGTCTGTTCCTCAGATCTAAGCAATGCTTAGCGATTTCTCTGCTCTAGCTGATTTCAGTGCCCAACCATGTGATCATCAATTTATTTCATTAATGCTTGAAAGTAAATTTCAGGTTATTTGTAATGTTCTCTGAACCAGACGTGCAGGTTGAAGCATCTGTTTTTAACTGGTAATTCTGATGAGCATCTATAGCCTGTTTTCAGGTAACTTACATGCTTAAATCCTAATGAGTTATTTTTATGCTAAAATGTCCTAGTTTCAGTTTCAGCTTCACCTGCTGGACCTGGTTATTTATTCCTATAAAGCAGATTGGTCAGTTTTCAGAAAAAGGCAAAATCCGGGGTGTTGGATAAAAAAAATTAAAGGACAAGAAGGACAAACAGAGCTCTTAGTATTTACTGTGGGTATGGAACCACTGTAAGACGTAAGAGAGTGATCATTAGAAACAACCTTTCTTCTGCAGGGGCCGGTATTGCTGTTAGGTATGTAATGAAATGCAAGGTCATGCTGTCTCCAGGCCCGTTAAAGAGCCTTTGGTGGTGCTACATCAGCACTTACTTTGTTTTAGTGGTGTGTCGTTTTTTTAACAAGGCCCTGGCATGCTGCCACTAACTTGGGTTTATGCCTCTTTTGTGTTTTCATAGCCGCAGGCCAGATGGTTTCAGCATTATATGCTTCCTCTGATATGGAAGCTGACCACGGCGCTCCAAATTACTTGTAAGGTACCTTTTGTTCCATGTGCTCTATTTCTCGTTATGTATCACAGTGCATTCAGCGTTACTCATTTCAACTAAAACCTAGACACTTCTGCATGTTGTAGGCAGCACGTTGAGCTGGTGACTGAGCACAGATGTCAGTGGGGGTGCTACTCTCCTTGGAAGCCGCAATTACCACTGGATTTGTAGGACAGGATAGAATAGAATCATAGAATCATTTACATTGGAAAAGACCTTTAAGATCATTGAGTCCAACTGTTAACCCAGCACTGCCAAGTCCACCACAAAACCATGTTCCCAAGTGCTGCGAGGAAGTGCTTTGGAAAATTCCATTCAAACACTTAGTGCATGATCAAATCGTGAACTAACCTGGGAGGTGGAGAGACGCTGCAGTGGTTTCTGCTTCCGCAGCCTTTGGATGCTTCCTCTCCTTCTGAGATCCTTTGTAAAAACAAGTGAGCAAACCTCCTGTTGGTGAGCCTGTGGTGGGCCTGATGTGGTGGGCAGGGAAGTATTGCTGCTTGGCAATGTTAAATGCAAAGCTCTGGTTCTTCATTCTCTTTCTCATTTGGGTAAATTAACTTCCTCTGCAGCTTTCACTCATCCTTGGCTGATGGGATAACAACTTCTCGCCCTGCTCTGATCAACTTTATGGCTGCTGTCATGCCCGCTCCTAAACGTGTACCTGGATTTGAGAACAGAAATGAGTTCTCCATGAGGCAGGGCAGTGTGAGGACAGGAACTATGAGGGAATGACATCTCTGCCACAGCCAGAAGCAGGTAGGACTGTAAAAGGTTGTTAGTGCCATAGATCTAGGAGACAGAGATTTTTTTTGGTGGCACAGGAATCTTGAAAAAGGATGAATATATGAACAGAAGTTGATTTGTGGTTGTGGCTGAATGATGCAATAAAATGCAGTCCATGAGCACAGCAGAAATGATAACAAGCCAGAGGACAGCAGGAACAGCTAACAGTAATGCTGATGTCCACAGCCTGCTGCAGCAGTGCTGCCTAGACAAGAGGGTACAGCCAAGACAAGGGGTCCTGTATGCTACAGGCACAAGTGAAGTGAACTCACAGCAAATCACCAGCAGAGCTGGAGGACACACTTACGCTGACCTCAAGATTCTGAGTGTTGTTTTAATAAAAGTATTCCTTTTTTCCTCCCGTTGTGGGGAAAAACATAGGCAGATGGGTCTGCCAGTGTGAAGGAGCTGGGGCAACACTTCACGGTCTCTGTAGCTTAAACTCGTTGCATACCAAAAGGTCCCTTCCATTCCTCATTCCAGGAGGAAATAATTAAGCTGGCAGGCAGAGAAATGCCATCAGGATGAATATACATGTCTCGAACCGCATGTTCCATGAGGAATTTTTTTTAAAATGTCTGTTTTAGCTTTTTTAAAAAATTCCTATCAAAATGGAACAATTTAAAACATTTTTTAACATTTGCAGAGGGGATGTTACTGGGGGAGGACCCCAAATCCTGACACTTAAATGAATTGTACAATCTTCTTTCTAGGCCTACAGTGGCTGTTTTTTAGATCATATATCACACAGAAAACTGAGCAGCCTGAATTTTTAAAAAAAGTTAGTGATTCACCTATTTACTTATTCCATAGGATATCAAGTGAACTGATGTGTATGCCAGCCTTATTTCTGAGAGTTGTTTTGCATTCACGATGGTAAAAGCCCTCTACCACACTCCCTTCTGTGTTTTAGAAAATATTTATGTTACCTGCTGTAGGAAGTTATACAAGCCTGCTGCTTTTGTTTTGCAAGTGCTTCAGAAACAATCTAATTTCAATTTGTCTCTAACACCATTAAAACTGCATTTGTTCTTTTCTATGTTCCTGGAAACTTCCGAGAAGAAAAACTTAGCTTTGTGAAGCAGAACTGATGTGAACTGTTACAGGACAGGTACAAAGATTCTTTGCCTGTTTATTTGTTTTAAAAGTATTTGGGTTTGAATTTAGCTGTTCAATCAATAGGTATATGGTAGCGAGCAGTGATCTTTGAGCGTGGGTATCACTAGAGGGAGCTCAGACAGCGTCTGAGCCGAGCAAGGCGCTGCGGTACCTCACTCGGTTACTTGCCCCCGTATTTGGTCGGTAAATCTCTCCCGTTGATGAACTTACAGTTTCTGTGTGGGCAGCTACATAGCCTGCATTACAAAAAGTACACTGAGCTTTTAATTGCAGATAATTTGCAAAGCAGTACTGAACTGGGGCAGGGAGGTCTCAAGCTTTAATTTGTTCGGCAGCATTGGTAGATATTACCAGAATACTTTTTTCCAGATGATAAAAATGGGTCAAAAGCGGTTTGTTTCCCCTCTTGCCTGCCTCTTCCCTCCTAGTGCATTCCTTCCCCTTCATTAGATCCTGAGATCCATGTACCAACATCCTTCTGCTGCATGTCCTGCTCCTACAAACTGGTGTATCTACCTCAGATGCTCTACTCTGGTGTCTAACACACCTCACTCACATCCCAACCTTTTGCCTCTGCCAACCTACTGCATGCCCCCAACCTAATCCACTTACCTACCTAAAGCACATTAGGTTTCATCACTGCCCTGTGCTTTATCTTATTCCTTCCCCTTATCTTTCCTTGCTCCAGCATCCCGAGCTGCAGGTGCAGATTCAGGCACCCCCTGGGTTGTTGCTGGAGGCATTTTGAGAGGAGCAGTTGAACGCACTGTGTACAGCAGTGAGGTTCTGTTGACTATCTGTAATTGCTGTTGTGAAAGTGTTTATGTGATGTTCAGGAAGTGATTAATGAGTAAAGTCCCTTGTAAAGGTGCTTTGTGGTTGGGTAGTTATCTGCCATCAGGCCGCCCTCCCCACATCACAGAGTGGCTGTTCACGTCAGGTATTTGCTCTTGTTCAGACAAGAGCCAGCACACAGCAGGCTTGGAGTCCCCTACTGCTGCTACATAAGCTGATCTTTCTTTTAAAAAACACTTGTGAAAGAGTTTGTGTGACACACCTTGGGAGCCTTTTTGCTGGAGAATACTAAAATATACTAGTATGAGTTAGAAAAATCATCCAAACCACTTAGGACAGTCTTAGGCACTGTGCTAAAGAGGAGGTGCTACAGGAGGAGGTCATGGAGGATCAGGTCGGACCTTTTACCCTTATGACCCTGCAGATGTTCAGCAACATAGTGAAAATGGTTAATGAGGTCAATTCATTAGGTTGTATGAGTCGAGCAAGCTTTGGTAGGTAACAAATAAGATGGTGTTATTGAAGTAAAGCCTTAAATAACTGATTCTCAGTCCAGGTTAGACACCTTGATGCTACCCCAGAAATTCAGAAAAGTGTGAGAGCATTGTCTCTGTGTTGGTAAGCGAGGCTCTGTCCTGACACAAACCAATGCAGAGCTCTACACATGCCTTGCAAAGAGCCACCTGAGGTGTTGGAGGTGTATCAAGAGCATGGCAAAATGTGCTACCATGCAGATACTCCCCGCGTTGTGGGACCATTCAGTATTTCTCAAAGTTCAGTTGCTGGCCCTGCTCGCTGCTGAGCAGGCCAGCTCTATAAAACGAGGGGAATTTGCTGTCTCTGCATTACGTTCTGTGGTTTTGTTCTTTCCATCCTCACAGTGAAATGCTACATGTGCTGTCTGCTCAGCTCTAAACTCAGTCCTGAGACAAGACAGTGGTCTGAAAGCTAAACTTCTGCTTTCTACACAATGAACAAAAGGATATAGTTGATCATTCTTGTGGCAATTCTCAGAAAACGTCCTTGATGAGATGTGTTTGTGAGCAGCATTTTGGAAAATGTGCCCCATTCCGGAATTACAGACACTGGAGACCTGTTAGGATCTTTCCTGTGAGGAAGATGGAAGACATCCGTATTACGGACATGTCTAAATTCAATCGCAGCGATCCTGTGAGAAACAGCTAGGGAGTATTGAATAGTAGCTACCTGGGAGACACAGTAGAAGACCTTTAAAGTGTTGCTTCTCACCCAGATTTCAGCATAGAAATACCTCTGCAGGTTATGGTGGCTGAGAGCACAGGACACCTGGCATTCTGCTCTCAGCCCCAAAACTCTGCAGCAATTCTCTTGCACAAAACATCCACACAGAGCGAAAGCAGCTGCACAAAATGGTGTGCTCTCTTCTCCCACTTTCAATCACAGGAGCATGAGAGAGAAAAGCTCCACCGCTGCACCATTTCTTCTCCCCTTACCAGGAATTCCCTTCCCTTCAGTCTCTGACAGGTCATGAGGATGTAGCACTGGTGAGAGAGGGTGGTTTCAAGGGGGAGTTACGATGGTGTGAAGGTGTTAAAACTGCTATAGGGTTAGAAGGAGTAGCTATGTGCTCTGCTTGAAGAATGAGAGAGAGTTTTGCACTAAGCTGCTATAGTTTCTGGGGTGAAGATCAGTTTGTGAAGGACCACCCTTCCTAACACTTGATGTAAAGGAAGCTGGCACAGTGGATAGATGGCTGCACGTAGGAGTTGTTCCAGACAGTACTGGGAAAAAGAAGTCTTTGAAGGTCGAAAAAGGAGTATATTATCAACTCAAAGACAGCTGCAAGGCTTTTGAGAACAGTAATACCTGTGTAGGTCAGCTGTGATTTATAAATGTGACGAACATGAGTGGTTGTGGTTTTGCCAGTGTGAGTGTCCCCCTTTGAGTGTGAACAGACAGTAAGAAAGTAAAGAAGAAAAAAATTAACAGACCTGAAAGAAAAAAAGTACTTGCGGATACTCTGCATGAGCTCTAACAGAGCGTTCAAATGCACTGAACAGGCACCGGGCTGTGGGGCCAGGCCTTGACTGGCCCCCAAGATGTTCTCTAGGCAACTGAAATTGGTAAAGTACAGAGAATAACATTAAGGAACTGTATTTTTTTGCCTGCAAGCAGTTTTAGCTAACAAAAGCATACAGATATTTGTTCCCTTTATAATGACCTTACTTAAATGAGATGCAAGGAATACTTTTTAAGAACTATTAGACTCCTGTTATAGTCACAATGTAATTAAGGAAAAGGAGGCTAGGGAATTTTACAACTCATTCTGATACTGAAGACTGCAGAAAATATCTAGCCACCATCCGCTTACTCTTGCTGCATCGTATGGCTTCCTCACAGCTAACATTCTGGTGCTCTGTCCCACCTCCTAACACGCTCAGTTTCAGATGGCCTGGCCATTGGCACTCAGCAAGTCACCGGTCCCATTCTCCTATCCACTCCTCCTTGCTGGGAGGAATGGGGTTGTGCTGGCCACTGTCAGCCTCGTCTGCTCAGGTGCATGCCTCCTTTTGTATTCCAAGTCCTTCACCCATCCCTAGAAGTTACATCCTCCAATATTTGCAAAGCGTTACCGTGCCTCTATAGCTTTTTTTTAGCTTAATAATACATACCTTGAGCTTTAAATTTTTCCTGGAAACTGTCTCCATTCCTGCTCCTGGGTCATTCATCCTTTCGTGGATAATTTTCTTGGAACTGTCTGCAATTTGTCTGTTCATTGTAGTGAAGTGGTTGAACCGGAATGCAATGTTTGAAATGAGACTTTCAAATGGAGACACATTTTTATTTCCTTCTGTGCAATCTGATGCTTCTACACTGCTAATATCTCCCACATTTGCCTTCCACTGGGCAAAACATTTATCCCTGTTTCTTTTAGTATAGCTGTATTTCAGGTTTTAACTTGTTCAATATAATTAGTTAGCATTTTCTGAATCCTTTCACTTTTAATTTGTTAGTTGCCTTTAAAGGATTTCTCTGCAACTATGGGAGAAAGTTTCAAATCTTTAATTGTTGTCATCAAAATGACGGCTGAGCTGTGAGGTGGAGCAGGAAGCCCTGCAGTACCTAGCAAAAGCACTCTGGCATGTAACTCTCTATGTCTTAATTTACTGTGCAGCCACTCTTGTTATAGCGTGTTCTAATGCAACGTTGGTTATTACTTATTGTCATCAGAAAAATGCGCTCTTCCGCTACACTTTCTTGTTTGGTCTCCATCTACTGGAAAAACTGTACATTTATCAGTCTTTTCATACCTGTAAGTGTTTGAGGCTCAGTGTGAGAAGTGACAACCGCAGTCAGTATTGAATTAAGAGCTTGAACTCCCGTGGCATTCAAAAACTTTGATCTCTGCTGTACTTCTATGGGTCAATAGTGCCTTCATTTCTTCTCTTAAGACATTGGTTAGAGTTCTGTATGAATGGGACTGCGTATACAGCTTATTAAAAAATAAAAGGGTGGGATCTGAAGGTGTCATAGACTGCCATCTGTTGTTTTGTAATTTCCCAATTTAGAGATAAGCAAAATAGGTGGAAATAATTTTGTTCTTTTATTATTTGGCTGAATATATATTTGGTTGAATATATATATGTATACAATATACGTATTACATATGTGTATGTACACATAGATATTAAGATGGTCCTGCACGTGGGTCACAACAACCCCAGGCAATGCTACAGGCTGGGGGCAGAGCGGCTGGGAAGCTGCCTGGTGGGAAAGGGCCTGGGGGTGCTGGTCAAGAGCCGGCTGAACAGGAGCCAGCAGTGTGCCCAGGTGGCCAAGAAGGCCAATGGCATCC